>JAJHSJ010000006.1:87620327-87700548 GCA_021015155.1 Magnolia officinalis | reverse complement strand
ACCTAAACCTTAACCTATTCTCAATTCCCTAAACCTTAACCTACAACCTAACCTAAACCTAATTCCCTAACCTAACCTAAACCTAATTCCCGTACCTAAACTTAACCTAAAACTAAACCTAAACTTGAAAACCCAAGCTTAAACCCGATCCCGAACCCGAACCTGATTTCTTAAACTACATCTTAACCTATTCTCAAATCCCTTTAACCTAAACCTACACCTAATCAGAATCTCAACTCCCTAACCTAAACCTAAACCTAAACTTGAAAACCCAAACTTAAATCCGATCCCGAACTTGAAACGGTTTCCTAAACCTAAACCTTAACCTATAACCTAACCTAAACCAAAGATTTGTATTTTCAGCATTATTGTAATTGTAAATTGTAATTGTAATTCATTGAATGAAGGATTGTAATTGTAATCATTGAATGAAGGATATTATTCTTTCAATTCTTTATCTTTGAAATTTCAGGGTGAAGTCGAGCAAATTTCCCTAATGAAGCCAAAGATTGTATTTTCAGCATTATTGTAATTGTAATTGTAATTGATTGAATGAAGGATTGTAATTGTAATTGATTGAATGAAGGATTGTAATTGTCTGAATGAAGGATTGTAATTGATTGTAATTGAATGAATGAATGATTGTAATTGATTGTAATGGATGAATGAATGATTATACAGGTGGTAATGAATGATTATACAGGATGATTATACAGGTGGTAATTGAATGATTATATAGGATGATTATACAGGTGGTAATTGAATGATTATATAGGATGATTATACAGGTGGGTAATTGAATGATTATATAGGTGATAATTGAATAAACAAATAATCCGTAGCGTTGTAACCTATAGCTAGGATTAAATCCGTAGCTGTTATGATTAAATCCGTAGCTGTTGTAATCTACAGCTACGATATAATTGCTACAGATTATATCCGTAGCGATTGTCAGATATAGCTACGGATAAATCCGTAGCTGTTGTGATTAAATCCGTAGCTGTTGTAATCTACAGTTACGGATATAATTGCTACGGATTATATCCGTAGCGATTATGAGATATAACTACAGATTCAATCCGTAGCTGTTGTGATTAAATCCGTAACTATTGCAATCTACAGCTACGGATATAGTTGTTACGGATTATATCCGTAGCTATTGCCAGATATAGCTACGGATTTAATCCGTAGCTGTAGTGAATAAATCCGTAGCTGTTGTAACCTATAGCTACAGACATAATTGTTACAGATTCAATCCGTAGTTGTTGTGACCTATAGCTACGGATTAGATCCGTAGCTATAAGTTCCAGACCTATTGTTACTGCACCTGCGACTACGGACGTGCTACGGACTAGAACCATAGCCATAGGTCTAAGGCTACGGATTTAATCCGTAGCCTTTGTCCCTTTTTTTGGTAGTGGTTAAATCCAGATTCCAGTGTCCTGACTTAGGCATCGGAGGGTCCCCCGGCCTAGCCAGGGTCTCCTTTGTTTTCTGTGGGTACGCAAGTTCAGGGCTCGGTGATAGAGCTAAGCGGATACGACTGGGATTAGAGCAGACCAGATTTTGACGTCAACAGGAACTATCATGGGTTGCTTTTGGTGATTCGAACTACCTTTCTTAGGCAATGGTAACCATCCCATCCACCCTTTTGGGAAAAAAGGATGGCTATAGAAAATAACACCGAATCAAGGATAATTGGATCATCTGATTAGTGTGATTTTTGCATGGTAGCCCATGCAATATATCTAAACTTAACTGGCAGTTCAGATAGATTGATTGGACTGTCCAAGTGAACCGACACAATTAGGAGCACTTGTAACTTCTAGTGCTTTGAAAGTCACCGGAGCATTTCTCATTATCTATAAGATATCATACTAGCAGTGGAGGTTTTGGGTCCATAGCTCAAAAGGCAGGTGGCCATAAGAAAAAATTCCTAAAATATTAAAAACATGTCAGCCTATAAATTAATTTTACAGACTGCATAAATATTGTAATAGAGATACTTGCAGAAAGGAAGATGACCCGTTTCAATCTCTCTTCATCCCTCAAACTCATCTTTTTAATTGTATCTTTTTAGAATGACACATGGCCTCTGTTAGACTAGGTATACCTGGATTGGGTGTTTCCTATTTTCTCCAACCCAGTGATCAGGCTAGCTAGATTGACTTGGCTGAGTCCTAGTTTGAGCCCCCTCGTTTGGCAAACTACGGTTTGAATGAAAACGTCTTTTTAGTTTCTTGAATGAACGCTGTTTGGACATCATTAATTGTCTGAAAATTAAAATAATAATAATAATAAATATGAAGGAAAGCGAATAGAATGTAATCCAATTATCAATACAAATGCATATGCTGAGGCTTAATGCAGTACGTTGGAAATTTATTATTATTATTATTATTTTACTCACGCACACTCACCCCCACACACTCACACTAGTGGAATTTCACCACCTATGGATACTCGAACGCTTGACCGGGTGTTGAAACTCCTAAGAGTCTACGTACCCGAGCAAGAGTAAGGATCCACTCAATTTGCCTAAGTTGGAAATTGATCTAACTTGATGGCCACCAATTGGATGGTTAGAACCACTCAATTTGCCTAAGTTACAGGCAAAATGGGACTGTGATTTGGATGGGCTGTATTGATACGCTTCAAACAAGCCCAGTGTACCATGGATGAGTCATCACCATTGTACTGCATCCTGTCGTCTTTTCAGTCCAGTAAAAAAAGAAGAAGATAAAAAGGTAACTTTCAATGGCAAATTAAATGTCTGTGCAGATGAACCTTTTATGTCCAGATTCATGGTCATAATATATCCATGATGGGGCCCATCCATGTGACTCATTGCTTGAAAGTTAGTTGAGTAGGCCGCACCATTGAGCTGTCAATGATACTGATGCTTGTTGAAATCGGAATGCCGAATTTATGCTCCACAGCTTCAAGCTCCGGACACAAACTAACCCACGGAGGTGAGAACGAGCCGGGCTGGCCTATTCTGGTCCAGCCTAGTATGGGTGGGCACATGTTTGCATTCAAAGCCTCTTGGCCATATATGTTTGAGAATTTATCTCATAGGTTAGTTAAATTATATATAATAGAAATTGTATAGAGTCCTTTGCATAAGGACATTTTATAACTTTATTCTAAAATGTTTCATCAACTTTTTCAGATGGCTTGAAAATTTTAAAATTTTCTCCACACTACATTTGTAAAAGCAAAATTCTTACAAATGTTTGTTCTACATCACTAGGAAGAAGAAACTTCAGAAGTTTATATGCTATCTCTTGTAGTGTTCTTACTCGGAGACTTAAGAGAGAAGAATGATGATCTTGTGTTTGTATTAGAATACTTACATGTGCACACGTGATATGAGTAGTGGGTTATGAGGCAGTGTGGTTGTAGAGACGCTAGTGGCGTAATTCGTACTTCACACATGTGCATCATACTGTGAGTGACGCTCCCATGCAACCCAGTGCAACTAGACTAAGAATGACAACACTCAGCTAATGCAGTGTTTGGTCGAGAACTATATCGGCAAAGATCAACCAAAGTAGAGTTTGGTCAAATTTGCCTAATTTGGGCAGTCAGTTTTGACCAAAGGTTTGACCGATAGGCGAGATGGCTTGCAGATTGTATAGCTAACTTTGACCAACAGTTCAATCTAAGAGACACATTGCTTGGCTGAATTAGTTTCGCCTACAGTTTAATTTATGAGACGCACTACCTTATAAAGGTTTGTTCATTCAAATAGGCAATTGAGTAACTTCTCTATTCGAAACATTTTATATCAAAATCTCACATCCCTTCGTTCTATATAAAACCTAATAAAATTTGGGATTAAAATATCTCTTACGTAACCTGCTGTAATTTCTTCGTGATTGTTGCACACAAAATCGCCAAGGCTTATTGTATCCTAGAAGTAGTTCATTGGTAACATGGCAACCATCTCTTACTAACAGGAGGGGACGAATAACACTTTAAGTAAAGCGTATCATATACGTGCTTCATGTTGTCTTGATATCTTAAATCTGTGCAGCCGAGTCTGTCAATAGCATTGACGGCCACATGATCCCATTGAGCAACCTTTGATCCCATTGAGAAAATCCCAATTTTTTGCCTTTGCTTTCTGTACAATTTTTGGGTCCAAATTGATATGATCGAAAGTGGCTTTGATCCTATTGATAGGATGTCGATGACACTTGATATGATCGAAGTTCTCATTGACCAACTTGCGTAGGTTTGCAGAATCACGGGTTTTGTTCCATTATCAAGCTATATGAACTTCAGCAGTAGAATGTAACTTTTTTATTAATTAATTATTTTTTTAATGCACTCACACCCACCCGCACTAGAATGGGTACTCGAACCCATGACTTCTGTGTTAAAACTCTTATGAGTCTACCACCCAGCCATGAGTAAGGACCCAAGTAGAAAGTAAGATTAAACGCTACTAAAAATTTCTAAACAATACATGTTTACAACATTGTTTTTATTTGTTTAGATTAAACATAAAACTATAAGAGATCGTACCCAAACGACTCTTCAGGAGGATAAAGAAAATCACTTGAGAAACAAGATTGATACCACAAGTGCTTAAAAACTACATTGATTTTGATACCACAAGTAATTAAAAATTACATTGACTTTAATGAAAGACAATACCTTTAGATAAAAGCACCAAAAAAAAAAAGAAGAAAAAAAAAGCACCAACATATTTAAAGGAAGCATGCATATTAAGATAGGTTCATGATGAAGTCGGAGATGGGGGAATGGGTATATCCGTGTTCCCTTCGATCATCAAAATCACATTCTTCATGGAAGGACGAAGAGCCGGTTCATCTTGTATACACCACAACCCCACCTTTACCATCCTATCCAAAGTCTTCACTTCCACTTCTTCTCCACCCAAAAGCTTATGCAACTCTCCGGACACGAAGCAGCTATGAACCCAGTCAGTGAGAACAATCTCATTATCTGGAACCTCTAACTCAATATACCTCCTGCAACATATAATTTCCAATAACACAATCCCATAGCTATAAACATCTGTCTTCACTGATATTGGCGTGTTCTTGTACCATTCAGGTGCCAAGTACCCTCTCGTCCCTCTCACCCCAGTAAATGTTCTTGTTTGATCTGGCATAAGCAGCTTTGACAACCCAAAATCAGATATCTTTGCAGTAAAAAAGCCATCCATGAGTATGTTTTGAGGCTTTATATCACAGTGGATGATATGGGGCTCGCATTCTTCATGTAGATAGAAGATCCCTCTTGCGACATCTAGTGCAATTATTACTCTTTCTTTCCAATCAGGTCGGCTTTGGGCCTTGAATAGAAGGTTTGCAAGAGATCCGTTCTTCATGTATTCATAAACCAGAAGCCTGGCAGAACCCTCATCACAAAAGCCGAGCAATCGCACCCAGTTCCTGTGATGAGTTCTCCCTATTGCCCTGGTTTCAGCACGGAACTCCCTTTCTCCTTCTTCAACCACTTTCTCAAGTCGCTTTACAGCAACCGTTCTGTTGCTGTTGTATAAGGTCCCTTTATAAACTGTTCCAAAAGAACCCTTTCCCAACTCTTCCTTGAAATTGTCAGTTGCTTTCACGAGCTCGTTGTAAGAAAATGATCTGAGAACAATCTCCTCAGACAAGCTCAAATTGTTATCTTGTATCATCTTTCTATAGCTTTGTGCTCGATTCCTGTAGATAAGAAAACAGGAATAAACAATGCTGGCAACTAAACACGTGACAAGAACTATACCTGCAATTAAAATCTTCCCACGCGGCTCTTTCTTGATCTCGACAGCTACCATCGTTGTTGCATTCGGAGAGGAATTGGTACTGTTTGCATCCACGGGAATATCGATGGCCACCTTGATGAAAGCCATCGTCGAGACCGTATTCGCCAATTTACCATACCTCAACGGACGCAAAAATTTCATGCAATTGTTATTTTCAAACATTGCGGCCTCACAATTACAGTCACTTAAACATGCTTCTCTGCACTCGTCTATCTTCGTCGATGAAATAGAATAATAATAATCTCCGAAACGCATATTCTGCATTGTAAAAATTTCATTCTTGCCATTGCAAACTACCGCAGTGAAGTTTCTGCTGCAGCCTTTGAACCTTTGATCAGGATCAGTGAAATTGTAACCAGTTAGACAACGGCAATCAGGTTGGTCATCCACCAAATTGCAGTAGCTGTAATATCCACAGATGCCTTTCACGTCACATTTATCTGAGAAGGTATCTAAGCGGGAATCTGACAAGGCATCCCAGTTTGTCGTCATGATTGGGATACCGTTCCTCGGGAAGATATGGGAATACAAACGGAAAATCCCATCAACGTCGATGGTCGCGCGGTAGATGACTGTTCCATTTTCAGCAACGCCTCCTTTTGCCACCCGACTACTATTGTAGTTAGTGTCGTCGTTGACTAAGTACATGTAGCCATCTTCGTAGAGATGTAGTTTCAGACTCAGACTCGGCTTATTAGTACCTGTCGCCCAATATGCATCGAAAATAGTATCACTAGTGTCTTTTGGGTACAACACGAGGTTTGCGTCCGATTGCATTTTCAGCCGAAATCGCCCGATTGAATGGTCTGTTTCTGATGCGCTTGAAAACAGTTCCTTACCCGACGGAAGGTATTGACCCCCTAAGATGGTGTCAGTTGGAGAATCGAAGCTTTCCCATATGATTTCGTTTTTGGAATTATAGAAAACCAAGTTGCCTGAATCACGCATCGAAGCTGAGGATAAAGAGGCGGATGAGCTTTCACCCAAAATGATCTTTTGTTGGGCTCCAGTGGTTTGTAGAACGAGACCATTGCTCATTAGGACTAATGTACTGTTGCTGGAAATAGGCGGGTCGTCTCGGTTGGCAGTCCAGACGATTGTCTTGTTTGGTCTTGCATACAACCAAATTCCAACTCTGAAGCCAGCGCCTTCAGGGTAGAAACCGAAAGCGAATAAACGGAGAGGTGAGAGCCATGAAGTGGAGTTGGTGGTGGTAGAGAGAGAAGAACCTAAGGTTATGCGTGCATCTTTTGGTTGAGCTGTTGCAGTAGAAAATAAGGAGAGAAGGAGCAGTAAGAGACGGATGGTAGCCATGAGCAATTATGGGGCGAGAGGGTGGGATTTAAAGAACTTGTATTCCACTAGAGATTTGATACACTGGTAGAGTATGACAATCCAAACACCAGCATACCGCCATCATGCCTATGGTATATATGGAGCTTGATCCAAACCATCCAAAATGAAGGGACCTGTCTTTGACGCGTCGTACCCAATGATCACATTGGATGAATGATTTTATTTTTCAATTGGTGATTATAGAAAGAACGTTTAAAATGGAGCGAAAGGCGAATGGAGAATTTTACAACTGTACGACCCATTTATTGCCCATTTACCTTTTTAAGCTCACTTCTTTTTACCTCTCGAGAATAAGCCCCGTACGTACGGACAGGTCGAAAATGCCGCTGCTTTTCCTTCCGCAATAGGATCGGATGGTGCTCGAAGACGAGCGCTGACGCTCCTTGAGCACCGAGTTGTACCAACGGTTTAAAAGAGATAAAAGTTACATGGCCCCACAGTTATGTATTTATTATATCTACAATGTTCATCCATATTTCGATATCATTTGGAAGCATTATATATAAAAAAAAGAATCATATATATCCAAAGATCAACTGGACCACACCACAAAGAGTAGTGGAAAATTGATTTTCACCCTAAAAAATTTTGTAGGGCCCACCATAACATTTATTTTCCATCCAATATATTCATAAGGTCACAAATACCTGGATGAAGAGGAAAAACAAATTTCATAATGATCCAAAACTTCTATGACCCTAAAAGGGTTTCAATGGTAGATGTTCAATCTCTACTGCCTTTTACAGTGTGGTTCACTTGATAGCTGGATCTGTCTTATTTTTCGTCTCAAGCCCTACTACGAGTTCGCCAAATAGATGGACAATTTGGATATAACACATACCTCAAAATAGGACCCACAAAAAGCAGTGGCCATTACAATAGAAAAAAAAGGGGCTGCGGGGTTTTCTATGGCTACGGATTATAACCGTAGCCATAACCATAGCCCCTGCTTTTTCGATATGTCCTTTGATATGTATCGAAGGTCTTTCAATATGTATCAAAGGTCTTTCGATATGATTGAAAAAGGTCTAGAACTGTCCAACGAGTTTGCCTAAAAAATCTTGCAATTTTCGATACATACCGAATAGTGTTCGATATGTATCCTATGGCTCTGAATTATAATCGTAGCCAAAACTGTAGTCTGTTGCAGTCTGTGCATTTAAATTTATTTTTTTTTTTTTACATGGAGAACTTTATCCTACCTACACTTTTCTCTAATACATATTTATATGTATATATAAGTATATAAATTTTTTTTTCTCTCTTTTTTTCATTTATTTTTTTATTCATTTAACAAGAATATCTTCTAAACCAAAATTAGTTACCTGACGTACCATATTTGATTTTGGGGTAGGAGAAGCTATTTTAGCCAACCAACCTGGTCATTTTCATAGATTCCATCAGGTCGATGGTCGAAAATCATTTCATTCACTTCGTGGTCAATTTCAATCAGTTTGCGGTCAATTTCATTCACTTCGCAGTCAATTTCAATCAATTCTCAGTGAATTTCATTCACTTCGCGGTCAATTTCAATCACTTCACGGTCAATTCCCTTCATTTCACACTCAATTCCATGCATTTCGCAGTCAATCCCGGTGATTCCCCTTCATTTCACGGTCAATTCCATGCATTTCACAGTCAATCCCGACGATTCCCCTTCACTTCACGGTCAATTCCATGCATTTCATAATCAATTTCGGCGATTCCCCTTCACTTCACGGTCAATTCAATTCATTTCACGGTCAATTGCCTTCACTTCACGGTCAATTCATGCATTTCACAGTCAATTCCGGCGATTCCCCTTCACTTCACGATCAATTCAATTCATTTCACGGTCAATTGCCTTCACTTCACGGTCAATTCAATTCATTTCATGGTCAATTCCCTTCACTTCACGGTCAATTCCATGCATTTCAGGGTCAATTTCGATGATTCCCCTTCACTACACGCTCAATTTAATTCATTTCACGGTCATTCCCGACGATTCCCCTTCATTTCACGGTCAATTCCATGAAGTAAGGGGAATTGACCGTGAAGTAAAGGGAATTGACAATGAAATGCATGGAATTGATCGTGAAGTAAAGGGAATTGACTATGAAATGCATTGAATTGACCATTAAGTGAAGGGGAATCGCCGAAATTGACCAAAAATGAATTAAAATGACCGTGAAGTGAAAGAAAATTGACTGTGAAATGCAAGGAAATGACCGTGAAGTGAAGGGAATTTACCGTGAAATGCATTAAATTGATCATGAGTAAAGGGAATTGACTGTGAAATGCATGAAATTGACCATAAAGTGAAGGGGAATCGCCAGAATTGACCATGAAATGAAGGGAATTGACCGTGAAATGCATGAAATTGACTGTGAAGTGAAGGGAATTGACCATAAAATGCATGAAATGACCGTGAAGTGAAGGGAATTGATCGTGAAATGCATGGAAATGACCGTGAAGTGAAGGGAATTGACCGTGAAATTCATTAAATTGACCGTGAAGTAAAGGGAATTGACCGTGAAATGCATGGAATTGACCATGAAGTGAAGGGGAATCGACGGAATTGACCGTGAAATGAAGGGAATTGACTGTGAAATGCATGGAATTAACTGTGAAGTGAAGGGAATTGACCGTGAAATGCATGGAATGACCATGAAGTGAAGCGAATTGACTGTAAAATGCATGGAAATGACCGTAAAATGCATTGAAATGACCGTGAAGTAAAGGGAATTAACTGTGAAATGCATTGAATTGATCGTGAAGTAAAGGGAATTGACTGTGAAATGCATGGAATTGACCGTGAAGTGAAGGGGAATCGCCGGAATTGACCGTGAAATGCATGGAATTGATCGTGAAATGAAGGGAATTGACCGTGAAATGTATTGAATTGACCGTGAAGTAAAGGGAATTGACTGTGAAATGAAGGGAATTGACCGTGAAATGCATAAAATTGACCGTGAAGTAAAGGGAATTGACCGTGAAGTGAAGGGAAATCGCCAGAATTGACCGTGAAATGCATGGAATTGACCGTGAAATGAAGGGAATTGACAGTGAAATGCACGGAATTGACCATGAAGTGAAGGGAATTGACCATGAAATGCATGGAATTGACTGTGAAGTGAAGGGGAATTGCCAGGATTGACCATGAAATGCATGGAATTGATCGCGAAGTGAAATGAATGAAATTGACCGTGAAGTGAATGAAATGGATTTTAGACCATTGACCCAATGGAATCTTGGAAAATAACCAGGTTGGTTGGCTAAAGTAGCTTCTCCTACCCCAAAATCATATAGGGTATGTCAAGTAACTAATTTTGGTTTAGAAGATATTCTTGTTAAATGAATAAAGAAATAAATGAAAAAAAGAGAGAATTTTTTTTTATATGCTTATATATACATATTTATATAAATATGCATTAGAGAAAATTGTAGGTAGAATAAAGTTCTCCATGTAAAAAAATAAAATAAAATAAAAATAAAAAATAAAAAATTGCATAGACTGCCACGGGCTACAGTTATGGCTACGGTTATAATCCGTAGCAATAGGGAAAAAATACCTTCGATACATACTATTCGATATGTATCGAAAATTGCAGGATTTTTCAGGCAAACTCGCTGGACAGTTCTGGACCCTTTTTGATCGTATCGAAAGTCCTTCGATACATATCGAAAGACCTTCGATACATATCGAAGTACATATCGAAAAAGTAGGGGCTACGATTATGGCTATGGTTATAATCCGTAGCCATAGGAAATCCCAGCTTTTAGAAATCACATTTCTGAAACAACAGGGGCATTTTCAACCTTTGGCAAGTCATCCGTACGTATGGGGAATATTCTTGCGAGGTAAAAAGAAGTGGGCTTAAAAATGTAAATGGGCCATATGAGTCGTACAGTTGTAAATTTCTCCAACTTCAAAAACATCTATGAAATGGAGGAAGTTGTTCACTCCTCAAGTATAAGGTTGTGAGGTAGTAATAAACTCGGTAAGACCGAGGTCGAATCCACAAGGACTGAAACCTGTACGTATTCTGAAACTAAGTAGAACTAGAACTAGACTAAGATGAAATCTAAACTGAATGAAATTTAGAGAATAATTGTGGAATAATTATCTAAAACGTAGAGAAATTCAGAGGTAGGAAACTAGGGATTCAGAGGATCCACTTGTAGTGATCAGGGAGAACTACTCTTGATTCATGAAAATCAATTGAACTGCTATTGATATAGTTTTCAAGAGATGAAGGGTATATGAATTAGAATGAATTCCATCACCAAACCATGCCCAAGAGACAAAGCAAACAACAGAATTAAACTAATTACCAACCAATCAACATGCCATAGAGGTTAGGAAGGGTACCGTCATCTGACCATGCCCAGGAGATGATGGTGAACAACAGAGCTTCCTGACGTCATAAACATAAAAAAAAAGAAGAAAGAAATACTCAAAGCCATCGCAGATCTATTGTAATTTTAGTCACAATAAACCATTAAAAACTGAAAGCATTCCCTTAAATCAACTACAATCAACATCCGTTCATAAATTAAAATTAATTAAACGCATAAAACAGAGTCTCCCATCACGCTACAAGCTTCACCTCTTAGCCCTAGCTAAGAGGTTTAGCCGCTCATGGACATGATTGCACCATACCTCAAAATAAAAACAGAAAAATAAATAAAAAAAAAAAAAATACTCTACTTCCTGTCTTCGCACTCTATCCACGTTAAAGCTGAGCTCAGCTCTCCCTCCTTTTTTCCTTCTCTTCTCTTTTATATGTAGCAGAGTGGTGTAGAGTCCGTGCTGGAGTCGGCGTAAGGAGAGGCGGTAGGCCACTTACGCAGTTACCCTGCGTATCAAGTTTCCACGCATGGAAACTCTCTGTTTTATGCAGCAAAATAGGACGCCATTACCGGATCTGAACCGTTCTAGCTCCTTGGGCCTAACCGGACATCCTTTGGGAGGGTCTTGGCCGGTCCAGATGGTGGGACCGATCCTCATCATGATCTCTAAACTCCCTAGATTGTCCGTTTCCTCCAGACTGCGTAAACAGAGCTTGCGTATGGCTTTTAAGCTGATGTTTGGTGGCCCCCACAGACGAGTTCTGATGAAAATCCACTCCGTTCACTGAGATCCGCACGAAAAACCATTCGGACATGACCGTATTTCTTCTGCTTTGGTGTGGCCCACCGAGAATGGCGTTCTACCATCCGTTCATGTGTTGCGGGTTATCTTCTTGTTTGCGCGTTCATGGCGGAACATGGACACCATGGTGTCGGTCAAAATCCTCTCCTGATCACGTTGGTTGGCTCGGATCTCTCTTTCGGATGACGGTAGTGGCCCACTCATCATCACCGCAGCTTCCTATGCGAAACGGAGCTTCGCAGAAGTCCCTGACAGTTTTGTTTGTGCGTTGGCTCACCTATTGAAGCCAGGTGAACAATCCACTCCGTTAATTGGTTTTAGGACGAAAATCCATCTGGGTAGGTGTGTTTTTGGAGTTAATTCGGCGTGGCCCACACGATCTTATACCCCACCGTTCATCCTGTGTTCAACGGCTGAAGACGCACAACCGCTTGCATGGGGCCAAACGGTCACCGTGATTATGGTCGTACTCACTTCCCAGACACAATGGACGGATTGGATTTGTGAAATGTACGAGGGGTGGGCCCCACTATCAACCAACGGACGGACAACGTTAGACGCTGTTTGCGGCTTTAAAATTTCTTTGAGAAATCCTCGGTCGGCGCTTGCTGACCGAGTTCTTGAAAATCGGTGTGTGGCTGGAGCACCACACTATACACATGCAATGCTCATGTGGGTCCCAAGGTAATGTATATGAGAAATCTGATCCGTCCATCCTTTTTCTCATCTCATTTAAGGCGTTGAGTCCAAAATTGAAGCATATCCAGAGATCAGGTGGGCCCCAAATCGAGAATTTATGGGCTGATCTGTCCGTTGGGCCACTTTTCGAGGGATCCAATGGTTGAAATTTGACGTGTACGGTTAATTTATGGTCTTCAGGCCATATGTGAAGTTTCGAGCTGAACAGATGGTGGGAACCCTGTGATCTTGCATTTTGAAAGATTTTTGGGCCACTTGAGCTTCAGTTTCCCAATTTTCTCGGATCTCTGGCGTGTAATTCCGTCGATCTTGGTCCCCTGGAGTCCATCCCTTGCCTTTGGTATCATCAGAGCGTTAAATCTATGCTTTAAGCACATTTTTGCCGTCTATGCTCTCAAATACAACCTGTATTACAAACACGGTTAAAACCGACTGTTAACCAATATCATGCTCGTAAATCCAGGCGATAAATGGGGTCTGATATGCAATATTTGACCCTCAACATAACCCCTAACCAGCATTTTGCTAGTCCCGAGCAAAATATGCGAAGAATAAGTTGAGAACTATAAGATAATTTATATATACTTGAGTGAAAAACAAACCAGATGCCGGAGTCGGAATTTTAAGATTCGTGAATGTTGGGCATTACTTTCTCCTGTACTTAAGCATACGGTAAAGTTCATAATTAAGTTTAAAGTATTAGTCTATCAATTAGAACAATCCTAAACATTGAGTTCCATGGGTGTATAGTGTAGTCTCGGCTTACAGCATTAGGATTCAATTCATTATTTCATGATGTCATTGGCAACCAACAAGAATATTCAGGACAACCACCTAACCCAAAACTTGCCTCACAGATCAACTTTTTCATTCTAACAGCTTTTGATTTTTCCATAAATAGTAGTGTCAAGAAGGGAATCAAATCCTCACATATAGGGAGCAAACCTATGGTGAAAACCGGTCGCCTAACTTTTTCAATTATCAACCATGAGGAATCAAATCTCACTTATAGGGAGCAAACCTATAGTGAAGTTTGTTCACCCAACCCTTTCCGCAGGCAGCTATTTTTGTAGCTGGGTATTTTCTTTTTCTTTCATTCTTCTTATCGAACATGGTGGACAAATTCCCCAGGTCGGTTCCTTTCATGCTTACTGATTACCAAGTCAACCCTTCAATATCAAACTAAACCCTTAATGTGAAAGCGAGATGTGACATGTGAAATCATGACTCAATCAATGTTTAAAACTTCTAATCATGGATTAACAATTCAAACTTAACTGTGAAATCTAACAGACACTGAATCCAAGAGTCATAAATTACCAACATCACGTATCTTAAAATTCTAGTGCTCTACATGACTGTCAAGATCACTTCGAATGTACAAGAAAGTTCAGAAAAAATTTTAAAAATTTTCACAATTTTTGCTCAAGACCAAGAAAACACTGATTAGGTTACCTAATCTCCCACCCCCAACCTAAAATCTACATTGTCCTCAATGTAAAAGATATAAACATGCAATGCACATGGGACAATGACAGTAAAGAAAAAGTGATGGGAAGATAGTACCTGGATAACGAATCGAGAGAGATTTTTCAAGAGATTGCTGGGAGAGAGCAGGTCAGTACAAGAGTGAAACCAACAAAAATAACAAAACAAAATCCTACCTATACCACTTTCGCAGGTGCTTTCGATTGCATTTAGCGTATGCAACAAGCCTTTAAACCCCTAGGTTGCCTCTAGTGGACGAGTTGTAGTCTCGTGAGGGTTTGCAGCAATGTTACCCACAAACATTAAATTAACTGACTAGGAAAATGAAATGAAAAGCTGGGTTGCCTCTAGTGGACGAGTTGTAGTCTCGTGAGGGTTTGCAGCAATGTTACCCACAAACATTAAATTAACTGACTAGAAAAATGAAATGAAAAGCTGGATTGCCTCCCAGGAGCGCTAAGTTTACCGTCTTCAGCCAGACAATTAAAGCAACTACCCTAGTCCTATGAAAGCAGGGGAAAGACTACTCAGTCATACTACACGGTTCCTCTTCCGGCCAATATCTGGATAAATTTCTCAGTAGGTTTCTCAACAGGATCATCCAAAAGCCCTTTTTGCAATAAGCTTTGATGCCCTGGAGCACGAATGGCTAGAGAGACTTATGTACCTCAGCAAAAATTTGTCGTTGATCTGCCTGAGGTATCCAAAGTATATATGATTCACCTGTGTCAGAAAAAGTTTCAAAGTTAGTATCCCATGGTGAATCAAAGACTACAGGTAGATAAAAGTCAGAAAAATTTTCGAGAAGTAATGTAGTCTCAATGCATTCTGAAGTTTCAGGCTTCGGTTCAATTTTCAGCTCCTCTTCCTTTAATGGTAAACATTCAGGGTCTGGGGAAGGAGGGGCTTCAGAGTGAGGGTTCTCTCGGTCAATGATGACTACCGAGATGTTGTCTTGCAAGGCATTTACTTTTCCTTTTGACATGAGATCGTTTGAATCTGCAAAGTGTGCCAAACAATCATCCAAAGAGTTGAGAAGTTCAGCTGAGCATGACTTATTTTCCACATTGGAGCTCGTGATGATCTGTCTAAGGAATCCATCCTTGAAAGTGGATGGAGGTACGCTCTCTTGCTCCAGTCCTGCACAGACAGATTAAAAATCAATAGGGGAAGCATCGATGTGGTCACTCTGTTCATTGAAACTACTCAATCGAGGTGTTGAATCGTAAAAATTTGACAGTTCAGATGGTGACCTCAACTAAGTGGTTTCAACTTCAAGAGTCATATTAAGTAGCTCGTCCATCTCCCACATCATATCATCATTCAATTCAGGGGAGTGGTCTAAACATGCATCACAAGGGTTGGAAGGGTTAGTTAAAATTGGTTCATTCGCCACATTCAAATCAGTCATGTCAGACAGGTGGAGTAGATCATTATGGTTGACAACTCCCTGAACCTCTTGATCATTGGCAGGGGCTACACTTGAGATTGAATCCCAATACTCATCATCGTCAAGTTCCGTGCAGTGTGCACTAGGGATGGGATCACATTCCTCACATTCTATTCCTTGATTGGGTTGAGGTTCGAATAAACTAACCTCTACCTCATCAATGTAATCATGTGTATCATGTGAGTGAAGTGTATCACTATCATTATATTTAAAAGACACCCATGTCTCTTGATTATTCCTTTGGATAGTCATCGAGATCGACTCATCAGGAAATTGAACCATGTGCTCATCAATACAATCCAACTCTTCATTCTCAATTGTACTATTTTCCATAGTCGCATCACGTGAACTCCACTGTTGTACATCTTTTACAAGTTCTTGAAATCGTTGGAGCGTGTTTTGTTGAATGAGCTCCAGATTTTGTATGGAGTTTTGAAGTGAATTCTCTTGGATCATTCTTTGTTGGATTTCTGAGGTATAGGACCCAAAAGAATCGTTATCATGATGCATTATTGATTCAACTTCCCAATTTTGATGGTTCCATTGATCATATGTATGAGATTGTGTATGGAGAGTTGGATTCGGTTGAGGCTGAGGTGCATTAGCCTCAATTATCCTATCAAGGCGTGATTCAAGCTCTTCTATTAATTTTCTCATGTCCGCAGCAGAGTCTGTGTCACTTTGAGATGACTTCTCTTGGATCGATTTTGGTTGAATCTCAAAGGTAGGGGATCCAAGAGAATTATCACTATAACATGTTGTTGGTTCATCTTTCCGACATTGATGGTTCCACTGATTAGAGTCATACGGATCATGTGTGGGAGAATCTGATGGTTGGTAATACATATTATCACTCATAATATAATCACGCATTGTTTTCTTTTTCTCGGATGAGTGATAATAATTCTCACTCCCATAGTTATGATAACCCCAACACTCACTTACTGTCTTGTTAATCCGTGGGGTGTAATTGTTCTCCTGCATATGATCGCGTAAGGACTTCTTAACCGATGAAGCGTTAT
Organism: Magnolia officinalis; assembly: GCA_021015155.1. Classification (NCBI taxonomy): domain Eukaryota; kingdom Viridiplantae; phylum Streptophyta; class Magnoliopsida; order Magnoliales; family Magnoliaceae; genus Magnolia; species Magnolia officinalis. Next base: position 87,683,596 of record JAJHSJ010000006.1, on the reverse strand, counting down.
ACTCTGGTCGGTTGTCGATGATTGTTTCAGGAAAATTCTGAGACATAGGTTGATTTCTATCATAATTATCATCCCAATATAGATTATTCTTCTCAGCATATTGACGTTCCCACTCGTGCATATACATGATGAGTCCCCAACTCTGATTCTAATCCTAAGAAAAAAGGTCGTACAACAATATGAAAAGTAGGTAGAGGAGAAGTTAGAAGGAAGTTACCAAGTTAGAAATTCCTATGTTAAGAATCCTACAAAACAAGAAAACAGATTAGTTTCTATAAATCAAAAAAACCTAAACCTAAAGTTAGTAAAATCCTAATCTTAATCTAATTCTAAAAACCAATTAATTTCAGAAATACGTAGTCGTCAGTCCCCGGTAACGGTGCCAAAAACTTGTTCACTCCCTAAGTATAGGGTTGTGATGTAGTAATAAACTCGGTAAGACCGAGGTCGAATCCACAAGGACTGAAACCTGTACGTATTCTGAAACTAAGTAGAACTAGAACTAGACTAAGATGAAATCTAAACTGAATGAAATTTAGAGAATAATTGTGGAATAATTATCTAAAACATAGAGAAATTCAGAGGTAGGAAACTAGGGATTCAAAGGATCCACTTGTAGTGATCAGGGAGAACTACTCTTGATTCATGAAAATCAACTGAACTGCCATTGATATAGTTTTCAAGAGATGAAGGGTATATGAATTAGAATGGATTCCATCACCAAACCATGCCCAAGAGACAAAGCAAACAACAGAATTAAACTAATTACCAACCAATCAACATGCCATAGAGGTTAGGAAGGGTACCATCATCCGACCATGCCCAGGAGACGATGGTGAACAACAGGGCTTCCTGATGTCATAAACATAAAAAAAGAAGAAGAAAGAAATACTCAAAGCCATCACAGATCTATTGTAATTTCAGTCACAATAAACCATTAAAAACTGAAAGCATTCCCTTAAATCAACTACAATCAACATCAGTTCATAAATTAAAATTAATTAAACGCATAAAACAGAGTCTCCCATCATGCTACAAGCTTCACCTCTTAGCCCTAGCTAAGAGGTTTAGCCGCTCATGGACATGATTGCACCATACCTCAAAATAAAAACATAAAAATAAATAAAAAGAAAAAAATGCTCTACTTCCTGTCTCCGCTCTCTATCCACGTTAAAGCCGAGCTCAGCTCTCCCTCCTTTTTTCCTTCTCTTCTCTTTTATATGTAGCAGAGTGGTGTAGAGTCCGTGCTGGAGTTGGCGTAAGGAGAGGCGGTAGGCCACTTACGCAGTTACCCTGTGTATCAAGTTTCCATGCATGGAAACTCTCTGTTTTATGCAGCAAAATAGGACGCCATTACCGGATCTGAACCATTCTAGCTCCTTGGGCCTAACCGGACATCCTTTGGGAGGGTCTTAGCCGGTCCAGATGGTGGGACCGATCCTCATCATGATCTCCAAACTCCCTAGATGTTTGGTGGCCCCCACAGACGAGTTCTGATGAAAATCCACTCCGTTCACTGAGATCCGCACGAAAAACCATTCGGACATGATCGTATTTCTTCTGCTTTGGTGTGGCCCACCGAGAATGGCGTTCTACCGTCCGTTCATGTGTTGCGGGTTATCTTCTTGTTTGCGCGTTCATGGCGGAACATGGACACCATGGTGTCTGTCAAAATCCTCTCCTGATCACATTAGTTGGCTCGGATCTCTCTTCCGGATGACGGTAGTGGCCCACTCATCATCACCGCAGCTTCTTATGCGAAACGGAGCTTCGCAGAAGTCCCTGACAGTTTTGTTTGTGCGTTGGCTCACCTATTAAAGCCAGGTGAACAATCCACTCCGTTAATTGGTTTTAGGACGAAAATCCATCTGGGTAGGTGTGTTTTGGAGTTAATTCGGTGTGGCCCACACGATCTTATACCCCACCGTTCATCCTGTGTTCAACGGCTGAAGACGCATAACCGCTTGCATGGGGCCAAACGGTCACTGTGATTATGGTCGTACTCACTTCCCAGACACAATGGACGGATTGAATTTGTGAAATGTACGAGGGGTGGGCCCCACTATCAACCAACGGACGGACAGCGTTAGACGCTGTTTGCGTCTTTAAAATTTCTTTGAGAAATCCTCGGTCAGCGCTTGCTGACCGAGTTCTTGAAAACCGGTGTGGCTGGAGCACCACACTATACACATGCAATGCTCATGTGGGTCCCAAGGTAATGTATATGAGAAATCTGATCCGTCCATCCTTGTTCTCATCTCATTTAAGGCATTGAGTCCAAAATTGAAGCATATCCAGAGATCAGGTGGGCCCCAAATCGAGAATTTATGGGCTGATCTGTCCGTTAGGCCACTTTCCGAGGGATCCAATGGTTGAAATTTGACGTGTATGGTTAATTTATGGTCTTCAGGCCATATGTGAAGTTTTGAGCTGAACAGATGGTGGGAACCCTGTGATCTTGCATTCTGGAAGATTTTTGGGCCACTTGAGCTTCAGTTTCCCAATTTTCTCGGATCTCTGGCGTGTAATTCCGTCGATCTTGGTCCCCTGGAGTCCATCCCTTGCCTTTGGTTTCATCAGAGCGTTAAATATATGCTTTAAGCACCTTTTTGTAGTCTATGCTCTCCAATATAACCTGTATTACAAACACGGTTAAAACCGACCGTTAACCAATATCATGCTCGTAAATCCAGGCAATAAATGAGGTCTGATATGCAATATTTGACCCTCAACAGAAGGTCACGGCAAGAAAAAGTACAGTAATTTTTTTAAAAGAAAAAAAGATTAGGCTTTTCGTGAATATACACCCACCGTGTTGTAAGGATTGCAAGGAGTGATTGAATAACATTACTTTTTTGGCACTCTAGACTGCCCTCGAAGACTTTCACAAAGCGATTCCAGTCGACAATCGCTTTCAGAGCATAGGCATCCCCACCCTGTCAAAGTGCAGTTGTTGCCAAGAGCACCAGTTTCAGCGCCCATCTAAGGAAATGCTGAGCCACCTCTTCATGTCGGGCCAGCTAACATTAATCATTTGGCGAGGCATATTTGCTGCTCTCGAGATTCGAACATAGGACCTTTTGCTCTGATGCCATGTCAAATAACCATTTACTTTAAAAGCTTAAGCTGAGTACATGTATTAATGTATATCATGGGGCTTTATTACTTCAACAAAGGACACGTTCTCCGGCTCTTCCCCATTTATGAATGATGATCTCACCTTCAAGGCTTTGGGAGTTAAAACCCTAAAATGAAGAATATGAAATCTGAACTAGTGAAGTGGATGCGTTCGGCAGTGGGTTGGTGTAAGCTAAACGTTGATGGGTGACGCGGGGATGAATGTGATGAGGTCGAGCACTGTCTTCCTCGATAGGGTAACTGTTCTGAATCCACAGAATTTCTCTGGACTCCTCACAGAGGCTTCTTGAATCCATGAGAACATACAGGAAATTGCTCTTTTACCGACGACATAATTCGTTGTTATTTTATCTTTTTGTCAGTAATGATTATTACCGACGAAATCTGTCGTTGGAACAATCGTCGCACTAAGACCGTGGCTAAAGGCCTTTCCCGACGAAATATGACTTCGTCGACAATGATAAAATAAATACCGACGATTAAAATCGTTAGCAAAATATGTTACTTTTGGTAGGAAAAAATAATTTATTTCGTCGATAAACACAGCTTATACTGATAAATATCTTTGTCGGTAAAACTGTGGATTAACGACATTACCGACGAGTACGTTCGTCGATAAAACAATAATACCGACGAGTATGTTTGTCGGCATAAGCCCTCTATTACCGACGAAATAATTCGTCGGTATATCTCATATAGATCGTTGGTATAAATTTTTGTATTAATTTTTACCTACAAAAGATTTTGTTGGTATAAGTTTTGGACCTACTATTACCAATGAAATATTTCATCAGTAATAATACTGACGAGTATGTTTGTCGGCATAAGCCCTCTATTACCGATGAAATAATTCATCGGTATATCTCATATAGATCGTTGGTATAAATTTTTGTATTAATTTTTACCTATGAAAGATTTCGTCGGTATAAGTTTTGGACCTACTATTACCAATAAAATGTTTTGTCGGTAATAGTCTGTTTCTTCCCGGTTTCATTATTTCCAAAATTCAAAAAGAAATTCCTGATATACACCTATAAATACACCTGTTACAATACATTTTCATCATATTCACATCTACATCCATCCAAACACAAACTACATCCATCCAAATACAAATTAACCACATCCAATCATACACAAACAATCCTATCCACATCCACATACAACTCACATTTATCCACGCACAAATACATATAAGTTTAACATTCGTATATAAAATAAATCATTAAAAAAATCATGAAGATAAAGGTGGAGGTGGTGGGGCATCAGTGGTAAAGCATGCAGCGTGAGCCTGAAACATCTTCTGCATCCATCGCTCATGCTCCACCCGCATCTCCTCGATCCTCCTCTCCTGATCCTCCTATCGTCTCTCCTCCTCATCCCTACGCCTCTACTCCTCCTCCCTCTGCCTCTCTAGTTGCTTTTTGATCTCATCGACGACGACCTGTAGTTGCTGAACCTCTCTCTCTGCCATAACATCTCTACAATGAAAAGATTAGAGTCAGTTTACAGAAATAGGTATAAGATTAGGTTAGGGTTATAGGTTTAGGATTCGGTGTAGGTTTAGGTTTAGGTTTAAGTTTACGTTTAAGAATTCAGGTTCGGTTTCGGGTTTGGGAATAGGTTTAGGATTAGGTTTTCAAGTTTAGGTTTAGGTTAGGGTTATAGGTTTAGAATTAGGTGTAGGTTTAGGTTTAGAGATTTGAGTTTAGGTTTAGGAATTCGGGTTCGGAATCAGGTTTAGGTTTAGGTTTGGGTTTAGGTGTAGGTTTAAGTTAAGTGAATTAATTTTAGGTTTAGGTTTAGGTGTAGGTTTAGGTTCAGGGATTTGAGAATAGGTTTAAGTTTAGGTTTAGGGTTTAGGGATTCGGATTCGAGTTCGGGTTCGGGATTGGGTTTAGGTCTAGGTTTTTGAGTTTAGGTTTTGGTTTAGGATAGGGTTATAGGTTTAGGTTTAGGTGTAGGTTTAGGTTTAGGGATTTGAGAATAGGTTTAGGCTTAGGGTTTAGGGATTCAGATTCGGGTTCGGGTTCGAGATCGGGTTTAGGTTTAGGTTTTCGAGTTTAGGTTTAGGAATTCAGGTTTGGGATCAGGTTTAGGTTTAGGTTGCGGTTAGGGTTATAGGTTTAGGTTAAAGTGTAGGTTTACGTTCAGGGATTTGAGAATAGGTTTAGGCTTAGGGTTTAGGTATTTGGTTTCGGGTTTAGGTTTAGGTTTTCGAGTTTAGGTTCAGGTTTTCAAGTTTAGGTTTAGGTTTAGGAATTCGGGTTCGGGTTCGGGATCGGGTTTAGGTTTAGGTTTTCTTAAGTTTAGGTTAAGGTTTAGGTTAGGGTTATAGGTTTAGGTTTAGGTGTAGGTTTAGGTTTAGGGATTTGAGAATATATAGGTTTACGTTTAAGTTTAGGCTTAGGGTTTAGGGATTCGGATTCGGGATCGGGATCGGGTATAGGTTTAGGTTTTCAAGTTTAGGTTTAGGTTTAGGTTAGGGTTATAGGTTTAGGTTTAGGTGTAGGTTTAGGTTTAGGGATTTGAGATAAGGTTTAGGTTTAGGTTAGGGTTATAGGTTTAGGTTAAGGTGTAGGTTTAGGTTTAGGGATTTGAGAATAGGGTTAAAGGTTTAAGTTAAGGTGTAGGTTTAGGGTTAGGTTAAAGTGTAGGTTTAGGGTTAGGTTAAGGTATAGGTTTAGGGTTAGGTTAAGGTGTAGGTCAGGGTCGCAACTGGCTGTATCCGAACACGGATTAACTACTGACAAGTTGAGTGGCTATTGGCTATTGATGTAACGTCAACAACTTATGCGGGCCCCACCGTGATGTATGTGTTGTATCCACACCATCCATCCATTTGGAGAGATCATTTTAAGGCATGAGCTAAAGAATGAGATAGATCTAAAGCTCAAGTGGACTTCACCAAAGAAAACAGTGAGGATTGATCTCCTACCATTAAAAACTTCTTAGGGCCACAAAAGTTTTCGATCAATCAGATATTTGTGTTTTCCCTTCTTAGGTTTAGGATCTGTTTGAGCTTATCAACATGTTTGATACCAAATAAACATTATAGTCGGCCCTACGAAGTTTTTAACACTTGACATTCAATCACCATTGTTTTCCTGTGGTGTGATCCACACTTGATCTTTGGATGTACCTCAATTTGGGACATCCTCTAAAATGAGCTGCTGCAAATACAGATAGACGATGTAGATGTACAACTCATAGATCGAGTTGGGTCCCACATTCAAGGCCTAACCCACTAAGCTAGTTATGCCTGAAATCGGATTGCATTCTCTCAGTACACTCAGTTGGGCCCACTGTAAATAAATGTAGTTTATTTACACCGGTCATTGATAAGGGTCAAATATTGCATATCGGACCCCGATTATTACCTGATTTTACATACAGGATAATGCTTAATGCCATATTTTAATGGTGTTTTTATTACAGGATGAAATCAAGAGCGTGTATTGAAAAATGATGTTAAAAGCATGGATTTGACACTCCGAAATTACCAGAGCACAGGATGAACCTCAGAGGACCAATATTAAAGAATTTACATGCCAGGGACCCGAGGAAATCAAGCCGTTCACACCAAAGGGGCCCGAAAAGGGTCCAGAATGCAAGATCACATGGTTCCCTCTATCTGATTGGCTCAAAACTTATACATGGGATTAGGGACATAAATTAACCGTACATTTCAAATTTCAGCCATCGGATCACTATGGAAGTGCCCCAACGGACAAATCAGCCCACAAACCATCGATTCTGGGCCCACCTATAATCTGGATATGCTTCAAATTCGGTCTCATCCCGTTTTATGAGGTGAGAAAACAGATGGTCGGATTAGATTTTCCATAATTATCAAGATGGACCCCACATGAGTTGAGAGTACACAGTGCATAAGTGCACTCGGTGTACCCTGGACCGAACGAGCGGTCAAAGTCGGCTTTGACCGACTTCTTCAGCAAAAGAAAGCTCCGTTTCCAGCGTCAGCGAACCGACCCTCGGTTTTCGGTTGTGGGTCCACACCATCCATCAATCTGACAATCCGGACCGTCCATCAGGTCTAAATGAAGGCCATGATCACTACCTAGGTGGCAGAATTGCAAATGGTCATCATGAGTGAAATCTAGCCGTTCAAACATGGAATAGACGGTGTAATGAGATATCTTATGGCTCAGACCAAATCGGAGAAAAAGTATGTATTTCCGACCGAAATTTCGAGATGAATTCGGTGAACGGATTAGATCCGTCAATACGAAATCAAAATGGCCCCACCATTTTCGCAGTGGAAGAGATCCGCGTATCCACGTAGCGTCAGCGAACGGACGCCGTTGGTCCGTTTTGCGAATGGCAGTGGGCCCCACCCATGGTCTTTCCAGACGATCCAAACCGTTCATCTTGTAAACGGCCGCGAGCACTACAAACCCATGCTGATATTCCACTCCTATGCGTACACACGTACATGATACAGAGGCCACAAAAGGGCTGCCCTGCAACATTCAAAACCGATCTCTTCGTGATTTCTTCTCTGGGCCGCGTCAATGGACATTCAAAACCACCCATTCTTGACTGAAATTTCGTTCTGAATCCAATGGACGGGGTGGATTTTACAGAAAATACTTCTGTGGGGCCCACCGATCATGGCTGCAAAAATTTGCACTCCATGTCCTGTTACAATTCTGCCACTGACTCCAGCCCTCCAGCAGCAGCTATAAAAGAGGAGTTTTTGGACATGGGAAGGCATTCAGAAATTGGTGGATTTCCAAATCTACAGCAAGGGAGACAAGAAAGAGAAGAAAGAGAAGAAAGAAGAGAGAGAAATTGGTTTGATGTTTTCTTTTATGAATTTTTATTTATCCATCTGTTTAATGGATTTTATGGGTAACTAATCTCTCAGCTAGGGCTGAGATGAAATTCCTAATTTGAACACCCTTTGTTCTATGTTGATTTTACTTTAATCAGATTGATTTATTTCTTTCCCTAGTGTGCTTGATTGTTTTAAATTCTATACTTCTCCATCTATGAACTTGATCAGAGTCTATTGATGGATGTGGTCTGGATGCTTATTCTAGGTGCTTGTATCTGATCATGAACAGGTTCCTATAGAGGAAGAGACAGGGTGCTTCAATGAACGGTATATTCCATGTGCCCGACAAAGGACATGGGATATGTTATTCATAGCATTGCTTGAAGGAATTAGACAATCTGTATGCCCGATTAAGGACACAGATTGTGCTTTCTCTAGATAAGTTAGATCAATCTAAATTAAGGTGAATCAAACAGACAAAACAAAGGTTAGGATAATTAGGGGTGGATTCGAAAGTCCTAGTGCTCTTCTTCTGTTCTTCTTATTCTCTTGATTTCATAATTTTATTTATTCTCAATATTGTATTATTTTAGATTTGTGTTAGATAATGAGAATCGCTACATTAGTTTTGGATTATTAGAATCACAGATTTGAATGTGACGACCAGTCCTCGTGGGATTCGACCTCGATCTTACCGAGTTTATTACTACATCACAACCCTATACTTGGGGAGTGAACAAGTTTTTGGCGCCGTTGCCGGGACTGTTTCGTTCCAAATTGAATTTAGGATTCTCTCTTATTATCAATTCATAGCTTAGGATTTTACTAACTTAAAGTTCTTTTTCTTTATTTTAGAAGATTAACCTATTTCCTGTTTTGTAGGGTTCTGAGATAAACTTCTAATTTGGTAATCCCTTTTTAAATTCTTTACTTTTTCTAATTTTTATTTTTATTTTTAGAATTAGGTTTTTACTTTTTAGAAATTTTCTAATTCTAGAATTTCTTTTGAATTTTTAAATTTTCTATTTTTAGATTTAGATTTTTCTCTTAAGTAACTTTCTATTCTCTAGTTTTAGAAATTTCTTTTTTCTTTTTAGAAACTTACTTAGCTTTTATATTTAGTAACTTTCTAATTCTAGGATTCCTTTCTTTTTTTTAGAAACTTACTTAGCTTTTTATTTTTAGAAACTTTCTTTTTTAGAAATTAACCGTTGCTTAGGATTTTTCTATCATTATTTTAGGAAACTTGATTTGTTTTTTTTTTTTTTTTTCTATTTTTAGGAATTGAGGAAGAAAGCTACTAAGTGAGGAGGAGCTTCTTAAAATCAATCATCTCCTTTTTTCGGGTTCTTTCTTCCCATTGTTATTTACATAGTTTTAACTTGTTTTAGAATATCATAGTTTCTAGTTCTAGTTTTCTTTCTCTTAGGTTGTTACTTAGTTTATGCTAGGACGTAGATCTCTAGATATAGAACTAGCGTCTTGTGATCCTGAAATAGAAAGAACATTCCATAGAAGATTGAAAGACATCCCAGTTGAAATGGCGAACGAGAATGAAGTTAAAGCGCTTAGGGATTATTCAGCCCCTGTCCAGTTTAATGCACCTTCATGCATATTGTTGCCAGCCACAACGGCATCACACTTTGAACTTAAACCTGGGTCATACAATTGTTGCCCTCTTTCTACGGTTTAGACAAGGGAGGACCCATATCATCATGTGAAAGAATTCCTAGACATTTGTTCTACCTTTCGGTTCCAAAACTTCTCAGATGAATCAATCCGTTTACGCCTTTTTCCTTTTTCTTTAAAGGATAAGGCAAAAGCATGGTTGAATTCTCTAGAAGTTGGGTCTATCACTACATGGGACCAACTGTCTAGGAAGTTCTTAAACAAGTTCTTCCCTGTTCACAAAACTAATGCCCTCCGTAGAGAAATCACTAACTTCACACAAAAAGAGGGCGAGCACTTTCATGAATGTTGGGAAAGATGGAAGGACTTGCTTCTTAAATGTCCACACCACGATTTTGAGAAGTGGCAACAAGTGCAATACTTTTATGACGGTTTGACACCCCAAAATCGTCGCATGGTTGACGCCAGTAGTGGAAGGTCCTTCATGACCAAAAGCGATACCGAAGTGTAGAAATTCTTTGAAACCTTGTGTGAAAACTCCCAGCAATGGGACTATTCAGATAGAGGTGAAAAAAGTCCTCAACCACAAAAGAAAGGTGGTATATATGAGATAGGAGTCACGCCTGATCTCTATGCCAAGATTGATGGCCTAACAAAGAAGGTTGACGCTCTGATGTTGCATAATAGACCTCCACAAACAACTTAAGCCAAGGCTTGTGCCATATGTTCTAGTCCTGCCCATCCTACGCAATCTTGCCCATCTGGTGCAGCATTTCCAGAATTCCTCTCTGAACAGGTTCATGCTTTGAACACCTTTCAGAAACCTGGGAGTGATCCTTACTCGAACACATACAACCCATGGTGGGCTAGACATCCAAATTTTTCTTGGGCAAAGGGACCACAACAAGGAGGACCATCTGGAAATCCTCCTATGCAACCTCAGCAGTTTCCGTAATATCAACAACTGCATGCACAATCAAGGAAACCATCTCTTGAGGATACACTCCATTTGTTTATGCAGAGTTCTCTCCAATTCCAAAAAGACACCTAACAAACCTGACTAGCCAACCAGCAAAGCTTACATGCAAATGCGCAATCCATTGCCAAGCTGGAAGTACAAATGGGTCAACTAGCTGCCACATTGAGTGAGAGAGAGAAGGGTAAGTTCCCTGGCCAACCTGTGGCTAATCCAAAGGGACAGTATGAGATTGACTCTAATTCCAATCAAGGGCAATATCATGAGCAAGCCAAATCAATCACTACCCTTAGGTCAGACAAACAGATTGACAACAAAATAGAGATGCCTAGGGATGAATCAAATTCTAAAACAGAATATCAAGATGAAGCAGAGAGTCACACCAATACATCCAAAGTCCAAAAGATCTCTGACTCTCCAAGAACCACGGATGTGCCACCTTACGTGCCCAAGCAACCCTTTCCTCAACGTCTGGCACCAATGAAGAAAAAAAACAACTTTGATGAAATCCTGGACGTGTTTAAAAAAGTGCAAGTCAACATCCCGTTGCTTGACGCTATCAAACAAGTCCCTGCTTATGCTAAGTTTCTTAAAGATTTATGCACTCAAAAGCGTAAGCAGAATGTTCATAAGAAAGTCTTCCTTGCAGAGCAGCTCAGCTCCATGATTCAACATAACACCCCTCCTAAATTTAGGGATCCAGGAGCTCCCACCATTTCTTGCGGCATAGGAGATCATAAAATCGGGAAGGCATTACTTGATTTAGGGGCGAGCGTCAATTTGTTACCATATTCGGTTTATGAGCAGCTAGGACTTGGTGAGTTGAAAACCGACTAAAATAATGTTACAGCTAGCTGATAGATCTGTCAAGGTGCCCGGGGTGTTTATTGAAGATGTGTTAATCCAGGTTAATAAGTTTTATTTTTCAGTGGATTTCATAGTTATAGATACTCGGCCTGTCCAGAATCCTCATAGTCAGATCCCAGTCATTTTGGGTCGTCCATTTTTGGCCACATCTAATGCTATTATAAATTGCAGGAATGGAGTTATGAAGTTGTCATTTGGTAACATGAATATTAAACTCAATGTCTTTAATGCAGGATAACAATCCGCAGATTTGGACGACATATTTGAAGTGGACATGATCGATAGTCTAGTGCAGGACTCCTTCCTCAAATCTTTTGAAGATCCACTTGAGACCTGCTTAGCACAACATGGCACGGATTTTGACATAGATAGTCTCATCCACGAAGAAGTCAATGCACTGCTCGTCTCTACTCCGATATTGGAGACTGAAAAATGGAGAGCGAAAATGGAACCTCTTCATCCCTCTGAGACTCTTCCTGACAGCACAATTTCTAACTCTGAGAAGGCAAAAGAGAGCAGGTTGCTTAATGTTCTTCGAACATATAAGGCAGCAATTGAACGGAAGATAGCAGAAATACAAGGAGTGTGCCCCACTGTATGTAAGGATCATGAAAATCTAAACCATGAATGAGATAGATAATCTCCTCATAAAGGACGAGCAAAAAAAATCTACTCAAAATAACACTTTTGTGCCCATAAGAATATTCGAAGGTGCCCATTTAATTTTCACTGTTTAAGGTGATGTGATCCACATGAGTTTTCTTTCGAATAAAATTTTCAACTCCAAGACTTTTAATTAGTGACAAGATTATTAGATGGTACGGATTTGATACATACATCAAGAAAGCCCCGCATATAAGGCCTATAAATCCGAACTAATTCCATAACGTAAATACCGTAATTTCACTTTTGCACGCTGGAGTGTTTTTTTTTTACACCCACTCTATATTGTTATGATGACCTATACATAATATGTGTGCATAAGATCTATTCCATTCACCACTTTACTAACATAGTTTTAGGACATTGGTAGAAAAATGAGGTAGATTCGTTATTTTGATGGATCATACTACCGTGAATCAACACTACTGTTCTTCCACCATTAAAACATATACATTTCTTATTTCAAAGCCTCCTAACTTTTTATGTAAGATCCAATTTGTTCATTGGTTCATCCAATTATATTTTAATGGTCAAAATCTTGGTATCTCCATCGGAACTCCCTGCGACCCCGATGGATATTCCAACGACGACTGCCTAATAAATTCTATTTTGCATATTGTGGCTTACCAAAACCTTAATTTAGCATATTTTTTTTAGAGGTTTCTCATATTTTGGTCCTTGGAACCTAATGGACGGAATTGATCAGGCCATATATGCAAAATAAGTCAAATATGTAATTCAAGTAAAATAAATAAAAAGACTTACATGTTTCCTTTGATTTCTTGTTACATGCGTAAGGCGTTCCACGGTGCATCATGCATATGCACACATATGATATATGTGTGCACATGCATTGCACCCATGGTAGATCCACACCGTCCATCACGTAGACCCAAGACATAATAACTTAAAGAAATAAAATCTAAATTAAAATATAGTAAGTACTAACCTCTGCAAGCTGTCCTTCCACTAATTTCTCTCTTTTTTTTTGTAAAAAAAAAATCGGCGAGAAGTGTCCCTCCTTATAAAGAAAATAGAGTCGCTCGGATAAGATAACGATGAGAGAGGTTGTAACTGTTTTAATCTCTTTAAAAAAATAAAATTTTAAAATTTTAAAATTTAAGAAACCGTAAAATTTTGGAGTTGTTACATTCTAACCCCCTAAAAGAAAATTTTCGTCCTCGAAATTTACCTGAGCTATTCTCCAAATAAGTGATGATACTTCCCGCGTATTTCAGCTTCCTGCTCCCACGATTGTTCATCGATTCCATGATGATTCCATAACACCTTGACTAGTGATACTGTCTTGGTTCTTAAAATATGTTCCTTGCGATCTAAAATACGAATATGCTTTTCCATGTAAGATATATCTTCTGAAGCTCAAGATCATGCCATCGATGATATGCGAGGCGTCTCTTTCATACTTCCTTAGCATTGACACATGAAAGACGTTGTGAACACTCGATAGCTGTGGAGGTAGTGCGAGTCTATATACTACTGCACTATCCTACCGATCTAACACCTCAAAAGGCCAATAACCGAGGGGCAAGCTTCCTTTTGTACCGAATCGCATCAGACCCTTCATTGGTGAGACTTTTACAAACACGTGATCCCCTGCTGAAAATTCCAAATCACGTCTTCGGTTATCTGCGTAACTTTTTTGTCGACTTTGAATTGCTTGAAGTCGTTTTCGAATGAGCTCCACCTTCTCAGAAGCTTCTTGGACAATATCTGGTCTAATCAAACCTTTCTCTCCTATTTCGATCCAACAGTTAGGAGCACGACAGGAGCGTCCATACAATGCTTCATACGGAGCCATACCAATATTTGTTTGATAACTATTATTACAAGCAAATTCAGCAAAATGTAAGTTATCGTCCCAAGTACCTTTAAAATCGAGAGCGCATGCACATAACAAATCTTCAAGTATTTGATTCACACGCTCAGTCTGTCCATTAGACTGTGGATGATAAGCTGTGCTGTAGTCCAAAGTCGTACCCATGACTTCCTGTAAACTAGTCCAGAATCGCGAAGTAAAAATGAGGGTCGCGATCTGACATAATAGAACTAGGTATTCCATGTAATCGCACTACTTCTTAGATATATAGTTTGGCAAGAATGTCCATTGAATAAGTAATATGAATAGGAATGAAATGTGCTGACTTTGTTAATCGGTCAACGATCACACATATCGAATCGTGCTTCCTCTGGGTCATAGGAAGTCCAACTATGAAGTCCATGGAAATGCAATCCCACTTCCATTCTGGTATTTTAAAAGGCTACAATAGTCTTGACGGGTTCTGATGATCAGCCTTTACTTGTTGACAGGTGTAACATCGAGAAACATAATTAGCTATATCTTTTCAGGTTTTGCCACCAAAATGAAGTTAATTTGTTCAACATGAAAATGAAGTAGTACATCTACTCTTAGCTCCTAGTGAATAGTGAACTTAGTTTTGTGCGCTTCCTTCAAAATTTTTTCCTTCAGTTCTGGAATATTGGGCACCAAGCAAAGACGACCGCGATACCGAACTCCCTTGTCTTCCCACACTTTCTAAACTGATGTCTCATCACCTTGGTGCTTAGTCACCATTTTCATTAACCACTCGTCATTTTCTTGTGCTTCTATGATTCTTTCCTTCAATGTCTGCTGTAATGTTATATTACATAAGCGAATACGTTGTTCTCAGAACTGTAGTTCAACATCAAAATCCTTCACATAGTTCATCATCTGCCACTCTTGAACCATTAGTCTAGCTATGATTTGCTGCTTATGTTGCTTCCTACTAAGGGCATCTTCCACAAGGTTTGCCTTCTCAGGATTATATAATAGTTCAAAATCATAATCTTTCAGGAATTCGACCCATCTTCGTTGTCTCATATTCAAGTCTTTTTGGGAAAACAAATATCGAAGGCTCTTGTGATCTGTGAAAAGATCGAATCTTTTGCCATATAAATAATGCCGCCAAATCTTTAAAGCAAACACGATTGCGCCCAATTCCAAATCATGAGTTGGATAATTACGCTCATGATTCTTCAATTCTTGATGCATATGCAATCACCTTACTTCTTGCATCTTCACAGTACACAACCAAAGCCCAGAATTGACGCGTTAGTATATAGGACAAACTTTACTCCCTCCTTTGGAAGAGTGAGAACAGAAGTAGATGTTAAAAGCTTCTTTAATGTAACAAATGCTTCTTCGCATTTACCAGTCCATTTAAAAGGCATACCCTTTCGAGTCAGACTTGTTAATGGGCCAAAATTTTTTGAGAAGTCTTTGATGAACCTCCCGTAGTACCCGGCGAGTCCCAGAAAGCTCCTAACTTCAGTTATACTCTTGGGCTGCTTCCACTTCATCACTGCTTCAATCTTGGCTGCATCAACTTCAACACCGTCCTTTGTAATTACATGTCCTAGAAATTTAACACTGTGCTTCCAAAATTCACACTTAGATAATTTGGCATATAGTTGATTGTCCTTCAACGTCTGTAGAGTAGTTCTTAGATGTGTTCATGATCTTCTCTAGTCTTCGAATAGATTAGTATATCATCAATAAATACGATGACAAATTGATCAAGATATGACTGAAATACTCTATTCATTAAATCCATGAACACAGCTGGGGCATTGGTCAGACCAAAGGGCATAACCAAAAATTCATAGTGCCCATAGCGGGTCCTGAAGGCCGTCTTATAAATATCTGGCTCCTTAATACACAGTTGGTGATATCTTGATCTTAAATCAATCTTGGAGAAATAACATGCTCCTTTCAGCTGATCAAATAAATCGTCAATATGTGGCAGAGGATACTTGTTCTTAATCGTCACTTCATTTAGCCGACGATAGTCTATGCATAAATGCATGCTTCCATCCTTCTTCTTTACAAAAATTACCGTTGCACCCCATGGTGATGTACTGGGCCTGATGAAACCCTGGTTCTTCAATCCTTCCAATTGTTCCTTCAGCTCCTTTAGCTCAACCGACGACATTCGATACAGTTGCATTGATATCGGGGCAGTGCCTGGTAACAGATCAATACTAAGTCTACTTCTCGTCGGGGCGTTAATCCAGGTATGTCCTGAAAAACTTCTGGATACTCTCTTGCAATTGGGATTTGTTCTATGCTCAGCTCTAGTGACTCCCCTTCCTTCAACACTATAATACGCTCTACATTACTATCTCTCTGTATTCCTGTAATTTGGAAAGATTCTTTCCCGGGAATAGAGAATGTAACGGTCTTAGCATAACAGTCGATCTTAGCATTACCGAGAATGACATCATATCCATTCATATCCATAACTACTGCATCAACTGGCATTATAATACTGCATATATTGACTTCACATGACTTGCATAATTTGTTCAAGGTAATAGTTTTCCCCACTAGTGATTCTATGGAAATTGCTTTACTAAGGTCAATAGGTTTCAACCACAGTCTTTTCACTACGTTACTAGAGATAAATGATATGGTGGCTCCAGAATCAAATAATACAACAATAGGTTTATCGAGTATATTAACCGTACCTTCAATAACATTGTTATCTAGTTCTGGTTCTTCGATAGGTGCTATAGCATGTACTTTAGTTTGAGTGGTCTGTTGTCTGAAAGGTTGTCCCCCTTGATTCTGAGATACTAAAGGTCGAGCTGCTTGCTGAGGTCGGTTCTGCTGATACTGTTGCGGCTTGGGAGGTAGATATCGTGATGCCTGTGAAGATTGCCTGGACTGCTGAGATGGTGCAGGAAGTTGCAACCGAGGAGGAATTTGTTGAAGTGGCTGGATCTGGCAAACATCCTTAAGTCGGGTTCTGCAAAAGTGGTATTTATGTCCGTACTTCCCACAATAGGTACAATTTCTAGAAAAAAAAACTGATCTTGATTACTGTGAGCTTGAAATTGACCAATAGTTCGCTGCCTCTTCTCTAACGGGTGTCGTTGGCTAGGAGTAGTCCTCACCTGACTTCCTATATCTTTTATCTGTACCCGAGACTTTAAGAACTGCTCACTATCCCTTTCAGCTCGAACAGCCTTGTCAACAATTTCAGAGTACTTTTTAATATCATCACAACAAAACTTGGTTCTAATATTTTGACGAAGGCCTTCATCGAATTTAGTGATCTTGTATTCTTCATCTTCCATCATTTTCGGGACATATCTTGATAGTTCAGCGAACTTCGCCTTATATTGTGCTACCGTCATCGATCCTTGCTCCAATTTTGAAAATTCAGCCATCTTTTGATTACGGTAGGCCTTAGGGAAGTATTTCTCATTGAATTTGTCTTGAAATCCTCTCCAAGTCCATATATGATTAGTTGTAATCATTTTTTTAGCCGATCTCCACCAAACATCTGCTTCACCTTAAAGCATAAAAGTCACCAATCGCACTTTCTCAGTATCAGGGCAATTCATCGCTTCTAATATCTTCTTGATTTGCTTTAGCCAATCTTCTGCTATTGAAGGATCTGTGGCACCTTTGAATATTAGTGGCCAGAGTTTTATGAATCTCTCAAGGAGGTCCACTTCACGTGTCTGCTCGGTCCTAACTGGTGATGCCTGATGATGAGCTTGAGGTGCTTGGCTCATATTGGCCAACATTCTCCATTGAACCGCCTTGTTGTTGCTTCATCATGGCGGCTATTTGATTTACTAATCCAAACGCAACGTCCCACGGCTGCGTCCTAGGTCCACCAAAATTAGCATGCATTGCTGATGGGGATAAAGGAAATTGGGTGCTTGGTCTAGCGAAATTGGCAGGCATTGCAGATGGAGACAAAGGCAATTGGGTGTTTGGTCCAGCCCCACCTTGATCTGCTGCAGGTGGAGACAAAGGCAATTGGGTGTTTGGTCCAGCCCCACCTTGATCTGCTGCAGGTGGAGACATAGGATTTTGCAGTCCCTCTTCAACCTCGTCCACTTCGACTTCATTCTCATCTTGATTTCTATTCGTCGTTTCACCTTCTTCAAGAATATTGGTGTCCATTACTAGGTCATGAGGAATGATAGCGCTAGTAGAAGGAACTAAGTCACGGATGCTACATATCTTCTTAGGTGCCATAGTTTTCCTATAAGACAAGAATTTGAATTTTAGTAGGGATTATGGATTTTTAACTGTACAATAACCTGTAAATAAAATAATTTAGATAAAATTATTATTTTAATCAAAGATAATAATCCAAATGAATGACACTGTCAGTTAAATTGACAGGACACCATTTTTTTAGGCAAATTAGATTTCTAGTTGCCTGCTGTGGTTATAATTACCATTTGGAAATTTAAATTAAATCCAAGATCCTATTATAAGCATTTACTCTCCTCATAAAATTTTAGCTAAATCTTCCAACCACAGAAAATTTTAAAATCCCTGTAGTTAGATCTGTCTAAATTTTGACTAGCCTATACCAACTCCCTAAATCAGTATAATGACAGTCAGATTCAATTTTTCTAATTATATTTATTTTTATTTCTACTTGTCTATCATCGATCAGGATTTTGGTTCGCCTTGATCGGATAAGTACTTCTATAGTTATGAATTTTACAAGTTGGGTGATTCCTGCTGCCCATTACTGTCCAGCAGGACTTTGTGAACTCAATATCCTAATAATTAATTAGGGTCAAACTAGGACTTTGTGAACTCAATATCCTAAAAATTAATTAGGGTCAAACTAATCCATTTCAATATATATAAAATACACTCAAATTAGAGTACACTCAAATTCATTATTTCTCACAACAATATCCAAATAAAATATCCTAAGTGTTGTGTTTCTAATTTCGAGGGGCCCTACCGGTTATGTACATGAGTGAGCCACATTACCTATAGGTCACATTAAATTATATAAAAACTGCGCTCTGAAACCATTCTGTCACGCCCCGAAATTCACGTACTGAGTGTGCACCCTCAGACATGAGTTACGGACCACGACTCGTACACTTAGTGTACTTAAACCAGTGGATCACATTATTTACTAGAGGTACAATAAAATCTGAATTCTATGTTCCCATTAACCTCTATCAATACATTCATGTCAACTTGATCTAGTCTCAAACATTTATCACCACACATCAAAAGAAAATAAAAATTAAAAAATAAAATAAAATAAATTGAGACTTTTATGTAAGTCATTGGAACAATCAAGTTATTAAAAAAATAAAATAAAATTTAAATTTAAAGTCATTCTAAAACAGAAATAAAATAATAATAGGAAACAAATGTCCCATTTAATTATTCTACTGGTCCAACGACGTAAGCTCGTCTTCAGTTAAATACGGCCACTGATCCTGTGGATCATCCACTGGTTTGGCTTCATATTCTTGCTCTTGAGTCATTCTATCTGCTTCAATTCCATCTGTACGATTTTTCCATTAATAAACCGTCAGCTGGCCAAGCCCAGGGAGTGAACCCATCATGGTTCGTGCACAATACAATAAAATAATACATACAAGTAAAGCATAAAAATCTGAAATACAATGCAAATAATTAAAGCGTATGCTATGAATGATACTGATGATGCATCAAGTGGTTATAAATAGAAACCATTCACTTGCTTGAGTTAGATATCGACAACTCGCATTCGCACTCGGCAGGTTTCTACCATTGGTAGGCATGGGCAAGGCCCGCATCTCCCCATTGGGCAGGCTTCCACATATAGTGAGCTTCTAGTGGGTACAATAGGCTGTCCCTAAGTAATCGCACAAGAGTATTAATGATGTCAGGCATGAATGTTTGATGCAGTAGTAATCATATCAGCAGTCAAATACATCTCTCCTTATGAGACGCCTTTCACATGTTCATAATCCAAGAATATCTCAACACTAATCAGTTTATAAACAATTTAATCAACTCATTCACAACAACAAATTATTTTAATCATATAGAGAGAAAACATGTTGGGATTACTCACCTGATGATTTAAAGAGGAATCCGATGGAGCGGATCAGAAATTACCTATAAATAATCCATATGCAGTACACCATAATATTAAAATACATATATTAAACTCATAAAATATTTGATTTATTTTTATTACTAATTAAGGTCTTACATGGGAGTGATACTCAAGTAACATACGTAATAGATAGGGTTCATCGTATCTATCTCGACCCAAAAGACACACTAGATATCTTATAAGATGAACCACCACATGGATGGCTTAGATCTTCTAATAGCATGCCATAATGATACATAATTTAGCCTATATATATTTTGTCATAAACATGCATGCAACTTATATAAGTTTTACCGTGCATCAGAAGGTGGAGTTACATTATATTATATATATCTAAAACACATTTATTTTTATGTGGGTCCTACTTACAGGGATCTGGATTGACTATATGGTTAACATTGCTATATTGACCTTTGAGAAAAATTTTCAATCCAATCTAAAATATGCGGGACCTGTAGTAACGTAAATGATTATTGTACAACTACTATTATTTTCTTTATGTATGGGTCACACACATTTAGAAATGTCCTAAAAATACATTTAACCCATAATAACCTTCCAAATCAAATGAATGGATTGGATACAATGTATACATCACTGTTAGTCTACAATCTGATGACCAAGATGATTCTAACGTTAAAAAGCCGCACTTGGTTTCAACGCTGACAATCAAACTTATTTTTTTTGTACTTATTTATTTATTTAATTTTTTTTGATAAGTCTCATGAAAATCTAAACTATGAATGAGATAGATAATCTCCTCATAAAGGATGAGCTAAAAAAAATCTACTCGAAATAACACTTTTGTGGCCCAAAAGAATATTCGAAGGTGCCCATTTAATTTTCACTGTTTAAGGCGATGTGATCCAAATGAGTTTTTTTTCGAATAAAATTTTCAACTCTAAGACTTTTAATTAGTGACAAGATTATTAGACGGTACGGATTTGATACATACATCAAGAAAGCCCCGCATATAAGGCCCATAAATTCGGACTAATTCCGGTAACGTAAATAGCCCAATTTCACTTTTGCATGCTGGAGTGTTTTTTTACACCCACTCTATATTGTTATGATGACCCATACATAATATGTGTGCATAAGATCTATTCCATTCACCACTTTACTAACATAGTTTTAGGACATTGGTAGAAAAATGAGGTAGATTCATTATTCTGATGGATCATACTGCCGTGAATCAACACTGACCGTTCTTCCACCATTAAAACATATGCATTTCTTATTTCAAAGCCTCCTAACTTTCTATGTAAGATCCAATTTGTTCATTGGTCCACCCAATTATATTTTAATGATCAAAATCATTGGTATCTCCATCGGAACTCCCTGCGGCCCCGATGGATATTCCAACGGCGACTGCCTAATAAATTCTATTTTGCATATTGTGGCTTACCAAAACCTTAATTTAGCCTATTTTTTTTTGGAGGTTTATCATATTTTGGTCCTTGGAACCTAATAGACGGAATTCATCGGGCCATATATGCAAAATAAGTCAAATATGTAATTCAAGTAAAATAAACAAAAAGACTTATGTGTTTCCTTTGATTTCTTGTTACATGCGTAAGGCATTCCACGGTGCATCGTGCATATACACACATATGATTATATGTGCACATGCATTGCTCTCATGGTAGATCCACACCGTCCATCACGTAGACCCAAGACATAATAACCTAAAGAAATAAAATCTAAATTAAAATACAAGTAAGTACTAACCTCTACAAGCCATCATTCCACTAATTTCTCTGTCTCTTTGTTTTTAAAAAAAAAAAAAAAAAAAAAAAAAAAAAAAAAAAAAAAAAAAAAAAAATCGAGAAGCGAGAAGTGTCCCTCCTATAAAAGAAAATAGAGTTCGCTTGGATAAGATAACGATGAAAGAGGTTGTAACTGTTTTAATCTCTTAAAAAAAAAAATTTTAAAATTTAAGAAACTGTAAAATTTTGGAGTTGTTACAAAAACTCAGGTGGACCATACCACAAGAAACAGTGGGTATAATGATTTCCACCATTGAAATCTTTCTAGGGCCTGTAGTGATGTTTATTTATCATCCAACCTGTTCACAAGATCATACAGACATTGATGAAGGGGAAAAATAAATATTAGCTTGATCTAAAACTTCCGCATCCTCGTAAGAATTTTTGAACGGAACAAGTTCAATTCACATTCTTTCCTGTACGTGTGGTCCATTTAATATATATATATGCTTCATTTATTATCTCAAGACATAAAATTATCTGTTAAAATGGATGAAATACATAAATCACGATGGACCATTGTTTACTATATTATGGTCCACCTGAGATTTGGATCCCACCATGATGTATATGTTGTATCTAACCGTCCATCCATTTGGAGAGATCATTTTAGGGCATGAGTTGAAGAATGAGGTAGATCCAAAGCTCAAGTGGACCTCGAAACTAATTGGGGCCACAAAAGTTTTTAATCAAGCTGATATTTGTGTTATTCCTTCTTTCGGTTTAGGTCTGTGTGAACTTACCAACAGGTTGGATCTCAAATAACCATCATGGTGGGTCCCAGGAAGGAATCAACGGTCAGGGGCACTGTCCCCACCATGATGTTTAGTTTTAGGTTTAGGGTTTAGGATTAGGGTTTAGGGTTTAGGTCTTGGAGACTCAACCAACTCACGGATAGCTCTGATGCATATCCGGGTCTGCTCCACATAAACACGGGCCTGTCCAAATGGCCAGGCCACCCATATTGCTGTCCATAGGAAATGGACAACTTCATCATGGTCGGGATCGGGTTTAGGTTGTGTGTGAGCATTACTCATACACACACACACACACACACACACACACACGGAAACGCTCACCTGCGAACCAGTTCGCACGGACTACGTACAAAATTTTTTGAGAACTCATCATACGTGATGAGTCTCGAAAATCTGAACGGTCCACATGAAGCAGAGCCTCATTAAACCCCCTGGTACCAATTTTTACTTTGAACCAAAACTTCGGTGGGCCATGAAAAATGCAAACAGTTTTTTCCCTTAATTTGCATTTCTCTTTCCTATGGCCCACCAGAATCTTAGATTAGGGTGAAAATTCACCCCCTCGGGTTTCATGAGATTCCTCATCTTATGGACCATTCAGATTCGACTCATATGACACGTGTGCAAAGGTGCGCACGTGCGTAGGTGCGTAGGTGAGCATGCCTCTCTCTCTCTCTCTCTCTCCTCTCTCTCTCTCTCTCTCTCTCTCTCTCTCTCTCTATATATATATATATATATATATATATATATATATATATATATATATATATATATATATATATGTCATAGGCCCAAATCTGGTCCATGTGATGTGGCACCCATGAAACCCATGAGACCCAACTTTCAACTTGATTTAAAATTTTAGTAGGCCATTATAAAAAGAGAGGCAAATTAAGGGAGGAAATTGTTTCTTTTAGCGATTCATCCACGCACAATACATATAGGTTTAAGTTAGGGTTATCAATTTGGGTTTAGGTGTAGGTTTAAGTTAAGTTAATTAAGTTTAGGTTTAGGGATTTGAGAATAGGTTAAGGGTTTAGGGATTTGGATTCGGGTTAGGGTTCGGGATCGGGTTTCGGCTTAGGTTTTCGAGTTTAGGTTTAGGTTTAGGTGTAGGTTTAGGTTTAGGGATTTGAGAATAGGTTTAAGTGTAGGTTTAGGTTTAGGGTTATACTAGGGTCTGCTATATCAATTTCGAGCTAATACATAAACACGGGCCTTTCCAAATGGCTAGGCCACCCATATTGTTGTCCATAAGAAATGGACAACTTCATCATGGTCATAACAGTGGTTCCCACTTTCCAGGGACTCCCGCTTATCGGGCAATCTGTTACTTCTACTTTTTCAAGAATATGTTTATAGCATGTGGGCCAGTTGAAGAAGATCAAACCTCAATCTGTATGTCTGTTAAAAAGTGTCATTTCTTCTAGAATAATCCCTACAAATATGCACGTTACATCATCATCATAGCCTCCCCAGCAATTTTGGTTGACATTTAAATTGGCAAAAGATCTATGATCAGCTTCTCTCCTAGATAACCTCCTCTTTTACATTGGAACCAGCTATGACAGAGGCTCACATTGGAAGCACTTGCATTCCAGCACTGTCCCACTGAGTATTGATCCTAGCCCAACAATTACATGCACAATGTAAACCGAGAACAAGGAATGTAGGGTAGTGGAGGACAGTTGTCAGGCAGTTTATTGAATTTCTTTCATCTTAAGTATAGTTCCTTCTTCCAAAGTGGGAAAACTTTTCCCTTTTATTAGTTTTTAGGTGCCATTTTTAAACAAAGAAGGAAAACGATCCATTTTCCAATACCTATAGTAGAATTTTATTATAAGTGAATCTTATCATTGTCTGATGGCCGTGGGTAGAAAACTTTTATTACGAGTCCTACCCGCTATTACATTGCCCAAAACATGGTGAATTCATGTAACGCCTCGACTTTTCAGGACCTGAGTATATGACCCATTTCCCAAAAACCTGAGTGTTAACCTTAAAGGATGGTTAAATTCCATATATATATATTTGATAGCATCAAAGTAAGCAGATGAACGTAGGATGGACAAATCAATATAAAGAAAAATTTACATTATCATTTGAAGTACACAAGAGGTTGCCCATAATGACTTATACAAACAAATGTCCCAACTTACAATTGCGAAATGAAATGATGTTACATGTAAACAAAGAAAATTATAACAAATCCGGAACTGTAAAACCACGTAGCAACTCTTGACAATATAATCGTGTATCTTCAACAGTGGAACTCTGCTCCTCATCAGTCTGAACCTGAAAATCAATTAAGCCACCTGTGTTACCGGTACGGTTATATATATTTGATGGATGAGCTGCCAACTCGGTGTAAATTCCTATCAAGATTACACACCACCACATTAGGTAAGCATAGTTATGAAAACATGTAAGACATACAAAATAATACATGATGTAGTCTTATTAAATGTATGGATGTATGAGTGCATATCAACTGAGAATGCTCATTCAGTTGGCTTTTGGGCAAAACTCATGTAATGTGGCCAGTCACCAACAAAAATACATAGTACATGCATAGTGCCAAACTCACCAATGTGGCTGGTCACCAGTGAAAGTACGGAGTACATGCGTAGTACCAAACTCACCGAAGGTGGGTCAATAGTCGATGGTCTAGGAGCTAGCGAAACGATACCCCAACTAAATCCTACTGGGCACGTGATACAGCATCCAGAATTAGCTACCTGTCATCGCCTGAATGCTACGAATACATGATTAACCCATCCGTTATTATTCCATTTATAACCAGTCAATTTAAGTAAACTCAAAAGTTACTACAGGGGGTTCATCACCCAGCGTATACGTCGCAAAAAACTTCAGTTTGTATTTGTCACAACGAGTTAACCTAGTCGTTGCTAAAACAAACCATTTGCAATGACTTTTATGTCGTTGCAAAAAATAATATTATGCCATGACACTCAATTCGTCGCATAAAGTGGACATTAAGGATGACCATGAAAACGCGTGGCGAAATGTCTTTCCCACCATGTAATTTTTTCGAGAGAAATTGGTGGGAAACGTTTTAATTAACGACGATAATTATAGCGTGTCACAAAAACATCGACTATTTGCAATGATTTACAGTGTTGTTGCAAATATTCTAACATTTTGCAATGAAACTACGTTCGCCGCATAAAGTTTTAGTTTGTATTTGTCGCAACGAGTTAACCTAATCATTGATAAAATAGACTATTTGCAGTGACTTTCGTGTTGTGGCAAAAAATAATGTTTTGCCACGACACTCATTTCGTCGCATAAAGTAGACATTAGCGATGACCATGGAAACGTGCGGTGAAACGTCTTTTTCGCCATGTAATTTTTTCGGGAGAAATTGGTGAAAAATGTTTTAGCGATGATAATTATAGTTCGTCGCAAAAATGTTGATTATTTGTGTTGATTTACAATGTTGTTGCAAATAATCTAACATTTTGTAATGAAACTACGTTCATCTCAAAAAGTTTCAGTTTGTATTTGTCAGAACGAGTTAACTTGGTCGTCGCTAAAACAGACTATTTGCAGCGACTTTTGTGTCATGGCAAAAAATAATGTTTTGCCACGACACTCAATTCGTTGCATAAAGTGGACATTAGCGATGACCATGGAAATGCATGGCAAAACGTCTTTCCCGCCATGTAATTTTTCTAAGTGAAATTGGTGGAAAATGTTTTAGCGACGATAATTATAGCTCGTTGCAAAAATGTTAACTATTTGCGATGATTTACGATGTTGTTGCAAATACTCTAATATTTCACCATGAAACTACATTTGTCGCAAAAAGTTTCAGATGGTATTTGTCGTAATGAGTTAACCTAGTTGTCGCTAAAACAAACTATTTGTAGCGACTTTGATATCGTTGCAAAAAATAATATTTTGACACGACACTCAATTCATCGCATAAAGTGGATATTAGCGATGACCATATAAACGCGTGGTGAAACGTCTTTTCTGCCATGTAATTTTTTCGGAAGAAATTGGTGGAAAACGTTTTAGCGACGATAATTATAGCTCGTCGTAAAAACGTTAACTATTTACAATGATTTATAATGTTGTTGCAAATACTCTAATATTTCGCAATGAAATTACATTAATCGCAAAAAGTTTCAGTTGGTATTTGTCGAAATGAGTTAACTTAGTTGTCGCTAAAATAAACTATTCGTAGCGACTTTTGTTTCGTTGTAATAAATAATGTTTTGCCACGACACTCAATTCGTCGCATAAAGTGGACATTAGCGATGATGATAGAAACGCATGACGAAACATTTTTTCCGCTATGTAATTTTCTAGGGAGAAATTGGTGGGAAACGTTTTAGCAACGATAATTATAGCTCGTTGCAAAAATGTCGACTATTTGTAATGATTTACAATGTTGTTGCAAATACTCTAACATTTTACAATGAAACTACGTTTGTCGCAAAAAGTTTCAGTTTCTATTTGTCATAACGAGTTAATCTGGTCGTCAATAAAATAGACTATTTGTAGCGACTTTCGTGTCATTGCAAAAAATAATATTTTTCCACGACACTTAATTCGTTGCATAAAGTGGACATTAGCGATGATCATAGAAATGCGTGGCAAAATGTTTTTCCCGCCATATAATTTTCTCGAAAGAAATTGGTGGAAAATGTTTTAGCGACGATAATTATAGCTCGTCACAAAAACATTGACTATTTGCGATGATTTACAATGTTGTTGCAAATACTCTAACATTTCGCAATGAAACTGCATACGTCATAAAAAGTATAATTCGGTATTTTTGTAATGAGTTGAACTAGTCGTTGCAAAAGCTACTATTTGCGACAACTTTCGTGGTCGAAAATTTATTTTTTTTACGACACCTAATTTGTCACAAAAGTGGCTATTAGCGACGACTGGTTAAGATCGTTGTAAAAAAATTCATACGAAAACTTTTTGCGATAAGTTTTACGACGATAATTGAAGCTCGTCGCAAAAAAGTTAACTATTAGCGACAATTTAAATTGTCATCGTAAATAATCTATTTTTTTGCAATGGCTTGAAATGTCGTTGTAAAAAGTTGCATTTCCCAATAAAATTAGACTCGTCGCTAAAAAAATCGTTGCAAAAAGTCTAATTTGTTGTAGTGGGAGTTTCAACACCTGGTCAAGGGTTTGAGCGCCCATAGGTGGTGAAATCCCACTAATGTGTGAGTGTGTGGTGGTGTATGTGCATGTGTTAAAAAAAAAAAAAAAAACCCTCATAGTTGGCCTTAGGAAGGATTCAATGGTGGTATATGCTCCCCATTTGTGGTGTGATCCACTTGAGCTTTGGATGTACATATTTTTGGGCTTATACTCTAAAATTATATATATAAAAAAATGATGGATGGCGTGGATCTAACATGAAAATCTTGGTGGGGCTTAGTGAAGTTCCATATGTTAAAAGTTGTACTGTGTATTAGACAATCTATCCGAAAGAGAGATTCCAAATATTTTGTGATATAGAGTCATAGGAAATGACATGGACCAATGAAATTAAAAGCGCCCGCGCTGGAATTTCATGTGCTTTCAATACAGACGAGTGACACTTTATTTATTTATTTATTTATTATTTTTTATGGATCACATTGCAAGTGTGCCCTTAGAAGTCCACCATAAACGAATAGGCCAGAATCAACATAGACCCACAGGACGACTTGGAGACTTTGATTGTCATTACTTGACTTTCCTTCTCCTTTTATCTTCCACAAGCTGTAAAACGTGGAAAAGTATTGATCCGACTTTAGAAAATGTTCTGGAGAGTATGACCACCGATACAAGCGTGTGCACGTGGTGTACATGTACGCCAACCTCCCAAGTCCGGGGCCCACCGAAAAGGGTGAATTACTTTAGAAAAAGGTTGAATTACACTCCTAACCATGCTTCGAAAAAGGTTGCAGCTCATATTTTTATTATTTGGGCCATACCTATTAAGAATTTTGAGTTTCGGATAACTGACGGTCCTATTTAAGGCTGAGTTTTATATTTGCACTAAGAGAAATGGCTAGGGCTGGCGATGGGTCAGGTGGGAGTACAAGTCAATTAGCCTAACCTGCTTCTAAGTTGGGTTCGGCCAAGTCAGGTTGGGTTGCAGTTAGGAGCAGGCCAAAAACTTAGTTCATTTAAATAAATGGGTCAGGCTTGGGTTTAACCCAACTTGACCTAACCTGACCATGCAGTGCATTAATGGGCTGGGCTAAACAACCCAACCTTACTTGACCCATAATCTAAAACAAAAATACCTGTACTATAGTTTTAGTCCATTCTAAACGAAGAGAGAATCTAGCAGCGCCCAATGCATGCAAACAAGGCAAGATCAATAAGAACCAATGAACGAGCAAGAACCACATGCAATAAACAGTAGCTGACACACATAGGAATCACACTGATTGAGGTATAAGTGGCAATAAACAGTAGTTGAGTCCAATCTGATTATAATTAAATGGGTTGACTCTGGCTCAGGTTCAAGAAATTTTCAATGTGGGTCAGGTTAGGATACAAGGTAATGGCTCAGGGCCCTATTTCTTGACTCATTAATTGAATGGGCCAAGCTTGGGCTTACCCCAACCTACATCAAACCTGATCCATTGCTCGACTTGCTGGTTCAAGCCTTCACTTACTTTGCTCGCCCTTTCAAGCATGGTTTGATGGACTTTCAAAAACAAGGTTCCTGTACATTCTAAACAAAACCCTATTGGAATAACAAATGGGCACTGTTCAGGCAATGTCACATGCGTATTTCTTCTGTCTTTTCATATATCGTGCAGTCCTAGCGGAAGTGGATTGGCTGGTGTACCACACAGCAGCTATATATAGCTGCTGTAGGTACGTGTCGTGTGAAGACGAGCGCTTACGCTCCTCGAGCTCTGAGTTGTACGGATGGTTCAAAGGAGATCAAAGTTACATGGGCCCATAGTGATATATTTATTATTTATTACATCTACACCATTCGTCAATTTTTAGAGATCGTTTTAGAGCATTATCAAAAAAATGAATCATATCAAAAGATCATCTTGACCACACCACAAATAGTAGCAGAGATAATGATTTTCACCATTAATCAATTCATAGGGCCTACCATAACGTTTATTTTCCATCCAATCTGTTCATGAGGTCACAAAGAAGAGGAAAAACAAATTTTATATTGATCTAAAATTTCTGTGACTCTAAAAAAGGTTTCAATGGTAGACTACCAATCTCCCACTGCTTTTTTTGAAGTGTGGTCTATTTAATATTTATATCTATCTTATTTTTCGTCTCAAGCCTTAAGACAAGCTCACCAAATGAATGGACTGTTTGAATATAACACATGCCTCATGGTCGGACCCACGGAACTTGCTGACGTAAATACAACAACTATATAGCTGGTGTGAGGTACACCAGCCAATCCGCTTCCAGTCCTAGCCACTTACTGTTGTTAACCACCGTGCCTATAGGATTACAGTTGGATTAAAAAATAAATAAATTTCATGCGCGTGCCAAAAGTCTTCGACACCACAAATGGACCATAGTTAACAAAGGCCCACAGGTTTTGTCGCGTCCTACGTACTTGAGACTTGGACCAGTGTTTCACCTTCCTTCTGCCTTACCTTCCACTTGCCGTCCGATGTGGAAAAATATGCGGAGGAATGACTTACCATTCACTTCCCAAAAAGATTTTTAGAGGGTATGACCATCCATAAAGGCATGTACACTAACCTCCCAAGTCGGGACGCGGTTTTTACGTTAACCCAAAACCAACCTCACGGGCGTCAAATGTAACAACCTTAATTAATTTTGTGCTAGGCAATACTCACATATATCATTTGTTGTTTGGATGTCTTTAATATAAGGTGTGAGTAGGGGATTAGTACGCTGTCTAGATAGTTTTGGACATCTTTGATCATCAAACTTGTCGGATCAATTGATCCAGAGAATTTTGAATTTCCAAGTTAGGACTCTGAACGCTTTTAAGGATGTTCGATTGATAGAACATGTGGCTATCGATCGATTGATCAAACCTCGCTCAATTGATCGAGGGTCACTTGATTAGGGTCAATCGATTGATGGCTACTGTTATGGGTAAAATGGAGCTAAACAAATGTATGAGATAGATGAGCCGAAAAGCGAACTAGACTCGA
Organism: Magnolia officinalis; assembly: GCA_021015155.1. Lineage (NCBI taxonomy): Eukaryota > Viridiplantae > Streptophyta > Magnoliopsida > Magnoliales > Magnoliaceae > Magnolia > Magnolia officinalis. The sequence continues at coordinate 87,652,882 of JAJHSJ010000006.1, read as the reverse complement.
TGACTATGTATTGTTTGAGGGCCAGAAAATCACCACGACCTTTAGTGCCGACTAATGACTTTGAAGGTCGGCCTTATTTGGCGACCTTAAAAGATGACCTTGACCTCAGGCACCGACCTCAGGCACTGACCTCAGTTTCGATGGACGACTTCGACCGTCAGCTTCGAGGACCAGCCTCAACCATAGACATCAACTTGGAAAGTTGGCCTCGACCATAGATCTCGACTTCAGAGGTTGGCCTCGGATACCGACCTCGGCCTTAGATACTGACCTCGGCCTCGAATACTGAAAGAAGATTCCTCTCCATATACTAGTGAGATTACATCCTGATATCTTCGCCGAAAATCATGTCGATCGAATTAAAGTAGGAGATATTCTTGGAATTAGAGTCCAACTCTGATACGGGCCCCTCAAATCAACTCAGATATGCAAACCGCCTAGAAAGCCTATAAATACACCCCCAGTCATGGGTAAAGGTACACATAAATACATCGATTTTATTATGCCTACCATGAGTTCATACGCCTGACTTAAGCATCGAAGGGTCCACGGCCTTAACTGGCGCCCCTAGTGTATTCTCTTGTCCATCCATTAATTTACAAGTACTTAGAAGCTTCTAGGAAGTGAGGCAGGCCTTCTCTTGTTCTCCATTTAATTGTAGGTGAAAGGCAAGCTGACAAGGATAACTAGATTTCAGCATCAATAGTTACATCAACGATGCGTAAGGTTTTGCATAATTGTGTGATTTGTTTCCTATTTCGTATGTAACACAATATATGTGGGTGAAATGCGAGATTAGGGAAGAAAAAGGAGAGCTAAATCATTTCTAAGGTTTAAAAGGGTGAGAGCTAGGGTTTTGAAGGAGGGTTTCACATCTGTAAGTTGATTTGATTTCTTACAATTTTTTTTTCATAGTGGATTGCTCGTCGCTTTGTGCCATGATTTTTTTTTTTTCCGCAAAGGTTTGTCCATGTAAAATTGTGTGTTCGTATGCATGCTTTGTTTATGTTTATCATTCATTTGTTTGATTTGAATTCGAAGTTTTCTTCCACCACTTCCAAGAAGTGATATCAAAGTTATATGTTGGGATTCGAGTTTAAATCTGAGAAATGATGATAAATGGATCAAGAGTGAAGTATGAAATAGAGAAGTTTACCAGGAAAAAAACTCTGAACTTTGGAAGATCTAGATGAGAAGCCTTCCAGTAGTGTTCTCACCAAATTTCCTGTGAATTTGATTTCAGTCTCATTGAGTTAAAACTACATCGCAACCCTGCACTTGGGGTTGTCAACCTTTTGGTTCGATCAGCTTGTAGAAACAGTAATGGAGACTTTCCTTTTGCATATTCTAGCGGTTATGGGTGGGGTTCAAACTTACGCGCCAAAGCCCAAGCCCTAGTCGAGGGTCTTTCCATCCGTGTGAGCCAGGGCATCACTAATATATTGTTCGAAAGCAATTCCAAAGTTATGGTAGACTTGCTCAATAAGGGAAGATCGATTTTGTGGAGTATGTAGTACCGGTGGACCAAGGTGACAATGATCAAGTGGGAAGTCCAAGTGGACATCATTTTTGCCCATAGGGAGGATAACGCCATTGCGGACAGTTTGGCCCATTTGGGGATGAATCCCAAGCTTGTAAGGTGTTTCTCTGTTGTATTTGATGTGTTAAATCTAATTAGATTCTGCGCAGATTTTTCGCACAACTACGAAAGTGCGAAATTTGTTTCCGATTTCGTTTATGATTCTTTCCGATTTTGTTCGGGATTCTTTCTAAAAACATATATATGGGTGTAAACAGGATAGGAAGGTATTATGAGGGATTCTATGGCTTTTTAAAAGGGTTATAGGGTTTCTAAAAGGGTGGAGCAAGGGAGAGATTTGAGGATTACACAAGTCTGGTAAGTATTTCTTCTTTATAATTTCTGCTTTCATAGTGAAGATTTGTCGCTTTGTGCTATGGTTTTTTCCCGAAAGGGTTTTCCACATTGAATCTTTGTGTTATCTTGTGTTTGCTTGGTGCTCTTGGATTGTTATCCTAGATCTATCTCTGTGTGATTCCGCAGCACAATTCTCAATAAGTGGTATCAGAGCAATCGTTGGGGCACAGATCTGGATCTACAGGATTAGCATCAATGGAAAACGCCAAGTTTGATATTGAGAAGTACTCAGGCAAAAATAATTTTGAGTTATGGAAGATCAAGATGATTAGTCTATTAACCAAGCAAGGCGAAGTTAAAGCTCTTGAGAAGTGAAAATCGACTATGAATGACGAAAATTAGAATACTCTTGACGAAAATCGACTATGAATGACGAAAATTAGAATACTCTTGACGAAAATCGACTATGAATGACGAAAATTAGAATACTCTTGACGAAAATTAGAATACTCTTGACATGAATGCTTTAGCTTCCATCGACTATGAATCGACTATGAATGACGAAAATTAGAATACTCTTGACGAAAATTAGAATACTCTTGAGAAGTGAAAATCGACTATGAATGCTTTAGCTTCCATCTGTTTATGTCTCACAGATGAGGTTCTCTACAATATTTTGAGGGAGAAAACTACGGCTAATTTATGAGCGAAGTTAGAGGATATCTATGCAAAAAAATTCTCTGAAAATCGCATACACTTGAAGCTACAGTGGTACACCTTCAAGATGGCAGAGGGTGGAGATTTGGAGGCTTACATCAACAACTTTAATAAATTAGTTTGCAAACTACCAGATACAGAGGAAGTGATCAAAGATGAGGAACAAGCATGTATGTTGTTGAATTCTCTTCCGGCATCTTATGAGTCATTCAGGGACACAACGTGCATCGCAAATAAAACCCTGAGTGTCAACACCGTTATCTCAACCATTCAAGGGAAGGTCATGAGAAAGCTAATGGCGGCATGGGGACATCTTCCGATGCACTGATTACAAGGGGCAAGAATACTGATCGAGGTACAGGATCCTCAAGACCTAGATCCAAATCCAAGGGCAAGGGCAAAGAAAAACTAAAGTGTTGGAACTGTGGGATGACTGGACACATGGAAAAGGATTGTACCAATCGTAAAGCGAAAAAAGAAAACTCATAAGCTTCTTCCAAGGAGGCCAATGCTGTCACATCTGATGAAGAGACAAGTGGTGATGATGTTCCGTCTGTGTCCATGATTAGTCACTTGCATGACAATCATAAAGATGAATGGATTCTTGACACAGGAGCATCATATCACATAACTCATCATCGGAGTTGGTTCGCAAGTTACAAGGAATGCGATAGTGGACATGTCTTTATGGGCAATAACAATGCCTGTAATGTCGTGGCTATTGGTATGATGAGCATCAAGATGTTTGATGGGATGGAGCGTACCTTGACTGATGTCAGGCATGTTCCTGATATGAAGAAAATTCTGATTTCTCTTGGTGCACTCGAGGCTATAGGGTGCAAGTTCACTGGTATTGATGGTGTCCTTAAAGTTTTAAAAGAGGCACTCGTGGTTATGAGAGTGCAAAGGCACGGAAACCTTTACAGGTTGATTGAGAATTAACACTTTTGCAGGTAGAGCGGCAGCAGCTGTTGCAGATTCCACATCTCTACGTATGTGGAATGCTTGTCTGGGCCACATGAGAGAGCAGGGCATGAAGGTACTATCTGATTTTTGTTTGATTGCAGCTTTTAAGAATTCTAATCTAGATAAATGTGAGCATTGTATATATGGTAAACAAATTAAATTATCTTTTAAATTTAGAAAACATGTATGCGAAGGAGTGTTTGATTATGTGCACTCTGATGTATGGGGGTAATCATGGTTTGTTTCATTCCTCGATGACTACTCTCAGAAAGTTTGGGTTTACTTAATGAAACGTAAATCTGAAGTTTTCACCATATTCAAACAATGAAAGGCAATGGTGAAAAAACAGTCTGGGTGAAAAATAAAGGTTTTAAGGACTGACAATGGTGAAGAATTTACTTTCACTGATTTTAATGAATATTGCAAAGATGAAAGGATCATTAGGCACAACATAGTGCGCCACATCCCTGAACAAAACGGTGTAATTGAGCGAATGAATCGGACTCTCTTAGAGAAGGCCCGATGCATGTTAAGTAATGCTGCATTGGGCAAAGACTTATGCACTGAGGCCGTTAACACGACTTGCTATTTGGTGAACTGGTCTCATTCTACGTCAATTGAACATAAAATTCCAGAGGAAGTATGGAGTGGTCATAAGATGGACTACTCGGATTTGTGCATATTTGGTTGTAAGGCTTGCTCTCATATACCGTCAATAGAGAGAGATAAGCTAAATCATAGAGCAAAAAAGTATATCTTTGTTGGTTATGGTGTTGGTGTGAAAGGTTACAGGTTATTCGATAAGGTCACGTGCAAGGTTATCACTAGACGTAACGTCAGATTTGATGAAAGCTCGTTATTTCACAAGAATGATCAAGAGGAGCAAGATGAACCAGAAAGGTTGATCGAAGACGTCCAAATTAACACAAATGATACTTAGGAAAAGATAGATGCGCAGACAGAGGTACAGGAGAAGGCAGAGCAGCCACCTATGAGAAGAAACCCACCGCGTGATCGTAGGTTACCAACAGGATACGGGGATGACTCTAATATTGCATATGCCCTCATTACAGATAAGAGAGACCCGTTGACTATTCAGGAGGCTCTCAATGAGCCTGATGCAGAAAAGTGGAAGGCAGTTATGGACGATGAGATGGACTCGTTGCATAAAAATAATACATGGGAGCTGGTGGAGCTTCTTGTGGGCCGAAAAGCGATCAGATGCAAGTAGTTATTGAAAATGAAACATGACAGATACAAAGCGAAACTGGTAGCGAAAGGGTATGCTCAAAGAGAATGAATCGACTTCACAGAGATATTCGCGCCGATGGTTAAGCAAGTATTTATCAGATTCGTATTGGTACTGGTTGCCCAATACGATCTCGAGTTGGAACAGATAGGTGTCAACTGCATTCTTGCACGGGGAGTTGGAAGAGTAGATCTACATGAAGCAACCAGAGGGCTACAAAGTTAAAGGGGTAAAGAAAAAGGTGTGCAGGTTAATGAGGTCGTTGTACGATCTGAAACAGTCGCCTAGGTAGTGGTATAAAAACATTGATTATTTCATGTTGAGTCAAAAATTTACTCAGAGTGAATACGATCATTGTGTCTATTACAAGACACTGAGTGATGAAAAATTCATCATCCTAGTATTGTATGTTAATGATACATTGATCACCAGTCATGATATGTTTGAAATCGACGTACTGAATGATATATTAATTATCAAAGACATTTGAGATGAAAGATCTGGGGGCTACAAAGAGGGTTCTCGGCATAGATATTCATAGAGACAGGAAGAAGAGCATGCTTTAGTTATCACAGACAGAATACCTTGAAAAGGTGCTGATCAAGTATGGGATGGACCAGGTAAAGCCGGTGAACGTTCTCCACGCGGCTCACTTCAAGCTTTCCTCAGAACGATGTCTTAAAACAAATGAGGAAAAACAAGTTATGTCTCATGTGCCTTATTCGAACGCAGTTGGTAGTTTAATGTATGTCATGGTCTGTATGAGACCAGATATTTCACAGGCAGTCGGTGTTGTGAGTAGAAACATGTCAAACTCCGGCAAACAACATTGGAAGCGATGAAATGACTACTTCGAAAATTCGAGGTACAAAAGACTGCGTCTTAACTTTTTAGAAGACAGGAGCAAAGTTGGTAGGGTATGTGGATTCAGACTACGTAGGAAGTGTGGATTCCAGAAATTTAACTTCAGGATACTCCTTCGTACTAGTGGGTGAAGCAATTAGTTGGATGTCGAAGCTTCAGTCCATGGTGGCTCTTTCCACGACCGAAGCAGAATATATGGCAGTGACAGAAGTGTGGCCCAAGTGTTTGTGGAAACAACTGATATTAAAATGTGGGGCCCAAGTGTTTGTGGAAACAACTGAATGAATATGGAACTTGGATTCCTACTTGCCATGACTATCCACTGTGGGTGTACGCGTGTTATGATTGGGGCAACTCCCTAGTGAAAGGATTTGGCCTAATGCCTATGTGATCAACATATGTCATGTATGTTGATGTATGTATTTGTAAAGTGTTTGTTGAAATGTTTGAATGAGTAGTAGTTAGAAATTGTAATGTATAAGGGTGTTGAGATATGATTCTCAACCTCTTTTAACTATGTGTATGATTTCCTTGGATAGTTGTGTGATTAGGAATTGAACATGTACAAACTCATGCTTGTGTTGTGCTTCATAACATGCTGAACTGCTTTTATGATTTTATCTATGTAATGCATATGTTTAAATTCATATTTATGTTGTATGATCCGTCATGGGTGATGGGGGAGTGGAGCAATGAATGCGTGCAATAGCCATGGCAGCCCTAAATGGATAATACCAGACCTTGATTGTATGAGTTAAATCTTGATCCACTACTGCTTTATCTATCTGCAATTGATTGTGTTTGGAGCTATGATTATAGTCCAGACAATCGGTACCAGAGTTGAATTCGTGGCTGTGATTCATTTGCCACGTGAGATGTGTTCGACGAACTCGAGTCGTACTTCGGTTGGCGATAGTGGTTGGCCACATGAAGTGCTCATGCGCTTCATATCGTTCAACTTGATGTACGCTCGAGCTAGCCGAGCTCGTCAAGTAACCCGATCTGTCTTATGTATGTTCACCATGTTTGGACGCCTCTGCTTGAACCTAGGGTACCAAACTTACCAGTGGAATCCCTTTTAACCAGGGTACCTCGATCCGCTAAGACTCATGAGCCGGGCATGGTGGTATGGGACACCGTGGTCGAGCTGTCGGCTTACGCTGGGGCCACGTGCCACCCCGTAGTGACTATTGAGCAACCAAACTCGTGAGCTGATTATGGTGGTATGGGACACTATATTCGTGTTGTCGACCTACATTGATAAGGTGATGGGGGAGTGGTGCAACGAATGCGAGCAACAGCCCTGACAGCCCTTTGTAGTGACCTTGAGCATACTCTGGAATCGCGGTGAGCCTTAGAGTTTTGCTGCGGTGTATGGAGTATGAACTAGGCCTATTTCTGTATAGTGATGAATCGTTAAAGAGGTGATGGGGGAGTGGTGTAACCTTTATGCGTAACAGCCCTGACAGCCTTTGCAGTGACCTAGAAAACACACCATCATCTGAGATTACTAGGACTGACGACCCTAGAATGGATCATGTTTGGGAATGATACAAGAGAGGTACCTTAGTTTCCCAATCCTGCTGTTTGAAATGGACTAATAATAACTCGGTAATCATGCTCATCATGCATTGCATGTGCCTGGAAGATGTGGAGCACTGAGAGATGAAAGCATGCTGCGAACGTGAGATGGTGTCGCACGAGGGAGGGTGTGGTGAGGGCCTACATCATGACTGCATTTATACTTGCGTTAATAAGAGTAGTTAGGAGTGTTTGATTTTACTACTTTATCATTACTGCTTGACTGAATTGATAACATGTTAACCTATGCTTTATTATTCCACTGAGTTGATCACTCACTCCCACGTTACGGGACGGTGTTCCGAACACCCACCAGACTTTGTTTGATTGCAGATGGCGACGCTACTCCTGGGGCGGAGCCGGACTTTTGTGACGACGGGGATGCTTTCTCGTATATGTGGTTTTCGGGTGGCTTCATGTGAGCAGTGCCTTGATCGACGAGGTTACAGGGATGTTGACTTGATGACACTACACATTTGGTATAATTTGAACTGTACTTGTAATTCTTTAACCTGGTAACATTATCACACTCTGGAGACTCACCACTACTTTTATATATTTTATATATCTATCACAGTCTTCCGCTTGCAAATTAACTGTCTCTGGAGTATGATATGTTGTTTTGGCTTAATCTCACTCATGTTCACTACATTAATGCAGACAACATTTAATCATCATTATCTATGTTGCATAAGTGATGTTCTGAAACTCGGGTGTTGAGTTTATGCTCGACCCCCGATTTTTTGGGATGTTACAGTTGGTATCAGAGCATGATTTGGATTAAACCGGACCTGGGTTATGGTCACACGACGCACTCTGACTTAGGAGGGAGCGACGGAACAGAGAAACAGTCATAGGTATCCCGATTTCGCCAAGTGGCGAAGTTCAATGAAAACAAATAGCGAAATCGAGTCTGTATTCAACTATGGTCGCACGGGTCGACCTTAAAACATTCTTAGGCCGTCCATTGCTGATTCTAGATCACAATCCACCTCACCTCAAGCGTTGAAAATCGGTAGAATACGGGATAAGCGTGATGATGATAACTACTCCGAATCCTCGGAGCTTCTCTGGACTCCTCACAGAGACTTCCCGAATCCATGAGGAAGGAAAGCAGACAATAGAAATAAATACTAATAAATTCGAAATTGATTAATGAATGACAAAAGAAAAATGAGTTCACAACCCTTTAAATAGGGATACCAGGTAATGGGGAAGAAATCAGAAACAAACTACAACTAAAACTCCTAGAATTTGCGACTTACTATAAGGTCGTGATGTCTACTAGTGCGCAAGGTTTTCGGCGAAAAATAATAAGTGTCCTATTTGGCTTCACCAAACCGTTCTCCTAATTATTCTAAGTCCTTTTCACGATGGGCGTAACCCCTAAGGCTCGACAGATGAAGAGTAATTAAACCAAAACTACTATTTTTAGCAAAATGAAATTGAAACAGGGAAACAACCGTCAATCAGAGGGTTTTCTCGCAATTTCGGGCTGCACAACCTAGCATAACAAGGTTGGTTGGCTTCATTAGCTCGTTCTACCCCAAATTCATATATTTTACGCCAGATAACTCATTTCGAATTGCAAGATATGTCCGGTTTACCCGAAACTACCCGAAATTGAGCGAAATGGAGTCGGGGGGCCAAACAGAGCACTTTTAGGGGTACCCAGGGTGGGACCCAGTGATTTTGGGGCCTTGGGGACTGGAGGATCACGATTGTGGGGCCCTATTTTGAAAATTGCAAATTTTTTGGCGAGGCCCTCGCCAGGTCGGCAAGTCCTCGCCACTTTTTTTGTTGGGCCAGGCCAGCGGCTCGGGCTGACCAAGTTTGGGGGTTGTGGGACCCCCCTGATGTGTATCCCATCCATCGAAACTCTCCCAAAACACCACTTCCTTCACAAATCTCCCCTCCAAGCCGTTTTCTCTCTCCAAACTGGTTGTTTCTCTTCAAAATCGCCCTTCCGATCGTCCTATCTGTTGATTTCGACCACAACCCATCCATTCCCATCATCTACAGCAGTCCCTTCCTCCCTACCCTCTCCGTTTCCCTCATTTGGACTCCCACACCCCCCATTTGGAGCTCAAAATCGGGCAAGCCCTCTAACCCATCCATTTTCTTCATTTTTCTTTCTTTACTCCTTGTCAGTTGGGCCTCTACAACCCCTGATGAGAACCAAATCTGTGGAGAACCAAAACTCCAGCCCCTTTTCTCCCTTTAGGGCCCGTTCGGCCAACTGCGTTAGGTGAGCAAGGTGGATAGAATTGTAAAAGTAATAATAACTGTATGTGTAAGATATGGTTCCTAGGTTGGGTGTATCCCATATTTTCCAATGCCATGTTTGGAATGTATGCAATAAAAAGTATATCCCGGGTTTTCCTCTTACCCTTAGAAATTCCGATTCCTGGGATTTGAAAATCCCATCTCACATTTTACCAACACCAAGCTCATTTTCCAAAGCCTATACCAATAATTTTGATCCCCATCCACCCTCCTACCAACCATGTCACTCCCAATCCCGAGGTAGGATTAGTAATGCGGTCCCATTTAATACAACTTAAGACCACTAGCCAAATAGTGTTGAAGTGATAAAGTCCCTTGATATACATTAATTCACCACACTCTGATAGCTTAAGCTTTTAGAGTAAATGGTTGTTTGACAAATAGGCCCATAGAGTTTGGACCTAGAGCAGAGCTTCGACAGACCTGACAGTATAGGAAATCCAACCAATTAAGAACGTGAACTCTAGAACTCCCTTAGTTGGTTTGAGCATATGTGCAGTGCTCGAGCGTAGCTACATTCATGTTCAGGCAACTCAATTCCAAATAAACAAACAAACAATTTCCTTTATTAAAAATGGTGTAAAATCATCTAGTGTATAAGAATAGACTTTGGATTATACCTAGAGAAAACTTATATATCCCTTGGATTTAATATTAGGTCAAATCAATGCATCCCTTAGAATTGCCTTCTCGAGGACTTATTACAACCGGGAACACGGAGTAAAGAAATGATATATATCAGCGAGGTATTCGCGGTTTGAATTGAATTCTCAATCCTGGTAGTTACCAATGAACTTTATGCTCTGATCAAGCAGAGAGTCGAGATCAACTAAGATCCAGAGTTGATACGACAATTTTCTGTCTTCGCGATGCAGAAGGTTCATGTATCCGATTTTGACCCACTATACAACTTTCCTTCCGTGTTGGCTCGACCACTTATAACCAAAAGTTTATAACTTTGCCTTTGAGAAGTGTAAGAATATATAGCCAATAGAGATTTTTCCTTTTAGGCCCAAGGAATTTTCCAAATGGGCGACAGATAGTTAGGAATTAGGTCTCTAGTTTGCCCGTTGGCCTATTCTGTCCAAGTACCTTTTGTACTAATAATGTATAAATTATCTTACAGTAATAAACTAGACATGACTAGAGAGGGTAAGTTGAGATCGTAATAAAAGTCCTTTAGTAGAATTAGGCATCTTGTCACAAACTCACATCCGCCCTTGGAATCTACCACAACACCCATCCGTGATAACCCCTTTCTATAATCCTAAGTACTAAGACCGATGTAGTGGGAGACCGCATCTCATTTCATGTCAAGGATAGGTCTTAAATTACACCTTGTTTCGATATACGGAGCAGGACATAAATCTTGAGCCCTTAGGGTGAAAATAAATTTTTAAGGGGGGTAGAATATTATGAGCCCAATCTAGTTAGATCACCTAATACACCTCTTTGATCTGGGTGGCGCAGCGGAAACGTGGTGGACCCTACCTCACTGGCCCAGGATCGAAACGGTGCTCGTTGAATACAAATATTATAGAAGCCCTAGTAAGTTCTACTATGAGAAACCGTTTTAGGATGATCTAGTAAGATTTGATTCACCCTTTCCTTGGACGTAGATAATATCGAGGACTCTCTTAGACTAAGACCTAAATGGCAACCTTAGAATAAACTATTTGAGCCTTTCAATGATGGACATTCCCTACTTTTAGAGAGTGATCGGACTACGGAGTTACTGAAATATACAACTGCGAAGCATTCGCGGCTTGACCCAATTCTCAATCCTGGGCGACTGCCAATGGACTCACTGCTTAGCCGAATAGAAGACCAGGATCCATCAGGATTAGGAAGGGATACGATGAGCCTTCTACCCTGGCAAGGTAGATGATCAATGTATCGGGATCAAGCCCACTACAATCGTCTCTCCGTGCTAGTCAAACAATGAAAACAACTATCTTACTCTAAATTGTTGGGAATTGTCGTCAAGAATCCAAATAGGTACAGAAATATATTGTAGCAAACCATCAAGGTTTGAGAAATGGATAAAGAAATAAGTTTTAAGGGGGGTAGACTCAAATGAATCAGTCTAATATACAACCTACCGCGCATAGAGACTTGAAAACAATAAGTTTTAGACAAATGAAATAATAAAATCTTTCCTTATTACCCTTAGGCAATTTCGGGGACGAAATTTTGTTTTAAGGGGGGTAGATTGTAACAGCCCGAATTTTTCCCAACCTGGAATTAGACGTCCTTAGGCGATGGGTCAAACCAAACACAGGTTTAACTTCTCAAATACTCAACTCAAGGATCTTAAGTCCCTTTTCAAACCATTTTCTTCACAAATCTCACCTTTCATTACCTCATTCCTTAAGTCCTTCTAAGTACTTTCACATTAGACACTACCTTAAAGTTTAGGTGATAAAGAACAATACTTAAACTAAACATTGCTACAAAGGTCTAAGTACCACCTCAGACCGAAATCACTCAGGACTAAATCCTTTATAAATTAGGCGAGATTTAGCTAGTGTTAAACTAGAGTGCCTGTGAAATTAGCACCAATCACTTTAAATATGATCTGCAAGACCCAAAACTTGTAGAATCATTGACGCTAGGTTACCTTAAAATCTAGGATCAATCTCATTACCCGGCTGCTCTCGGGAGCATCTTGAAACTCCGTATCAGATCTGGACCGCACATCGGGAGTCCGATTAATACGAAGTTAAGGAACTAGGACCGCCTTGTGGGCTTGACAACCATCTCGGAAATCAAATCCAAATTGTGTCTCAGCGCTATTCGCTTGAGCTCGGAGTGAAGAGTGTGAGAAATGTGAAATTAATTCAAAATAAAATATCTTGAATAGTAATCTGGCACCACTCGCTTGCGGATCAGTATTAAGCAATCAGACCGTCAGAATCAGACCAAATTACACCCTCGGATTAGGAGAAATTTCATACACATTTACATGTACTCGGAATCTCCGATCCAGATCCGCTGACCATTGAACTGAAACTGGTCCGCCACGCGTGATCTGGAATCCCGACCGAAATAAAAACTTAATAGAACGTAGATCCGGTGTCTGTGAGCTTAAGTCCGACTTTTGGCTCAAGGAGGCCCGCCAGAAGTCCTCCGTTAAGCTGGAAAAATCCCACTTTGGTTATAACCTAAGTATACTTTGACCTGGAGTCTATTTCGGTTAGTTTTTAGGCTATATAAGGACCTTAAACCCTCTCTCATGGCAGCCATACGAATTTGAGAGAAACCCTAGAGAGAAAAGAGAGAGAAAGTGTGGGGGCAGTGGGAGAATCTCCCTGCCACTCTTCCCTGCCGCTCCACGAGCTCCACCGCTCCGTTCTCATCACTTTCCCGACGATTTCGACGTCATTTCTAAGTAAGAAACCCTAACCCTAATCTGATTTGGGGTTGTAAGGGTTGTTGGTTATGAAATAGCTAACCTATTTCGTTCTGTAGGTTGCCAAACTGCCGTATATGGAAGCTTAGCAAACCTATCAACTCTGTTACGATTCTACGACAAAAGGTGCGGACTTTAGGTGTATAGGTTATGGTTTTCAACGCTTTCAATGTCAGATAATGATAGATTCATGATCTGCATGCAATTGCACATGTACAAAGTGCTTTCTGTTTTCTGTTTCGATTAAAGATGTAGATTATGGAATTTTACATATTCTAGGTATTCGTAGAAAACACCGTATACGTATAAATTTTGGAAATGTGTTTGACATGATTATTTGTTGTATGAATATACGATATATGGATAAAATACTTATTTGGCGAAAGGATTCGCCCAAATACATGTTTTACTAATATACACTATGTATGTAGAAATACTGTATTGTAGAAATACCGTATACATATATATTTTAGAGATGTGGTTGCCATGATTATTTGTTGTATAAATATATTATATATGTGTAAAATACTTGCTTGGCGAAAGGATAGCCCTAATACATGTTTTGCTAACATACACCATGTATGTTGTAATAGTGTATTCTAAGTGTTTGTGAAAATGACCGAATGAGTATAGAATTCTCATTCGTGCTCGCCATGACTAATTGTCATGGATATATGATTGTTGTATTGGCGACCCCCTTTGACGAAAGGATTTGCCCTAAATCACGCCACGGCCAATATTCACTACTTATATTAAAATGTGTGGCCCAAGTGTTTGTGGAAATAACTGAATGAATATGGAACTTGGATTCCTGTTTGCCATGACTATCCGTCGTGGGTGTACGCGTGTTATGATTGGGGCAACTCCCTAGTGAAAGGATTTGGCCTAATGCCTATGTGATCAACATATGTCATGTATGTTGATGTATGTATTTTAAAGTGTTTGTTGAAATGTTTGAATGAGTAGTAGTTAGAAATTGTAATGTATAAGGGTGTTGAGATATGATTCTCAACCTCTTTTAACTATGTGTATGATTTCCTTGGATAGTTGTGTGATTAGGAATTGAACATGTACAAACTCATGCTTGTGTTATGCTTCATAACATGCTCAACTGCTTTTATGATTTTATCTATGTAATGCATATGTTTAAATTCATATTTACGTTGTATGATCCGTCATGGGTGATGGGGGAGTGGAGCAACGAATGCGTGCAACAGCCCTGGTAGCCCTAAACGGATAATACCAGACCTTGATTGTATAAGTTAAATCTTGATCCACTACTGCTTTATCTATCTGCAATTGATTGTATTTGGGGCTATGATTATAGTCCAGACAATCGGTACCAGAGTTGAATTCGTGGTTGTGATTCATTTGCCACGTGAGATGTGTTCGACGAACTCGAGTCGTACTTCGGTTGGCGATAGTGGTTGGCCACACGAAGTGCTCATGCGCTTCATATCGTTCAACTTGATGTGCGCTCGAGCTAGCCGAGCTCGTCAAGTAACCCAATCTGTCTTATGTATGTTCACCATGTTTGGACGCCTCTGCTTGAACCTAGGGTACCAAACTTACCAATGGAATCCCTTTTAACCATGGTACCTCGATCCGCTAAGACTCATGAGCCGGGCATGGTGGTATGGGACACTGTGGTCGAGCTGTCGGCCTACGCTGGGGCCACGTGCCACCCCGTAGTGACCATTGAGCCAAACTCGTGAGCAGATTATGGTGGTATGGGACAGTATATTCGTGTTGTCGGCCTACATTGATAAGGTGATGGGGGAGTGGTGCAACGAATGCGAGCAACAGCCCTGGCAGCCCTTTGTAGTGACCTCGAGCATACTTTAGAATCTCGGTGAGCCTTATAGTTTTGCCGCGGTGTATGGAGTATGAACTAGGCCTGTTTCTGTATAGTGATGAATCGTTAAAGAGGTGATGGGCGAGTGGTGTAACCTTTGTGCGTAACAGCCCTGACAGCCTTTGCAGTGACCTAGAAAACACACCATCGTCTGAGATTAACTAGGACTGACGACCCTAGAATGGATCATGTTTGGGAATGATACAAGGGAGGTACCTTAGTTTTCCAATCCTGCTGTTTGAAATGGACTAATAATAACTCGGTAATCATGTTCATCATGCATTGCATGTGCCTAAAAGATGCGGAGCACTGAGAGATGAAAGCATGCCGTGTACGTGAGATGGTGTCGCACGAGGGAGGGTGTGGTGAGGGCATACATTATGACTACATTCATACTTGCATTAATAAGAGTAGTTAGGAGTGTATGATTTTACTGCTTTATCATTACTGCTTGACTGAATTGATAACATGTTAACCTATGCTTTATTGTTCCACTGAGTTGATCACTCACTCTCACGTTACGGGACGGTGTTCCGAATACCCACCAAACTTGGCGGAGCCGGACTTTTGTGACGACGAGGATGCTTTCTCGTATATGTGGTTTTCAGGCGGCTTCATGTGAGCAATGCCTTGATCGACGGGGTTACAGGGATGTTGACTTGATGACACTACACATTTGGTATAATTTGAACTGTACTTGTAATTCTTTAACCTGGTAACATTATCACACTCTGGAGACTCACCACTATTTTTATATATTTTATATATCTATCACAGTCTTCCACAAATTAACTGTCTCTGGAGTATGATATGCTGTTTTGGTTTAATCTCACTCATGTTCACTACATTAATGCAGACAACATTTAATCATCATTATCTATGTTGCATAAGTGAAGTTCTGGAACTCGTGTGTTGAGTTTATGCTCGACTCCCAATTTTTTGGGATGTTACAGATACAGGTGCCACAGTCCAAGTATGCAACGATCGATCTGCCTTCAAAACCTATGAAGACGAGACCAATGGTCAAGAGGTTCAAATGGGAAATGAAGGACGATCGAAAGTTGTAGGCAAAGGAACCGTGGAATTACTCTTTACCTCTGGAAAGAAGGTAATTCTGACCAACGTACTGCATGTCCCAAACATAAAGAGGAATCTTGTCTCAGGGGATCTCTTAAGCAAACCTGAGATTAGGGTTGTGTTTGAATCAGGCAAGTTGATCTTGTCCAAGAATGGAAACTTTGTGGGTAAGGAATACGCTTGTAATGGGATGATCAAATTATCTTTGAATGAAAAGAATTCTTCTGCTTACATGGTTAAGTCTGTAACGCTATGGCATGGTAGACTAGACCATATTGGCTACAATACCTTAAAACTCATAGCTAAAAACGACCTAATATCATACAATGATAGTGACAAAGATAAATGTGAAGTATGCATACGGTCTAAAATAATCAAGAAACCATTCCCTAGCGTTGAGAGATCATCTCAAATATTAGACCCAGTGCATACTGACATATGTGAACTAAATGACATTCTTACTCATGGAGGTAAAAAGTACTTTATAACGTTTATAGATGATTGTTCAAGATATGTGTATGTATATCTGTTAAAATCTAAAGATGAAGCATTTAATGCATTCAAGATCTATAAATCTGAAGTAGAAAATCAATTAGATAAAAATATTAAAATCCTTCGTAGTGACCGAGGTGGAGAATATTTCTCTAATGAATTTTCTAACTATTGTGAAGAACACGACATAATACATCAGTGCACAACACCTTATACACCACAACAAAATGGTGTAGCGGAGAGAAAAAATAGGACATTAGTAGAAATGGTCAACTCAATGATAATACAAGCACAGTTGCCATTAAACCTATGGGGAGAAGCACTGTTAGCCGCATGTCATGTTTTAAATAGAATTCCATCTAAGAAAACTAAGATCTCTCCATATGAAATATGGAAAGGAAGAAAATCAAACATAGGGTATCTTAGAGTGTGGGGGTGTCTTGCATACTGCAAAACTCCAGAACATAAAAGAACTAAGTTAGGACCAAAAGCTATCAAGTGCGTCCTTGTAGGATATGCACAACATAGTAAGGCCTATAGACTTGTAGACTTAGACACCAATGTAATCATAGAGTCTAGAGATGTAGAGTTCTTTGAGAATTCTGTATTCATGGAGAAAAAGAATGCTGAGATTCAATCTCCTAATGGAATTATAAAAGAAACACTAATAGAAGAGAAAGCTCCTAGTGAACCTCGTAGGAGTCAAAGAGCAAGAGTAGGAAAGAGTCTTGATCCTAATCAAATAGACTCTCAACGACTCTCTTTTCATCTAGTAGAGGGTGATAGAGAGAAGGTGATTAGAAAAATACCTATGGTTTTAACTATAGAAGATGAACCTAAAACCTTTAGTAAAGCTATGTCTTCAAGAGACTCCGCTTTTTGGAAAGAAGTTATTAATGATGAAATGGATTCCATAATATCTAACTAAACATGGGAATTGGTAGATCTACCCCCAGGTTCTAAACCAATAGGTTGTAAGTGGGTATTTAAGAAGAAATATCACACTGATGGTACAATTCAAACCTTTAAGGCAAAATTAGTTGCTAAGGGTTTTCGACAGAAAGAGGGAATCGATTATTTTAACACTTACTCTCCAGTAGCTCGAATAACATCGATTAGGATCTTATTCGCTCTAGCATCCATACCTCATCTTCATATCCATCAAATGGACGTGAAGACAGCATTCCTGAATGGTGATCTCGATGAGGAGGTTTATATGGAGCAACCAGAAGGGTTTGTTCTACCAGGAAATGAAAGAAAAGTATGTAGACTAGTTAAGTCTTTGTATGGATTAAAGCAAGCACCAAAACAGTGGCATGATAAATTTGATTCTAAAGTTTTGTCTTATGGTTTTGAACATAATATTGTTGATAAATGCATATATTCAAAAGTATGTAATGATTATATTGTAATCATATGCTTGTATGTAGATGATATGTTAATAATCAGTAATAAAATAGAAGGTGTAACTGAAACCAAAAAGTTTCTTTCTTCAGTTTTCAAAATGAAGGATCTTGGATAAGTGGATACCATATTAGGTATCAAAGTTAAAAAACATAGTGGGGGTTTCGCATTATGCCAGTCTCATGATATGAGAAAATAATAAACAAGTTTAATCACTTGAATATTGAAGAGGCAAAGACCCCGTTTGATCCAAGTATTAAGTTAAAAGAAAACAGTGGAAGAGCAGTTGCACAACTAGAGTATGCTAGTGCTATAGGCAGTCTTATGTATGCAATGCAATGCACAAGACCGGATATAGCATACGCTAGTAAACTAAGCACATGTTTACAGTAATCCTAGTGTTGAACATGGAAAGCAATCAGTAGAGTTCTAGGTTTCTTAAAGAACCAAAGAATTAGGGTTATTTTCCTCAAATTTTCAACCAGCAGTCACTACAAAAAACAAGGTTTTTAGCGACGAAACTTTTAGCGACGAAACTAATTTTCGTCGCCAAAAGTCACTTTTAGCGACGAAATAAAGTTTCGTCGCTAAAAGCTCACTTTTAGCGACGAAACTTTTAGCGACGAAAATTTTCGTAGCTAAAGATAGTGCATTAGACTTTTAGCAACGAAATTTTCGTCGCTAAATACTCCAAACATTTTGGATGAAAATTGGGTAGATTTCTTTTAGCTGCGAAAATTTTCGCAGCTAAAAAACTCTACGAGACTTTTAGCGGCGAAAATTTTCGCCGCTAAAAACTGTGTAGATTTTCTTAAACTTTAAGCGGCGAAGATTTTCGCTGCTAAAAGTCAGGCTTTTAGCGGCGAAATTTTGGCTGCTAAAAGTCTTGTACTTTACGAGACTTCTAGCAGCGAAAATTTTAGCTGCTAAAAATAAACTAACATATTCGACAAAAAGTTTCGTCGCCGAAGGCTTCTTTTAAAAAAAAAAAAAATCAATCCAAAATCCGTACAAAATTTCTGATATACACATGTTAACAATATATTTCATCATATATTCATTCTGATATAAACATTTCATCATCATATCACTTACATAAACTTTTAGTAGCGAAAATTTTCGTCGCTAGAAAACATTATTCAAAACACTAAGAATTTCAAATATGTCTGTTTTTAGCAGCGAAAAGTTTCGCTGCTAAAACTAAACTAGCATATCTTTTAGCAACGAAAATTTTCGTCGCCAACAGTTTCTTTTTAAAAAATGTTATAACTCAAATCCATACAAAATTCCTGATATACATCTATACAAAATTCCTGATATACATTTGTTAACAATATATTCCATCATATTCACATTCACATCCATCTAAATCCAAACTACATAAAGTTTTAGCGGCGAAAATGTTCGTCGCTAAAAAATACTATACAAGACACTTTTCGCTACTAAAAATAAACTGACATATCTTTTAGCAACGAAAAGTTTCGTCGCCAAAAGTTTCTTTTAAAAGAAAAATATTCCGGCTCAAAATCCGTACAAAATTCCTGATACACATCGATTAATAATATATTCCATCATATTCACATTTACATTCATATCCATTTAAACTCAAACTAAATAAAGTTTTAGCTGCGAAAATGTTCGTCGCTAAAAAATACTATACAAGACTTTTAGCAGCGAAAAATGTCGCTGCTAAAAGTCTTGTACAGTAGACTTTTAGCAGCGAAAATTTTCGCTGCTAAAAGTCTTGTATAGTATTTTCTAAATTGAATTAAATTAAATTGATTAAATTAAATTGAATTGAATTGATTAAATACCCGTGGCACACATTAACTCAAATTAAATTGATTAAATTATAAACCCACTTTTGAATAGTAAAAGTGATTCGTTGACGATTATTTATTAAAATATGACCGTTTGAGTTTTTCATTTTATACGTTGAATAGATGTCCATCAATCCATAGTCAGATAACAAAAGGGTGTTATCGTCTAAACAATGCCACTTGTGCAATTTCTACAAGTGCCTGCTATTATCCGGCAGATTATCAAAGTTTCTCTTTTTTAGTGGTACAACTCACTCCATTCTAGTTAAAACAAGCTTGGATTATGTCCGTTGGATCTGGGGGTCATTTTTTTTTTTTTTCAAAAAACTAATAAAGTTTTTGCGGCGAAAATGTTTGTCGCTAAAAATACAATAGAAGACTTTCGCAGCGAAAATAAAGCTGACATAATCTTTTAGCAACGAAATTTTCGTTGCGAAAAGTTTAAAATATATATATATATATATCTTTATATATAATATATATATATATATATATATATTTATATATATATATATATATATATATCCCACTTAAAATCCGTAAAAATTCCTGATATACACCTGTTAACAATATATTTCATCATATTCATCCTGATATACACATTTCATCATCATCATCACATTCACATCCATCTAAACCCAAACTACATAAACTACATCATCATCCAAACATAAACAATCTTATCTGCATCACATTCATTCACGCATAAATACATATAAACTTAACATCATAAACAAAAAATCACAAAGATGAAGACGGAGGTGGTGGGGTATCGGTGGGTAAGCGTGCAGCGAAAGCCTGAAACATCTCCGTCATCCAATAAGCAGGGGCTCAAGAAGTCCTACAAGACAGCTCCGAATCTCAACTCCTTTCTTTTTCCTCGGATTTATATCAGTAGGGTTCACGAGCAATAACAGATCATTCAAGGCACCAACCAACACTGCACAGACAATTAATGATTTTGAAAGTCACTAAAAATCATCACAGTTTACACAGTAAGTTTCAAGGAAATTAAGGCAGCAACAACTGCAACCAAAAGAATATCAATACTATGGCCTTTCCAAAAAAATTAGAAAAAGAAAAATACAATACAATATCAACACAATGGGTATCCAAAAGAGTTAAACAGAAGCAGCACCGATTACCTGGAGTATAACTTCATTGACTTTCAATTTGATTGACTTTTTCCCTTCTGTTTTGGTTGATATATATTGACCATCATCAGTTGAAATGCGGTATCCCTGAACCAGCTTAGCCAACCCAATATGGTTCCCATGACAAGCATGCATGACAGTTGATTCTACAATAAGGCAGTACCATGATCAGCAAGAATGAGTCATCTTTGTTATGCTAAATGTTTAGAGAAAACTTTGCTTTATCCACCTAGTGGTGCAGAAGATATGCGATCAACTTCAGATTCGAAAGCAAACTGCAGAGGGCCCCGTTCAGTCCCAACATTAGCTTCAGCAAATGAGTTTGGATCAAGTGCTCTATTATTTTCAGCAGCTCCTTTAACAGCCACCCCCGACAGAATATACAAAGCCAGGCTAGTCTTGTCATCCTCCAGAATTACATACTGGTTTTCGTAGGGCCAATAAATGCTGCATCTCGACCTACACAACAGAAACAGGGAGAGTTAAAGGGGGTTTCGCAAAAGTTTCTTTTTTTCTTTTCTTTTTTTTCTTTTTTTTTTGGTGAAAGATGATGCAATTTTTTTGGGGCCAAAGGCCAAAGAAGAACAGAACAACAAACCAAAAGGAAAACTAAAAAAAAAAAAGGCAAAATTAAAAATACAACCGACAGGAGCCACAAAAACTTCAAAACCCCAACCGAAGACCACTCAAACACATTTAAAAAATGACTCACAGTTCCACCAGCTTAGACCCATTTACAAAAAATTGGGTCAGGTAAGGTACCAAAGTCGCAATTGTATGTGTGCGCTTAAGGTGGTGAGATTAGAGCATGGGTTAGATTCGTAGTTACGGATAACAAAGGAACATCCAGATTGAGCTCAAGTAATTCCATGATTTGAAGGACAGACTTGATGCTGAATCCACAAATTGCCCATTGATCAGCAGTTGGGTATGCTCTACTTGAACAGGTGGTGTTATCAAGTCTTTAGCTGCAATGGCAGTGCCAAATCTATGGATTCTTCTAGCATTTCTGCGTGAAGTTTATATTATAACACAAAATTCTGTAAACAGAAATGCTTGAGTATCAACCAACTAGCACAAAATTAGCAACATATGTATGAAATGCAAGTGGTCCAAAAAGTAGTCCCACAATGAAGAACAAGAAGCAAAATATGGTCAGTCCACTCACCATGTGGGCCACATCATAGAAAATGTAGAACTGCAAATCTGATTCAAGAGTGCATGTGTGACTGGATTGGAAATCCAAAAGAGACGTGATTACATGCTTAGAACTCAAAACATTAGAAAAACAAGTATGTATAGAGCTTTCCGTGGAATCAAAGTTCAAAGAAGAAAATGGATATGACTTGTGTTAAGTTGGTTAGTGCAAGCACCCTACAAAAGACTCGAGTCACACTGATGTACTGGCTTCAGTCTGCCTGAACCAATTATGTAATCCAAACCCAAAAAAAAAAAAAAAAAAAAAAAAAAAAAAAAGGAAGTTCAAAGAGAAAAATGACATGCAGTTTCTGAAACATGGCCATCATGCCCAAATGATAGACAGAAAAAAGAGCTCAAGTTTTTTGTTCATAACATATGATTGATTTAACAAGGAATCAAGGCATGGTTTTTGTCTAAATATCAGGCCATTTCACTCATATGGGCCACAGTGTGCAAAAGAAATGATAGCTTGTTGTTCGGTTATTTTTTCAACAAGTCAGGCCCACCAAGGAGTGCAACAACCTGATTCCTATGTCAGAAGACCTAAACAGGTGCACAAAATTTTACTAAGCCAAAGTGCATGTGAGGCCCTGACCATGGTAACTGCTGGTTTGGGTTATCTAGCATCTTGGTGGGCCGCACCTAATGCTCAGCTTGGATGCCATACACACCACGGTGGGTTCCAATGTCAATCTAGGTGTTTTCTGTGTGTTTCTCTCCCATTGTTGCCTATGGTGTGGCCCACGAATGGAAGAACAAAAACAGCTGTAAAGCTAATACTAAGAAAAATTATAGCTACTGATTTTTTCCTTTGGGAAGAGATTCCAGCTACTGATAGCTAAGGGCATGTTTGGCTTTGCTAAAAAGGAAGTGTTTTCTTGTAGTTTTGATTATGAAAATCACTGAGTGTGTTTGGTTAGCCACGTCATTAATCAATTTTAGAAAAACAAATTTCCAAATTTGTGTGGTACATCCGCACATGTGCTTCTGCTTCTGCTCATAAAAGTCAAAACACAATTGTACTAAGGCCCCGTTTGTTAAATCTGAAGTGTAAAGACCGAATCTGAAATCTGAAGCCTAAATCTGAAATGTAAAGCCTGAATCTAAAATCTGAAGTAAAAAAACTTGTTTGATAATTATGGCTGAAGTCTTTTTAAAGTAACGAATCCCATTAACTGAAGTTGTATGCTTTGAACTTCAAAAACAATCCCATTAACTGAATATGCAAGAGTCACACTAACTTCTGGCCATCAATTACGTGACCTGTGTGTAAGATCTGGGCCATTCATGAGGTGGGCCCTGCAGTATATGTGCAATGACCAAAATAGGCATGTCAGGTCATCACATGCATGATATGTATGTAAAAAGTGGATAGT
The DNA here is from genome assembly GCA_021015155.1 of Magnolia officinalis. Taxonomy (NCBI): domain Eukaryota; kingdom Viridiplantae; phylum Streptophyta; class Magnoliopsida; order Magnoliales; family Magnoliaceae; genus Magnolia; species Magnolia officinalis. Next base: position 87,629,553 of record JAJHSJ010000006.1, on the reverse strand, counting down.
TAAAAGGCACTAGCCACGATTCGATGTAAATGTGTCCCAATTGAAGACAAGACTCGCCTGATTTTCATGCCACAGCAGACATTGTGGAGAGCACCTGCCAACTGGTGAATAGCCAGGGTATGGCACATGCATGACATTCGCACAAGTTGGAGTAGGATTAGCACATAGCAGGGCTCCAAAACAGAGAATAATGATATTGACACAAATCTGCAAAGAAAGAATGACACAGTAGATGCTAGTTTCTCAAAATAATATGCTCTTTGATTACAAATAATGGAAAAGCCAACCTCATTATAGTATAAGACTGGTTCTAATAACAAGTTTGTTACCTTGGAAATGCCATCATATTGTCAAAACCGATCTAAAGCTGCAAAAAGAGTTCAACCCAAGGATGTACGACCTGCACTTCATTTCTAAGCAGATCCAATTCAGGTATGCCCGAACTGGTCCATAAGCTAGATGACAAACCTCTATTCTATAACCTGAGCATCATCAAAACTACCTCTAGCACTTTGTTAAAAGCCTTCCCAAGCCACTAAATTGAGCATTGGTAAGTTCTCCCAATGGTCGCTACTGCACTAAATGCAAATCTAGTAACTCCAAAAAACACCCTAAGCTAGGATCAAAACCATAACCTTCCATTCTCAACTTGCAACACAGCACCATCTAATCAAGTTATGCCCTCCCTGTTTAAAATACTAAAACAGGTTTTCTCTAGTTTATATATAATTAAAAAAATGCATGGCCAACTAACTCGACCCAAGTACAGGTCTTTTAGGTTCTGATAGCAAGTCTAATGAACTCAACTAATTAGATGAGCTAATAGAAGTGATGAACTAAATCTGCTCCTTACAATCAGAGTGGCTGTATTTTTAATATCCAACATCAGAGCATAACCTATTCAGAAATATAGATCATAGACTTGCAGTCATCAGTGTAAAGAATTACATCTTTTTGTCTTTCTTGCCTCCAAAGAAAGTCTTGAAACATTCATATATGAGCAACCCCCATCCAATTTACGAGCCAATAACAAACTGCAAAAGATTGAAAAGGAAGCATGAATTCGTACGCCATTGACAGTACTAAAAAAGTCTCTCATTAAAAAATAAAAATAAATAAAATTAGACAATCCTCTGAAAGCTAGAAATAAATAATTTACAGCTTCTTAACAAGAAAATCCATATTTACTAATAAACCCATTTTTCTATTTTTCAAAAGAATGAGTTCGGACTCCGATATCCTTGGCTCCAACACTCGTACTTCATAGATCATATTCCGAGATAAAAGGTGTCAATTATATAAAAAATTGTAATTAGATTACAGACAATAAAGAGCACAAATTCTGATTATAAAGGTGATATTTAGAGTTAAGCTTACCATCATTGTCATGTTGAAACCATTCCTTGAATACAGGGACGTCCCTTATTGATCTAAAACAATCAAAGAGAATTGCAATTAAAATAAAGAAAGAAAGAAAAAAGAAAAGAAGGCAAGCAGGTAATTAGACACTCAATGCAACCAAAAAGAAAAATATAAACTTATCTGTTAACTCCCCCTGAAGTGACACCTACACTAACCTACAACAACGGAAACCTAAGTACATGGTATGGTACCGAACTGTCCAAAATGGGACAATTTAGGAATCCATAAAGAACAAGCATTTTCAGTCAAATGAATATACTTGTTCAATATAAATTCCTAAACGGGGGGGGGGATACATTGTAAACCACTAGGTGGCATAAATACTAATTGTAATTGTATCATGATGGAACATCTAAGAAGAAATGGGTTATAGTGAAACACAATCATTATTTCAACAATTTTTGAAGCATAACTATAAATAAGTACATAAAACATATTTATCTCAAAACATCATACACAGTCTAACATATTTGTACTTCATGTGCAAGAGCTTCACCTAAACTACTTGCACATCAAATCTCAAGAAATGATACGGACCTTCCATCCTCTCTCACACTATAAGTAAACATCTCAAGACTCGTTGTCGAGTTCTCTCCAAGAGGCAGAAGATCACCATTAGGAGTTGAGACCAAAACCTTTTTTTATTAGCAAAGAAAGGAGATGGTAGCACCAGACCAAATCATCAACATATATAAAAGTGCAACTGGCATCATCCAATCTTAAACAACAAATCCAACATGTGAATTAGCAACATAATACAAATGATAGGCTCCCTTCTACTACATAGCAAAAGACATGTCTTATAGGGATTCTAACTTCTTCATGTCAGGGATGGCAAGAATTTTATCAAGAAAATGCAGTTCTCATAAAGCATTGACCCTAGGAGACCACGATATAGACCACAAACTGTCCAAAAAGAGTAATGTTTCATTTCCTGCCAAACAAATAGCTGTTTAATACTATAGAGGACGATGTTGTTGCAGACAGTTGCAAATGCACCACCATAAGGGTACAAGTACAACAACTAGGAGGCATAGGCTGAGGTGACAACTGACAACCTTTTTTTACCTACGTGGCTATATGCCCAAGCACTTCCCATGGTTAGGAATCATGTACCACACTTTTAGGGTTATGAAAAGTCATTTCACTTAAAAAAAGGTAAAGACTATCAGATACAGTTATCAACCATCTAAGCCTTAGAATATATGGGCTCAAAGATCCATCGTTCCTATTGCTTGTTAATTAGCTAGCTTTTAGAATGTCCTAGATTTATCTATTCTTTGATTTGTATTATTCTTTATTTTATACTATTCATGACAGTTTATTTGGGAGAACTGGAATTGTTGTAATATGGAAGACCTACATGTTCACTCTCAACTATCATCACATATTCCAATAAAAATCTCAACACATTTGCTAAGCCCACACAACATGTACAGCCCCGCCCACCACACATGCTTAATACAGAGCAGGTGTGTGTCATCCAAGCTTTTCATCTTGTGGGGCAAACTGTTTAGATCTTCTAGCTCAACAATCAGGCCATTTCACTTATCAGGTAGTGATAATTTTCGAAAATAAGTGGATGGAAAAATCTTTCTTTTTCTAGCCATCCAACAGTTCTGTACAATGTGGCAACAGAGTGAAATGGCCTAATTTTTAGGGAGAAGATCTAACTTATACAGCCCATCAGATAAAAGCTCGGACCTTGCACGTGAGCCATATTGGCACGTGTGCTTCTATGTTGCTGGGCATTTTTCAACATGCGTTTGACCCTTACCAAATCAAGGATCTTATATGGTAAAAGTCTAAGCGATAGACATTAAATGGGTGTTTAAGTAAAAGAAAGGGAGATCGTTCAATGGTTGGCAAGTTAATAATAGTTTAATAGACATACTATTTGATGCAGTCTAGCTATCAAAACAGTGAGATTTCCATACCCGAATTGCAAGAATATTGAAATTTGTTCCCTTTATAAAAATACTTGAATAATCCTCAGAAAATGTAATGCCTCTACCTCCTCAAACAGTCCCTATTTACAAATCCTAAAGAGACATCCTAAATTACTAACTAAATCTTTAACAAGATTCCCAACTATTAGCTTGATTCAGCAACAATCAAATCTACTCAAAATAGCAACAAATGGAACTAATTTTTTGGTGGTTATTTCGAATTCCACGCGTTAAAAATAATTACACATATTTGTTTCAAGAATTTCATCAAACACCTGACATGTATGTTGCTCACTGGAATTTTATCAAACAAAGCAACACAAGGAAAATGATAACTAAGCTAAGGCCGAATGTTACCAAGGTAGGAAGGTTCGAAGGCTTCCCTGATTACTCGTCTTGGAGATATTCTGCTAGAGGATGGACTCCTGCGAGATGCCGCATTCTCTCCAGGAAATCGTGCCACGTCAGCAGGGCCATCAACAAACCAAACACTCAAAAGATCAAGAATGGGCCTTTCTGCCAAACATTTGTGTGCTTGCAACATCACAAGAAGAAAATAGAAAAAGCAATGACAGATGGAAGGGATTCTAGAATAAAAACAGCAAGAAGAGGAACAAATGGCGAGGAAAATAAGGGATTTCGAGAGAATCTCACCTATTTGAGATGAATCTGCACGGCGTTTGGAAATCCCTCCGCAAGAAGAGAAAATTCGTCAAGGAATCAGAGCACGGGCGAGGAAGCTTGCGCCGTTTGGAAATCTCATCTATTTTGAAAGAGAAGTGCCGTGCGTTTGGAAATCCCTCGTGTAAAATGAGAGGATACTTTCAAATCCGATAATTGTGTGTTTACCATCATTTATAACACACACCATATTAACAACCGTACATATAAGGGCCCATTTACTGAATGGTTAAGATATTTTTCTATAAGAAAATGTACATATTACCCATCTACAACTAGACTCATTATTTAGTTGTTGTGGATAACCCTATATCATTACCACTATTTATATAAACTAGTCACCACAATTTTACAGAAAATAGAAAACTCACATGCATTTACACAAAAAACAAACTTCCATGAGCGTTGGATCTGGTAGGGATCTATGGGCCCCATCATGATGTTTGTGTTATATCCAAGCCGTAAATCAATTTCTAAAAATTATTTTAAGAAAAATGATAAAAAACGAGATCGAAATAAATTTCGGGTGAACCACACCACAGGAAAACAGTAGCGATTGGACGTCCACCGTTTAAAAAAAGAGCTTTAGCACAGAGAAACTGGCTTCAGCTACGGATTTTATCCGTCCGTAATATGGACTACTTTTAGCCGTAGCAAAAAGCACCACCGTGATGAATAAGAGAATCCACCACTCCCAATAGGTTTAAAATATCATTTTAGCGGATAGGCCCGAAAATGATCTAAATCCAACACTCATGTGCCCCATGCATTATATAAACGTTTGTAGGTAAATTCCAACCGTTGAATCCTTCTTGGCTCCACCGTGGTTTTTTTTATAACGTCTATACCATTCACAAAGTATATTGTATACACATATTGGTACGGTGTTAAGTTTTCATGTTTTAAATCTTATGTGGCCCCACGTATGTCTGAATGGTGGACATGTCATATTCGGTAGTGTGGCCCATATGACAATTGGATGATTGTAATTTTCAGTTCAATGTCATTACATATTATTCTAAAACTGATGAACGATGGATTTCCCATACAGATCACTATGGGCCCCAACTACCTATCCTTCGCATGTAGATTGTGCGAAACGTGTTCACAGGAACTGCAATTGAATTCAGATTGGTATATGCATTATCCACATGACTTAGTAAAAACTTATCGTACTGATTACACTCACTTGGGCCCACTGTGAGTGTATTGTCTTATCCACTCCATCCATCTTTTTTTTTTTTTAGATCATTTTGGTTGAGACAAAAAAATTGAGGTATATATAAATCTCAAGTGGACTATACCATCGGGAATAATGATTTCCACCGTTGGAACCTTTCTATCATCTAGCGTTATGTTTTATTTTCATCAAACCTGTTGATAATTTCACAAAGACATTGAGTAAGTGAAAACACAAGTATCAAATTGATACAAAACTTCTGTGGTCCCCAATAAGCAAAATTCGAAGATGAACCACTCACATTGTTTCTGGTGGTGTGGTCGATTTGAAGATTGGAACATTTTCAGTTTTAGTGTAACGATCTAAACTTAACCTCAAAAAATTGTCCTATAGAGTAGATGTAATCACATACAGCAGAAGGGGCCTCCGGTCCAGCATCATACCCAAATGGCTTCATTCATGTGGATGTTACCAACATATACAGAAGGGAAGCGGTTTATTACCCGGTGGTGAAGTCGAAGTGAGTTACGGCGTACAGTAGATGGGATTGCCAAATCCATCTTTTTAACATACGGTATTGGCAGGAGACCCGATGCTTATTATCCTGGGTTGAAAAAGCCTCTCCAAACATGGTTGTACGGTGGATATCGCAGGCAGACAAATGCAATCCCAATCCCAGCTACTCCCACTTAATGCAGGTGGCCAAACAGGCCCTAAGTGATACACATCAAATCAGGAATCCATAAATCCCCAACCCTAAATGGGGGTCCACATCGAATCATTGATATGTGGAGTTAAATTCCTGAACTCAGATGTTTAAATCAAATTTCACTGAAATTGTTGATCAATCTTGATATGACCAATATCTTTTCTCATATGTAGCCTGATTGAGGTGAGTAACTAGTCAAATTGAAAGCATTGATCAAAATATAGAGTGAATGGACTAGACATGTAAAATGGGCCATGTGAATCATCGTTGAAACCTTCCTAAGGCAGACTATGATGTTTATTTGAAATCCAAATTGCTCACAAGTAAACACAAACACGAAAGAAGGTAAAACACAAGTATCAGCTTGATTGAAAACTTTTATGGGCCTTAGAAGTTTTTAATGGTGGGTGTCCCTCTCACCACTCTTTTATGTATGAAGAGTAAAAACACACTACTAAAAAAAAAGAGCAAAGGAAAAAGGGACGCGGATTGCTTCCTACCCCAGCCTAGACGGTAATCCGTCGGGCAGGGCTTTGTGGAGCCCACCGTGATGTAACTGTTTCATCCTGCTGTCCAACCATTTTTCAGAAAATTTTAATATGTGAACCAAAAAATGAGGCAGGTCCAAGGCTTGAGTGGACCACAAAGTGGGGATTGAACGTCCACCATTAAAAGCTTCTTGGGAGCCATAGAAGTTTCGGATCAAGCTGATATTTGTGTTTTCACTTCATCCATGTCTATGTGACCTTAGGAATAGGTTTTATGGTAAAAAAAAAAAAATCATGTGGGCCCTTAAAAAGGTTTCAATGCAATCCGCGTTCAGGAAAAAGAATATTTAGGATTTAGGTAAGGGTATAAACTGTAGTTGGTACACTACTAGAAATGAATGTCCTGGAAAAGACTTTTTGAGGCCCGTCACAATATATGTGTTCTATCTAATCTGTCCATCTATTTTAAAATATAATTTGATAGTATTTTCTCAAAAAATAAGGTATGTTGAAGGCTCAAGTGGGGACCACATAGTAGGAAATAGTAGAGATTAAATCACACGTTATCCTATGGTGTGGACCAGTTTAGCCTTCAATATAACTCATTTTTAATATCACTTAGTGAATTTATTTATAAAAATAAATGGACCGAATGGATAAATCATGTACATCATGGTGGGCCCCACGTAGGTACCCAATCCACGCCAAAAAAAATTGGCGGGCGCTCAAAACACTGTCGCGCGCCGAAATGAATATGCGGCCCTCCCTATTTCTCTCTCTCTCACTCTGTCTACGCCCAAAACCGGAAATCCCTCTCGCCCTCTCCCTCTCCCTCTCCCTCTCCCTCTCTCCCTCTCCCTCTCTCTTAATCTTGCTGCCGTTCTCGTGGGCTGCGACAAGTTGACAACCCTAAAAGCCTCTCTCTCTCTCTCTCTCTCTCTCTCTCTCTCTCTCTCTCTCTCTCTCTCTCTCGTGTTCTGTCGATCTCTCTTCCTCTCGATCGGACTGGTAGCTACGCTCAACTGCAACAGCCCGGTAACCTATCTTCACGCACAGGGGTTTGAATCTATTGAGCACATTGACGAACGGGGTTGAGATAAGGGTTAGGGTTTTGATTTGAGCACATGATTCTTGAAATCAAAGTTAATGGAGTGAAAATCTATTCTAATTTTGGATTCAAATGCTAGCCTCATAGCAAAACTGCATGCTCAGGGTTTTCATTCAGGCCAACATTTATACAGGTATGGTGTTCATAGATCTGTTTGATTCATCTTGCAGGCCACTATGGATTGGGAATGAACTGAAGGGCTCCTCCATTGAACAATCCCAACCATCTAATCAGTATACTTGCCTCCTCTTGCATATTATGTGTTGAGCCTATTGGTCATATTTACATTTTAATTGTACATTTACAGGAAAGTCATTGACTGGCTAGGATTTTTTGATTGAGGATATTTTTAGTCCATTGCAAAGCTCCTTTTATTTTTTTTTTTATTTTTTATTTTTTTTATTTTTCTTTTCTTTATATTTTTCATGGAGACTGGTTGATTTTCAGGAAGTTTTTTCTTTCCTCTAATTTTTTATTACTAAATGTTTTTTTTTTTTTTTTTCTATTGGCCTTGATTTTTCAGAAGGCAATAAATTTTGTTTATGGCCTTATGTAGTATGGTTTGTGTCACTAATCATGAAGGATTTAGATTAAATTGCCTTTTAAGAAAGCATGCACGATTATATGATGCTTGTTAGATATTTGATGAAATGGGCATGCCAAGTTTGGTTGTTTGGATGATGCTTATTAGATATTTGATGAAATGCCCAGGAGAAATCTTGTCTGGGTAGAAGTAATTCCATAGTTTGTGTATGAAATTAGTATTCTTTTCTTCAGCAAAGAATACTGAAATCTTGTTTGGTTGTTTGGAGGATGAAAGGGGAGTTTGATGGGGTGGTGATGATGGTCACCCTGAGGCCTCTGCATGAGAGGGCCTTGGAGAGTTCCATCCAAGGGATGGTGTGGCCCAAGGCCATGATTGGGAAAATGACCACATGGGGCTCTTTGGATTCCATGGGAAATGGGCTGTGTTAATGGAGACTGATTTGGGCTGACGGAGTTGTGAGGTCTTTATAGGGTTTAGTGGGTCATTAATGTGGTGGCCCCAGCCCAGGAAAAGATTCCACACTTTGGCAGAGTGGGATGGATGAATGATGATACACAGGCACTTGGAAATTGCAAGGGTGGAATACAAGTGACAGTCTAAATCATGACCTCCTTAACTGTATCAAGAACCTCCATTACACTTGGAAAACAACTCTTTTTGCCCATACTGCATTACTAGATATGGAAAACATTTCTTGTCATGCAGGTAGCAAACAAATCTCATTCCACATTTATGTTATTGGTCATTTCACCAAGAGATGAACAGTAACCAACCTGAGGGTGTGAAAGATAATCACTCACATTAGTCGTAATCTTAGTGTTTGAATTTTCTTCTCAGCATTTCAAATATTCAACTTCGATTGGCTAATCAGAATTCGTTCAAAATCAGATCAGCAACAAATGTCATCTTCCTTTTCCTTTTTTTTTTTTTCAAGAAAGCGCCAATTCCTAAGAAATTTGTATTTTTTCTCTCTTTTCAAAACGTCGTCTTCACCACCTCAAATTTCAGACTCTCTTTAAACTCGTGCCATTTATATGTGTTTTTCAGCCGGTCTCCATCTCTTCTCAGAATGGTGTCTGAGAAAACCCACATCCCATCTCTAATATTCCATGATTATTGGTGTATTTCAGCTGAAGATGTTT
>JAJHSJ010000006.1:87563894-87620227 GCA_021015155.1 Magnolia officinalis | reverse complement strand
GAGCTCGCGGCTCAGCAAATCCAAATCCAACCCGATCAAGCCGATGGAGAGTCGCCCATCAGCTTGTAAGTAGGAGAGCCCGTCCTCCTCATCCAAGCTCGCCTCGCCAGGCTGCTCATGCCCTGAGTCACCTGCATCTATGAATGGGTCTGGTTGGTGTTTTAAAACACCGTCCTAGAGTGGGAGTGAGTGATCAACTCAGTGTGAAACTATTGGTCTCAAGTTACAACAGGCATCAATGTAATATGAACTTAATGAAAAGCAGACAATCATTAACACCTAATAACTCTTATTAAAATGCATGCATGCGGGATGATATGATGCATGCCCTCGCAACAAACACTCCCTCAAGCGACTCCATGTAACGATCGCATATGACAAACACTCCTCAGAGCGACCTCGACTTCCGAGTCGCCACCCTAACTAATGCGTGCAATGCGATTGTGTTAGCGAGTTATTAGTTAAGTCCATTCATACAGCAGTTGGGGATTCTGATTCACCCTACGTATTAATGCCCTAAGCAGGGTTGCGAGGCCCAAGCCCCATCAACGCGTGAGGCCGAGTTCCCGCGGTCCGTGATCCCGTCGGGGGTCCTCATTCCCGACTCCAAGCACATGAAGAGTGCCGATAGGAAGGGATCGCTCGCGGTTCACTACGGGGAGGCGCGGTTACCCCAGCGTAGGCCGACAGCTCGGACACAGTGTCCCATTCCACCATGCCCGGCTCATGAGACTGTGGACCCATTTCAAGTGGATTTTCGATGGGCTGCAACGGTTTCAGGGTGGGTTTGGTGGTTCAGGTTCCATAAATATGTGGGCACACAGGGTTAACAAACAGGGTTGATCAGATTGCAGGCTAAATCGCACGAGCCAGGCGAGCGTGGGGACGAAGGACCTCGGGCACGAGAGACCCATGTAGTCGAACTACAGCCACCCGAAACGCGCTCGCCCAAACTTACGGGTTTAGCCTCGAGGCGGTCCTACCCTTGGAGCCGCCTTTGCTCTCATCAAGTTTCTGACCACCATGACCAACCCAAGTAAGAGGGTCATCCTTAACAAGCCGACTATACAGACTGTCACTAACATGTCATCATCATACTCCATGCATCTCAGTCATACGAATTAGATGATCTTAGCAAGCAATCAAGCAATATAGTGCATGTGAGGTGTGTGGGTGTGTGTGAGGAAGTTACACACTTCTTCCATCTTAAGCCATCATATGCATATAAGAGTAATGGAAGGATACACAACATGGATTCATAAACATGTGAAAGAATGACACGACATAAGCATATTAGCATCCATTCACGAAAATCATGTGCATCAACAAATAACATTATGAAGAACATCATGGCCATCCATACAATTTCAAGAACCTACAATTCCTAGGATTCTCTAGGCTTTCAAATGTACCAAGCAAGCATCAAAAATCATTAAGCTAGTATTGTAATTGGTGCTAGGCCACCTAAGAACAATAGTCCGCACCTTCGGATTTGTTGAAGACTTGAGAATGACCTAGGAGATGTGGATCTTGTTTGTGTGTAGAACGGCCGGAATCCTAGGAGCAACCATCACATGTTAGATTCTCATGCAAATCCCCTTCATTACAAGGGTTTCAAGGAAATTTGGTGATGGATCTTACCTAGATGCCCAACGGAACGAAAAGAGCGACCGTGGATGAGGGATCCTTCTTGGAGAAGGTGGTGTGTAGGAGGTTGTGGGTTTGATCCTCTTGGGCCCCACCTTGATTGAGAGTCCACCTTGCTCACCACCACTCACACTACTCCCTTGCTCTCCCTTCTTTTCCTCTTTCTCTTCTCTTTTCCCTCTTTTCTCTCCTAGGGCAAATTCGTATGGGAGAGGGGTGTGCCAAAAAAAGAACCCCTTTTATAATTCAGATTTGGTGCAAATGGCCCCCAAGCTTCCACAATTTCCTAAAATAGACCATTAGGACTCCCTATTGGTGTCGGGGCGGCCCTAACACCTCTCTAACCACCGAATTTGGTGTGTAGGTACCCTATGGCTTGACTAGGGTCCATGCAAAAATTTAGGGCGAACGGATGAATGGATATATGATCTGAGCAAGCGTTTTCGACCTTTAAGTGGCTCTTTGGGGGGGCATTCTGATTGATGGAGCATTTCTGGTGGCCCTCTGGCCATGAAATTTATAAGGTAGGTGATCCATGGCCCGATGAAGGGCCATGCAAAATTTGGGAGCGATCGGATATGGGGTTTGATCGCACGGGTCCGATTTACGATCAACGGTCATCGTGCCACGATCGGGGCCCAGATTTGGTGGGCAGGCGTTGAAATACACATTAAACCTTCACCGTAAATTTGGAAGAAATCCGACGGCTGGAAGGCTCGGAGTCTCAGTTTCTTTGTTAGTGCCAGATTTTAATCTGGCATTGGTGGGGCGCATTGGGCAAGCGCCAGATGGTACTTCTGGGGTGTCCACTGGGTCCGCAGTCCGCGATGGACTACAAGCCCAGTGAGATCTATGATTTTCTAAAGTTTAGATTTTTCTAACCCTCATCGGTTGCTGGGTGGCCCACACGGGCCATCTTTAAGTGTAAACAACATCTGGCTTGGCGGTCCGCACCAGGCCTTATCACGGCCTGTTTTGGTCTATTAAATTGGGCTAATCTTGGATTAATTAACTCGTGTATAAGCTAACATTGAGTGCTAATGGTCAGTACGTGATAGTATAAGTTAATTAAAAAAAAATCAAATATTTTTGGAAATCCAAAACAGTGAAAATCCGGGATGTTTACATGGCTTAGCTATACATTCAGAAGAATCAGTTCATCAACCATACAGATTCACAATCAGCAATGCATGAGATTTTGTTCCAAAATCAATCTTTCATTAGTCCGGAAAGGCTCGTTACATACAAATTTTTTTTTAAAAAAAGAGAGGAAAATTCTTCAGGTTGTTAGAGGCGCCTGGGAATCGGTGGCTTGATAGGATGAGTCGCTTCAGCAGCATCTTCCTCTTCATCTTCGGGCAGCAAAGGATCAAGTCGAGGTCTGGATACAAGTTCTGAACCGCGACAAGACACTCGTCGAAGCCACGGTCGAAGAACTTAGCAGCTTCACATCCCTCTCCTTCGAGGTCTTGTATGCGGTTATAGCCGCAGCTACCGCTGAGCGAGGAAAGCCTCGTCGTCGGCTCGTGAGCCTCCTTCGCCTTTATTCTCTCCCCATACCAAAAGAATCTTTGAGACGGACTGAACGAGAACAGAAAGTGAGTCCTCAGAAGAAATAGGATGGGAATTGATAAGAAAAGGTGATAAAATTACCCTAAAAATACACAGAGGCCATGTCATTCAAGAAGGAGGTGTTCCGATTTTCCGAGAGACCACTATTTCCTCCTCCAGGGCATAGTTAGCGGCCCAGGGTACCAAGCATAATAAATGATAACCCGGCTCGAACCTCTCTCTGCTTGGCCCCGCCTGAGCCGAATCCGCTTCCGCGAAGACGAGCGCTGCGCGTCGAGTTGTACGAACGATTCAAAGGAGATCAAATTTACATGGCCCCACGATGATTTATTTATTATATCCACACCATTTTTCTATTTGACCTGCTCATTTTAGAGCATGACACCAAAAAGATTTATATCCAAAGATCAAGTGAACCACACCACAAATAGCAGTAGGACAATGATTCTTACTATTAAAACATTCGAACGCCCACCATAACGTTTATTTTCAATCCAACCTGTTCATAAGGTCTCACAGGTTATGAAAAGTTAAAACAAATATCGTATTGGTTTAAAACTTAAATGACCTCCAAAAAGGTTTCAATGGTAGGCTTTCAATCCCTTGTTGCCTTTTGCAGTGTAGTACTCTGCTTGATGTGTGGATCTGTCTTATTTTCAGGCTCAAGCCTTTGAGGAGCTCACCGAATGGACAGACAGTCTGTTGGAAATTGGAGTTTGAAAAACTATTTAAATTATATAAAATTAAAATAAGAAAGTTAAAAAACTTATCAATTTGTATAAGTCGAGGCGTGACGTGAGTCACTCGGCTTGAAATCGAATTTGCTCCCCTTGGACAGCGTCCCAAGTGCAACAGGTTTCCAGAGCAATCGACCTCCAGGATACAACGATTATGACCCGGTCCCAGCGGTGCACTCACTGTACACGGGCTCGAACCACTTGTAGTCTTAACTCGAACTAGAAATTACTTGTACACATTTTTAAGAGGAAACTGATTTTCTAATCCATTTAAAACTTAAAATCAGAAGTCTATTTATAGACTTTGTGAAGACACCCTTTCACAAAGGGTTGTGACTATTGGATTTAAATCCAATTGGTGCGACCCTTAGGCTCCAAAAGACACAACTTTTCAAAACAAAAATTGAAAGGATATAACCTTTCAGTGAACAGACACAACTTTTCAAAACAAAATTGAAAGGATATAACCTTTCAGTGAAAAGACACATCCGTAAGATATTTTGAAACACTAAATTATTTTAAAATAATTTAAAATACAACAATCCCCCACATGTTTCAAAATTTTTTACATTTCAGGTTAAGATGGAAGAGTTGTGCAATGGTGCCGGTGTCACCATAGACTTGAACCGACATTAGAGTAAACATGACAGGTTTACAGGAATCAGGTGACACCATAGTCTTGAACCTGATTCCTTTTGATGTAGATCGCAAGTACATGCCACTCACACAACTTTTCCGCTACAAGTGATTCTGCGGTTCGGTGCGTTTCGGCCATGCACCATTACCTGGATTTCATGAGTGCTCTAGAGAATTCGCCCAGATTCTCATAGGAAGCGGCCTCCACCTCCACACCCATATAGGTGAATTCCATCAAGTGTATGCAGCAACTGTATACACCACCAAATATATGGCTATGGATTCATTAAGAGTTCTAAAAACTCATCCTTCTGCGTTGCTGCTCGCACTGTACACCATAGAAGGGGCTCATTTACATCAGTGCAATCGTCTACTTCGTGTCTGTTGTTTACCCCATTGAACCTATCTAATAGGATCTCTACTCGTATAGGTTGGGTTGCCAACACTGGTAGCTCATATATTAGGCTCAGCCCCATTCCCTTCGATGTATCATTGACTAATCTTTTAGATAGTCACTTTGTCAGAGGATTTATGACCCGTAGGCCTTTTACCTCCACTCGTCTTAGTTCCCATTGTGGCTAATCATCCTTTCAGATAAGCTGGGGATCATTGTAGGCAAGCTATTGCCTCACCAACTAGCTACTCATAAATGAGCCTCTGCCTATGCTGATTCCTCCTTTTGCTCCTCAATCAAGTCTTTGACATTCAGTTGGAGCCTCTTTGATCATTCATATCTTAAGCCAAAGTATACTGAACTCATTTTTACTTCACAGAGTCAACAATTATGACTCCATCAAGTAACAGATACTGAGCATCACTTTTATTATGATAATTGTTGTATCACCGGCTCTGAATACAACCAACTTTCTTAGCCTTGAACGTACTCTTATAATTCAAGCAACTTCACTAGCCCACCATTCAACTAACTGGTGTTAAAGTCAATCGACCTTATTGTATCTGCAATACAAATAGGCTAGAGTAATCTGTCATGCATAGACATATGACTATTAAAATAGAGTATAACTTTCATGTAATCATATCGCAACATAATCATGTTATCATATATTCCCTAAAGTTCATTATCAAGTATCTTAATCAATGGATTGAACAATGGGCTCCATAGGTACATAAATTTGGTCAATAGATATATTTTATTGCTGGTAAAACAACATAGTTCATCAAATGAACTTATAGTCTCATATGAATACCAATCCCAAATGTCCACATCCAGCCTCCAATGAGAATAAAATATAGCCTGAAAATTCCATTGACTCAACAATCATCTTTTGAAATCAAACCACTAACAATTTTCTTTCTAACCATTTATTCGATGGCTACCAATTAGATCATCAAAACATGTAATCAGTTTGATTCTAGATATCTTATTTCAAAAACCTACATGATGTCAATGTAACACATGTCATATTGATCCACAACACTCATCATATACCTTTCTTGGTACAAACCTTCATGTCAACCCATTTATCAAATATTCATTGACTAAACTTGTACTCCATAGGTTAAGTGGTTTATCTAAATGCATTCAAGTGCACCCCCACAATTTCAGATTTAGCCTACATAGATATATCTATAGCCTACCTGATAAACCTATTAACCAAATTTTGAGTTTGAGGATTTCAAAGGAACTATCATATGAATTGACTAGATCTAACACATGTGTTCTAGATTGGCATATGATTGGATGAAAATAATATTTTCTTAAAAAAGTATTGAATCTTACCAGTTATAACTAGTCTCATGGTTTAATTGACTTAATTATCGATCTGATCATGTCCATTGAAGTCATTCCAATCAAGGCATGTGAGAACCATCATTTTATAGAACAACTAATGATGAGCCACATCTAAAATGAATTGTACATAACTATAATCCAATTGTGATTTAGCGGTGAATTCAGACTATGCATTTTGTGGGTCTTTCCAACCAATTCCCTTAGTTGAAAACCATAAGAGTATTTTTATTTTTATTTTTACTATTCACCTTTTGACCTTCTGCCTTCACATGATGTTACTTCCATCAATGACTAACATTGATGCATCATCTACATGTGTCATGTGTCCGATATGAATACCCCTCCATTTAGGCCATTAAAGGCAAAACCCACTAAATAATATTTTCACTCTTACATGTACCATATGATAAATGACATGATTAAGATTGATATTTTGGATCATGGATTCTATGCATGTAGTAGGCACCATAGATAACATAAAGATGATCTAAAGTTATAATTCCAAGTAAGCATGAAATCATGTGACAGAAAACTATTCCAGTAATGAGAAGTGTTATGGCTACTTCACATGACTTGCCACACATGTGTGAGAGATCCGATCTAAGTAATATATGCATTTGATGATAGATAATGCCCTGTCTCATTTCGCCAATCTACTTATCATATATACTTGTAAGAGAATATCTTTCTTATCAGCGTTCATGTTTGGCTTTTAGACAGAGCTTGTTTATTTATAGCCCTACTTGGATGGTCGGGATCTCTCACACATACACCGTACTAACATGAGAACTTTTAGAATCTCTCCTTGTTTGAGAGTGTTGCATTTCTCAATTAATCAACAAAGAAAATTGACGAGTCATGAGTAACATCACCCAACTGCATGTTAACATCAACATAACTTAAATTATGCTAAATTAAATAGAATGTACACTACTCATGTAGCAGTTTATAACAACAATTGTGGAGATATTGTTTTTTAAGGGATTCGCTCCTTCTGCCTACCAAGAGATGATCTTGACCGCTATTTGAAATTCTTAGGATAAATTTTTTATAATACATCGAGTCAATTTGGACTATCTAATGGCCAGTTTTGCAAAATTGTACCAACGATATTCTAGCCATCCAATTAATAAACTTTGTGCCTAATATACGGTTTCGGCAAGAATCGACACCTGATTAAGATGGTATTTCATTATAAAGATAGAGCATCACCCCAGTGATCCAGATGGTTCATCTAGTGGACTCTTATGGTGGACAGTAAAGAATAATCTCAGCCATCGATTGATAAACTTTTTTTTTTTTTTTCATGAACCGTTTCTTATTATATAGTAATCAGATATCCAATATGATATTTTGACCCCATAACATGACATCAAATGACACACTTGATGTATATAACGAATATTAAACATCAAGAATTTTAGTGCATGCAAAATTTCAACAATAAACACAACTAGAAGATAGACATTAGAATAATCCAAACCGTACAGAACCTTGGAGATGAAAATAGAAATAAGAAAATCTTTTATTTTCTCTTTAAAATCTTAGGGCCTTGAAGCTATTAGATCCCCCACATTCACAATTATTATTAGAGATTGAAATGAATTCATAATTGGAGATGTAATGTATTAACCACAACCTGACTCGAACGTTGGATCATACCATGTATAGAATTTTTGGAGAATCTTAGGATTGACAAAAGACGTTGTGCTTAAAATAGCAGATAATTGCAAATGGAGCAACGGATTAAGATCTTGTAAATCATATTCAACAACTTCCATATCACAACATGATTATTCAGAACATTCTTCTAACGATTTTCACCATAAACAAGACATATCAATATTTATGATACCGTAGATCACAATATGTCCTAAAAGAGTTAAAAAGTACAGGCTGAAAAGAACTTTCAAATGCAATTTCACATGAAAGTTGTGTATGCTGAGGATATTTGATCAGTCAGAATTTTTCTTTGTATGTTTCACTTGATAAAGATAATGTTCATGTGTACAAACCATCATTGGTTCACATGGCTCCCACCATTGATGTTTTAAAGATTTTCTATAAAAGTGGCTCTCCTTTGATTATGCATGCATGGTGGTTGAAAAAGTTTTTGATACTTGTGTCTCATCCTGATATCCTAGTTTTAAATAAATTCAGGATCAATCATCATTGTTCACAGATGGTGAATATTAGTAGATACCTACTTGGTGTGGTACCACATATGACTGATTTTGTTGTGTGTAGTAGACTAGCATTGTCAATGACATAAACATAAAAACAATCAATAGGCTATAGCATCAGTGCATAACTTTAAGCCTTTTAGATTATTTGCACAAGTGGTTCAGAAAATATATACACCAAATATGTATAAGATCCTAACTATTAGATGATATATGAGAGTTCCAGATTATATGGGTTGATCTTTATTGTACAGGGATGTTAAGATCAATGTATATCCTACTTAGTTGGTGCATATGTTCACTTTTGTACATGTGGTCCAAAGAACTTACATAATAAGTATCTACAAGATCTTGACCATTATGTGAGATATGACAACTCTAAATTATATGAGTCATGGCCCACAAATCGGGTTGGTGTGGTTTCATTTTGGGCTATTCCAACCAAATAGATGCAACCGTAATTCTTAAATAGTTTTTCAAACCAAAATTCGATTTCAAGATTGTTGGAAATTGGAGTTTGAAAAACTATTTAAATTATATAAAATTAAAATAAGAAAGTTAAAAAACTTATCAATTTGTATAAGTCGAGGCGTGACGTGAGTCACTCGGCTTGAAATCGAATTTGCTCCCCTTGGACAGCGTCCCAAGTGCAACAGGTTTCCAGAGCAATCGACCTCCAGGATACAACGACTATGACCCGGTCCCAGCGGTGCACTCACTGTACACGGGCTCGAACCACTTGTAGTCTTAACCCGAACTAGAAATTACTTGTACACATTTTTAAGAGGAAACCTGATTTTCTAATCCGTTTAAAACTTAAAATCAGAAGTCTATTTATAGACTTTGTGAAGACACCCTTTCACAAAGGGTTGTGACTATTGGATTTAAATCCAATTGGTGCGACCCTTAGGCTCCAAAAGACACAACTTTTCAAAACAAAAATTGAAAGGATATAACCTTTCAGTGAAAAGACACAACTTTTCAAAACAAAATTGAAAGGATATAACCTTTTAGTGAAAAGACACATCCGTAAGATATTTTGAAACACTAAATTATTTTAAAATAATTTAAAATACAACACAGTCTGCATATAACACAACTCTGTGATGAGACCCACATAATTTGGTGACGTCAACACACCTACCCCAGCCAATCCGCTTCTTATCATTCCTCCCCAGAATAAGTCAGACCCAAATTTCAGGTGGACACCACGAGAAACCGTGGTTGTTGAGTGCCTGCCATAAAAAACTCATGTCGTCACAAAAAGGGTATTGGCTCCTCGCCCTTCTGCCAGAAAAAGGGGTATGTAATGTAAAGTGATATACTCTTTATGATTGGTTTGCTTTAATTCTTGCTTCATCAGATTCTTGGGATTTGAATGTCTAAGGATGATTGAACTTCTTTGCATTCAACATTTTAGTGGCAGGTTTGCATCAATCCTTGCTAACTTTGTCGGGTTTTCTAAAATGGAAGTGAAATCCTTTATATTCTCTTGCATCTTTTTTGGAAAATGATATTGTGTTGGACATCAATGAGGAACCGTACTGACATGGGTTGAAAATTCATATTTTGCTGGCCTTAAATAAATTGGGTTTGGAGGCATAGTTGATTCTGTCTGGGATCATTTGGCATGATCAAGTTTGTTTTGCATTTGTTGGTGAATTGCATATGTTTTGGTTCCATGAAGTTTGCTAATCCCACGCACACTGCTCCGCTAGAACCTGTACATGCATGTGGGGATTTCCAAGTTGCTTATCTGGTGGACTGAATTATGTGGTTATCCTGGCTTAAAAATCAGTCCCATCCCCCGATCAGGTGGTCCCTTGTGTTCATGGATCACTGGTCCTTCCCCTTTTAAGCCCATTTTTCATAGATAGGGGCCTGCCTGACGAGTGGACTGTCCTGTCTTTCAGCCTGGTTATCTACATGTGTTCCAGTGTGTTGATTTATGCGCTGAGAGGCATGTGTTTGTAGAATTGCCATTGGTTCTGCAGTTAAATTGAACTTTTGTGAGAAATGATACTGTGTGAGGCCTTTATGGATCCCCATCGGTTAGAAGTAATTTGTGGGAGAGTGATCTTAGCCAATCATCCATCATCATGTAGATTGGCCTTTGCCGAGAAATTACTCAAATTGGACTTCTGCGCATTGCATGTGGCGACTTCACTACATTTTCAACCATCGGTTGATGGTTAGGGTTGATCAATTGGACCAATTTTTGGTGCTGTGGCCAAAATGTTTGGCTTGTGAGGCATCAGAGAGCTTTCACTTTCCCTTGTAGGCCCCTTTTTTGTCCTAACAAAAGAGTTGTCTGAGGTTCTGAGCACAGGTTGATTTGTTTTGGCAATTATTTCCCTTTGTTCCAATTTTTTTTTTTTTCCCCTTGTTTTTAGTGGAAAAATGATTATTAATCAGAAAAAGTATTGTTATCTTATTGTTTGTATATTACAACTCTAGTCAAGGTTTTGTATAATATGTTTCGCTATAGATCAAACAGAAAAAGAAAAGTGATGGTTGATATCATCTTATCAGTGTGATTTTCAGGCTACGCCACATCCAGGATGGGGTAGCTTGTGATTTGGATATTACGGATGGGCATACATGGATATATATGGTACCTACAAGTCTCACAATATATAACCTTTGGCAACACACATTGGCCTTCAAAGAACTAGGCAACATACCTACGAGTATCTCACACGTTATAGCCCTTGGCAACACACATTGGCCTTCAAAGAACTAGCCTACATAAATTGAAGAGTCACCTTTGTTTCAAAAATATTGGTTGATTCATCAAATATTAGGGGTTGTGTTGATGATGTGTTAATTTCAATGACTGCTCCTGGCGCATGTCGATGCCCTTGGTTATTAAGGTTTTTAACTTTTGGATCTGCGATAAAGGAGATCCAAAACGGAGGGGACCATTCCCATGCTTGTCTCTTACAAAAAATCAAAGTCGATGTTGGCAATATTGCTGGGCATTTTTATGTCACCACTGTTTGGACACAGGCCTGACTGAGATTTTCTGGAAATCAGAAACGCCGGCTATGAAGAAATTTTCTATGCCCCTTCATAGCTACCTGGCATGTGTGGGACATTGGGTTGGTTCCATGGTGTGTATATGACCCGACTAAAAAAAAGGCCAGCTAACTTGTGTGGTCACCTTCGGAAAAAAAAAAAAAAAAGGGTTTTTCAAAGGTGGAACAGTTTAGAAAAAAATGTTGTGGGTGGTCCACATGAAATGCATGTGTATGGCCTGATGAGTGGACTTGCCTGGCTTCTGGACCAGTTCATCCATGTAGTGTGGCCCACAACTCTGTAAAACCCATTGCATCGCCAGATTTCAAAAGACTTCTGTAAAATTTTCCACAGCACGGGGATTTGGATTGCATCCAGTATCAATTTGGGGTGTGGAACATGTTCGTGAAACTTTCTGCAGGTTGCATTGTGCTGGTTGAATATTTGGCAATGAGGTTTGCTTCATTTCTGGTGTTTTATGCATGGCAGATCTGCCAGAGTGTCCGACAAGAAGAAGTGATGAAGCATGGATAACCTGAAATTCCTTGGTTTTATATGGGAAATCTTTATCAAAAGTGACTCAATGTGCTGAGAGATTTATGGATACCTGATACAGATTGAATTGAGATTTTAATTAGCAGGTTTTGTTTAGATCTTCAGAATCTTCATATATCATTTTGGATTTGGATGTGAATTTTCAGTTTAAGTCAGACTTCACTTGTGGTATTATGGTAGTTTCTTTTCTGTTATTATCGGTGGAATTTTTGCCATTTGTGCAGGTAGCGATTATTTACCTGTAATCTCACCATTCTTAGGCATCTTTCGATGAGGCTATAAGCCTATGGGCCAAAAAAATGCAGTAATTGGATCACTCTAACCATACGGCTGTCAGTTTTGCCCATTAAATGTGTACCATGGCACTTTTATGAGTTAAACTCTCCCATTTCCAGACCGCTGTTTTCATTGATACACAGCTCAAATCCATTGATTTTCATTACATCAGCCATCCCCATGTTATCATACACAATCAATGGTCCTAAACCACCTAATGCTAGTGGTGCCTGGACATTGTTTTGGGGCATCATGGTAGGTTTAGGGTTTTGAAAGAAAGGCAAAAAAATAATAATAATAGAGGACTGGTACTGCTGCATCTCGAAATGAATCACATGTCCGAGAGGCCATGGCGTTATCGGGTGATTGGATGTTTAGCATATGCCCATGTAACAGGTCAGGGGAGGGAGTGGTGACTGCTTGGGCCTTCTTGTGCATTTTGGCAGAACTAAGCCATTACAAATTCTTTGTGGGATGATCAATGGATGGTGATTGTCATGTCATGCATAAACCGAAGATGTGATAAGATGCTCTTAGCGATCTGTAAAGATAGAGAAAACTTTGAAACAAAGCATGCAGACCTGATCAACCAAAGCAACAAAAAAGCTTCCACCCTTTGCTTGGTGGACCAAATCAATCTCAAAAAGCTCAAATGTCCATTGGAGAAAATATGATCAACTGATTTTTTATGCTTTCAAGACATGCCAAATATTGACAAGTAATCAGTTTCGTTTGGAACTGTTAGAGAATCCTAATTTTGCCGTTTCAGCTCGCTTAGTGCCACCACTGTTCCTCGGAATTCAGAATTTACTCTGTTTCCTGCATAGCTGATAAGATAGGTTAGGCCCGAAGTTCTTCTGTGGAGCCCACCCGAAATACTCGAATGTACATCATCTTTCCTTTAAAAATATGGGACATGGCCAGATCGTCTGGAACATGTTTCCAATTTTTGTGGAAAAAAAGAAGAAGAAAAGAAATCAGTTTCGTTTTGAAGGTATGAATTCTATCACTGTTGGCCCCCTCAAGTGCCAAGGTGCCTTTGTAAAAATTTTGCCCTAAATCTTTGAAAACAAACCCCCTATGGACAATGGGTCCACAATCGATCATCTTCATAAGATTTTTTTTTTTATTCTTTTTTGAACCATGTTAAAGAGACCTAGCTAGAAGCTCGGCGACCAAAGAAAATCTAAAATTTAAATATTGCTGAAAAATTCAAGTAGAACAAGCTTACATTCTATTGCTGAAGATTACGTATCTTCATAATGAAAATTCTGTTACTTGGATGAATATGGGCCGAGTATGACCAAGTTATTGTCTTTAGGATTAGTTCTGCTCCAAATGTGCAGTGGTTGATGCAGCAGGGTAGCTCCACCGGAAATAAAGACCCATCAGTTGTGCCAATTCAATCCTGGTTGCACAATCAGATCGAATCAGAGGACACAATAAGAGCTGATTTTTTAACTCTTAAGGTTCAAAATGAAAGAAAAGTAATGGCGAAGCAATCAAACACACAGAAAGATTGCAGATTGCTCTCTCTCTCTCTCTCTCTCTCTCTCTCTCTCTCTCTCCAGTCTACCATTAAACAGAACGAAATGTTCTTCAGCAACTTACAATCCAAACGCCCCCTTAGGAGATTTTTGCTTCATATAATCTATCCAAATTAGTGGGAATGCACAGGCCAGAGGTTTACATTACAGGGTAATTTACTCCAGTTGCGCAAACCAAAAACCCAAATCCTATGCATATCCTCAACAGCTCAAGAATAAGGGCCTATTTGGATGGTGACTAAAATGTGCCATTGAATGGCTGTTCATTGGTTCCAACGCACATTCCGTTAGTTACCAAGAAAATATGGATTAATTTGTGGGTCTAACTGACGCAGGGATGAACGTGATGAGGATAACTACTCCGAATCCACGGAGCTTCTCTTGACTCCTCATAGAGACTTCTCGAATCCACGAGGAAAGAAAACAGAAAATAGAAATAAATTCTAAGAAATTCAAAATTGATTAATTGATGACTAAAATGAGTTCACAACCCTTTAAATAGGGGTACAAGCAATGAGAAAGAAATCAGAATTAAACTACAACTAAAACTCCTAGAATCCGCGACTTACTATAAATAGTAAACTTACTATTTATAGACGGTCGTGATGTCTACTAGTGCACAAGGTTTTCGGCCAAAAATAGTAAGTGTCCTATTTGGCTTCACCAAACCGTTCTCCTAATTATTCTAAAGCTCTTTTCACGTTGGGCGCAAATCCTAAAGCCCGACGGATAAAGAGTTATAATCAAACTAAAACTTATTATTTATAGTAAAAACGAAATTAAAGTAGGGAAATTGCCGTCGATTCCGAGCATCGCAATTCCGAGCATAGAGGGGTTGGTTGGCTAAAGTAGCTCGTTCTACCCCAAAATCATATATTTTACGTCAGGTAACTCATTCCGGTTTGCGAGATAAGCCCGATCTAAGGTCCGACGGTCCGGATCACTTCTGTCGTCGACCGGCCTTTTCTGATCCATCTTGGCCATGAAACTGTCCGCGACCTGCTCTACATCACTAACCCACATTTTTCATGGGCTATTCTTAAAATATCATGCTAACAATCTCATGTTGCGGTTCAGACGTTAATAGAGACGAGTCGCTAGACCACCTGTTCGCCCGAGGTGATCTGGCAAAGCGTCTCTGGGTGCATTTCTCCTCCTCCCTCTCAGTCTCCTTTTTGGAGGGTCAGTCAGCGGCAGGTAGAGCAGCACAATGGTGGAGTCTGGCCAATGAGAATTCTGCCATCGAACTCCTCATAGGATTGGCCCCGATGCTCATTTTCTGGGAAATATGGTTCTCCAGAAACAGTAAAAGATTTGATGACATTCAGATCAGAATGGGCCAAGCTATTGATTGGACAAGCAGATGGCTTTCTACTATTGCGGCCACATCTCCCCTGCCTTACCCCAGAGACGCCAGCAGCATACACGCATTCAAAGACTTGGGCATCCCTCGCCCCACCTCTATCTAACTGCCCATGTCGGTTATCAAGTGGCAAAGGCCGGGGGAAGGAAATTCTAAAACTTAACATGGACGGGTCTTCCTGTGGGAACCCGGTCCCATCCGGCGGAGGGGGAGTTTGCCGAGACCACCTAGGTGATCTCATCTTCACATTCTCTAGGGGATATGGAGTTTGCTCCAACTTCCAGGCCGAAGCCAAGGTAATGGAGGACGGCTTGAACTTATGTGTGGCGCACGGCCTTAACAGGATTGAAGTGGAGAGTAACTCAAAAGCGGTTGTGGACCTTCTATCCAATCCCAGCCCCACAAGCATTCCGTGGAAGCTTCACTATTGGAAGAAGAGAGTCGACAACATCCTGGGAACTCACTCGGTCACTTTCATCCATACTCGGAGGGAGGCGAATAGAGTGGCTGATGGTTTGGCGCGCTTGGGCAGCGCTGAACAGCTAGGGAAGGATTTCGCTAGGGCCGCTGAGTTTCCCCTTCTGTCCAGAGGAGAGCTCCTTCCAGACCGCATGGGGCTTGGGATCATCTCTGTCTCCTAGTCCCATCTCTGAGCCCACACTCTAGTTTTATTCTCGGGTCTCCTCCTATCCATTTTGTCCAGGAGGAGCTCCAGTTTTATTCTGTTCCTCCTCTGTAAAGTTAGTTCACAGATGAAATAGACAAAGATCCTCGTTTTAAAAAAAAATAAAAATGTGTAGAGAGTTTGGTTAGCAAATCCAATCCGCTGACATTCTTTGCATTCTCCAAATAATTATTGTGTTCATCATAGAAAGAAGTATTTGCCTAACCTCTATCATATGATTATATGGTTGGTGGATTTTAATTGTCCATCTAGGGAGCTCAATCTTGCCATCCAGCATAGAAATACCAACAATTTGGGCATTAAGAATAAAGCAGCGTGCATGAGGAGAGATGACAGATGTACATCATAGCACACATGACAATATGGACAGGCATCAGCAAGATCTAGGCCACGTCCCAATTGGGTCTCTATGTGAACATGCTTGATCTAAAAAGAAAGAAAGAAAGATCGCTACCCCATTCATTGGCCCAACCACAAAGACATGATCAATATAGGCCGTTGTAGATTTTTTCGGACTGTCCATTTTGATCTGCCTAAAGATTGGATTGACCTGATTTGTGGTCAAGTGCATCTTCATCGTCCACCCCACCTAATGATTGCATGTTTTGGCGTGGCCCAGTTGGAAGTCAATGAGATGTGCTCGCCTGATGGAGTTGGAGGGACACTGCCTGAGATTAGTTTGGAGGATGATTGAATTATCGTGGTGTAGGCCTCCCCTGTCCTCTTCCACCATCCTGGATGTGCAGAAGAGATTATGATGCTTCTGCTGGTTAGAGATACTAGGGATGTGCAGGCTGCCAGATGGGATTGTACCTGGGTTCGGTCTGAAATGCTGCTGCAGCTGCTTTAAGGCCATATTTCCAGATCTCGTCCAATGATCGCATTAAAGCTTGTTGTTTAGATTGCTGATCAACAATAGGGATTGTTTGGAGACCTTTGGATGAAGGTTTCTGTTTCTTCAAGCTTGTGGTTGTTGTCTTTGTGGGTAATGTAGCAGTTGGGCTGGTGGTTGGAAAGTTTTGTTTTTGTATCATAATTGTTGCCGTTAGGCCATTTTGGTTTTCTCTTCTCTTTTCCTTTTTTTTTTTCTTCTTCTGTCTAGTTCCCTAGTTTTGGCTGAGATTAGATGATAGGTGTGATTTAGTTCTTTGTGCCCACCTAAAAGAATGTAAAGCCTCTTCCATATGAATAATATTTCAGGTGGTTTACTCCCACCTTTCCTTGAAAGAAAAACAAAAGGTTATTGTAACTTCAGTTGAAAAGTTTATTTCAATTATACATCCATGTTCTAATCCTACTTCATGTAGTCTTGTCCACTTCCAATGTATACATGTGAACCACCTAATCAGTGCACTGCCTTAATTTTGGGCCTGGACTGTGAGCGTGGTACCCTCTCATGATCTGGCAAGCTGACAGAATTCTCTGTGCACTTTCTTGGCATTTGCCAAGATTTTTTTTTTTGTAAAAAAAAAAAAAAAAAAAAAAAAAAAAAAAAAAAAAAAAACATGACATGAAATGAATGTGTTTGCTAGTTCGCTGTAGCAAGAACCATTCATCTGACCTCTAGGCATGTTTTACGTACGATCAAGGGAGTCTGATCAAGCATCTAGTGGGCCTAAGCATTGCCATCGATGATTGAAATACAAACTGCTTAGGCAATAAAAATTAAAGCAATGTGCACTAGGAGAGACTGTAGAGGTAAAGCAAATCACACGTGACATTATGGCAAGCATGTGAAAGATCTGGCCATGTTGTATTTGGGTCTCACATGCTTGGTCTCAAAAGCTCAGTTGCCCACTCACCAGGTTGGCCTGATTTATGAGCAGGCGTCTTTATGGTACACTCCACCTACTGATTGCGTGCACGTTTGTTACAATTCACTTCCTGCAATTGACCCTAAACCCTAAACCCTAAACCTATCAGCACCAAACCTAACTCATGGTTCAAACCAAAGTCAAGAGCTCTTGCTCACAATGCAACCACTGCACCACTCTCAGCATACGACCCTCTCAACTGACGACTCTACACCAAACTGATCACTCATGGTTTAGGCCAAAATCAATAGTTCATGTTCATGCCATTATGAGTACTGCACCCCATGTATCCTTCATACAACTCTCTTGAGTGGGCTCTCATTGGATGTTCTATGTCCGTAGAAATCCAATAAAAAGGGTGTTGATCCTCCAATACCTGAAATACAGCAGAAGGAGCAGTGATATTCAACAATCAGTTATGAATGTTAGTTGAAAATCAATTAAAGGGAACATCCTTAATTACCACCAATTTTTCTGCTTGAATATTAAGGCTAAACCATTTTTAATTTATTGTCTGTTTCGTGACCCTGGCCATATGCTGACAGGACAATCAATGGGCTAGGCTGATATAGGCCAACTAAACCCAAAAGCTCTAAATAGAGCAAGGCAAACAGGCCATGTGGCAATTCAAATCAACGGATGCCCAGAACGTGACAGCCTATGTGGATGGATCAGATGATGTCAGCCGTACGCCCAGAGCTTGACAGCCTCTGTGGATGGTTCAGATGGTGTCAGCCTCTCCCTTACCCTAAAGAATGGGTGTAAATACCATTTTGAGCAAGGGGGACTATAGACTGGGTAGCCCGCCCAACCCAACCTGATCCAACCGGACGTGGATTGCGTCCTACCCCCGCCCGGACGGTAATCCATCGTGTGGTAGGGCTCTGTGAGGCCCACCGTGATGTAAGTGTTTTATCCACACTGTTCATCGCTTTTCTAAGATCAATTTAACGTATTAACATTAGAATGAAGTAGAGCCACAGCTCATGTGAACCACACCAAAGGAAGCTGCAGTGATAATGACTCTCACCGTTGAAACCTTTCTAAGGGTCACCGTGATGTTTTTTTTTTACCATACAACCTATTCATAAGGTCATGTGGACGTGGATGAAGTGAAAAAACAAATATATCCGAAACTTCTCCAGGTCACAAGAAGTTTTTAATGGTGGACGTTCAATCCCCACTTTGGAGTCCACTTAAGCCCTTTACCTGCCTTATTATTATTATTATTATTGTTTAAGATTAAGCTTGGGCCTAAGTTTTAAGGTGGGTAGTTCTTGCACCCCGGACCTTGATGGGTTATTTTGACCCATCTTCGACTGGTCGAGAGCTCTGCTCGACTGGTCGAAGGCTGGTGGTCGACCGGTTGAAGGTTCGAGTCGAAAACTTCGACTCAAAGTCCAGTGAGTAATTTTGCTGTTTTTTACTGTAGCTTGGACTGGTCGAAGGAACCTTCGACTGGTCGAAAAGGGGCCTACGACTGGTCGAAGGGATGTCTTGACTAGTCGAAGGTTACGCAGTTTGTTCCGCGATTTTGCGCGAAACTGCGGATTTGAGTCCTTTCGCAACTGGGATGCGGAAAGGAGTTTCCCAAAACTATAAAAGGGGTTGCCTAGGGTTTTTCTATGCATCACAAAATAGCAAGAGGGTTTCCTAAAGCTTTACAAGGTATTTGCTAAAGGGTTTAGGGCTATCAAAGGTGAGAGAGAGGGAGAAAGAGAGAGAGGAAGCTTATAGAAGGGAGGTTCTGCTTGTGGAGGTTCTCTACTTTGCAATCTACATCTCAGCGCTTCTATGTCCTCATAATCGGTTAGATCTCTCCGTTTTCTCTATTTCTCTTATTGTTTATCCACTCCTGCGTGAGTGAAGAAGATTGTAACGTTCTACTTCATAGTGGATTGTTGATCTGGACGAGGTCCCGTGGTTTTTACCTCTTTGAGGGTTTTTCATGTAAAATTCCCTTGTGTGGTGTGTGATTGATGCTTTGATTTATTTCATTGCTTTATTATCCATAATTCTAGTTTGTTTCGGGAGGCTAGATCCTAAGGTTTGTGCAAGGCATCCCAACAAAGTGGTATCAAAGCTAAGTTCATTGAACGGGTAGGATCGGTTTTGAATTATGGAAGGTGGCTCAAAGATGATCAGCCTCAATGGTTCTAACTGGACCATATGGAAAGCTAAGATGGAGGACTTGCTTTATTGCAAGGACCTATATTCTCCAATCTCAGGCATATAAGCAAAATCCAAGGATATGACTGATGATGATTGGAAGAAGATGGACCGAAAGGCGGTGGGGTTTATTAGACAATGGTTGGATGATTCTGTGTTCCACCATGTGTCTACGGAAACCTCAGCCGAAAGCCTATGGCTAAAATTACAAGGGCTGTATGAGAGGAAGACAGCCGGTAATAAGATATTTCTGATAAGGCGACTTGTGAATCTCAAGTTCAAGGATGGTGGTTCTGTGGCCGAGCATATGAATGAGGTCAGTAATATAGTGAACCAACTCACCTCTATGAAGATGGTCCTGGATGATGAATTGCAGGCTTTACTATTGCTTAGTTCATTGCCTGACAGTTGGGAGACATTGGTGGTGTCTCTAAGTAACTCCGCGCCAGACGGAAAGATATCCATGGAACAGGTAACCAGTTGTCTCTTCAATGAGGAGACAAGGAGGAAGTCTCAGGGGTCTACTCAGCAAGAGGCTCTTGTGACGCAGGAACGGGGGAGAGGAAAGAACAAGAAGGGCGGGAAGGCCCGAGATAAATCAAGAGGCAAGTCGAGTAACAGAAAAGAGGTTGAATGCTGAAACTGTGGCAAGAAGGGCCACTACAAGCATGAATGTCGTGGTAAGAAAAACGACAAGAAAGGAAAAGGGAAGGAAGATGAATCAGATTCCACTGCGGTCGCTTCAGATGGCGACATGGTAGTTATTCTTTCTACAGATCACGATGTATGTCTCACGGCTACGAGTCAGGGCACCGACTGGGTGATAGACTCAGGAGCTTCTTTTCATGCGACTCCACACAGAGACTCCTTCACAAGCTACAAGTCAGGTGACTATGGGACTGTGAAGATGGGAAATTATGGCGTATCAAGGATCGTGGGAGTTGGTGATATTTGTGTGAAAACTGATGTGGGCTGCACATTGGTTCTCAGGGATGTGAGGCATATCCCAGACCTTCGCCTCAACTTGATGTCGACGGGAAGGTTGGATGATGATGGCTATGAAAGCCGGTTTGCTGGTGGGTGATGAAAGCTCATCAAGGGTTCATTAATCGTGGCTAGAGGAAAGAAGTATTGCACCCTGTACAAGGCAAGTGTCAGTATGTGCAAGGGTGGATTGAACGCAGCGGAAGATTCGGTTATTGACATGTGGCACAGGCGTCTAGGCCACATGAGTGAAAAAGGGCTTCAGCTACTAGTGAGGAAGCAGCTCCTTCCAGACGTGACAGGTATGCCTCTCAAAACCTGTCTTGATTGTTTATCAGGGAAACAGCATAGAGTTTCATTTATTAAAACTGCTTCTCATGTTAATAAAGTGCATGCATTAGAGTTGGTTTATTTTAATGTTTGTGGTCCTATGAGGACAAAAACCTTGGGTGGGGCATTGTATTTTGTCACTTTTATAGATGATGCATCTAGGAGGGTTTGGGTTTATGCTTTGAAATCCAAGGACGAGGTCTTTGGTGTGTTTAAATTGTTTCATGCTATGGTCGAGAGAGAGACAGGTAGACCATTGAAGTGCATCCGCACTGACAATGGTGGTGAATACATTGGCGACTTTCACGAGTACTGCAAGTCCCAGGGTATACGGCATGAACAGACGGTTCCCAAGACCCCCCAGCATAATGGTGTAGCTGAGCGAATGAATCGCACCATTGTTGAGAGAATCAGATGCATGTTATCCCATGCGAAGTTGCCCAAGACGTTCTGGGGAGAAGCAATGCGCACGGCGGTGTATTTGATAAACAGGTCTCCATCAGCCTCGTTGAATGGAGAAGTACCTGAGAAGGTGTGGACTGGACAGGATCCATCGTACAGTCATCTTAGGGTATTTGGATGCAGGGCATCCGTTCACGTACCAAAGGACGAGAGGTCCAAGCTCGATATGAAGATCAGGCAGTGTGTGTTCTTAGGGTACGGTGATGAAAAATTCGGTTACAGGTTATGAGATCCGACCGAGAAGAAGCTCGTCAGGAGCAGAGATGTGGTTTTCTTTGAAGATCAGTGTATCGAAGACATTGGTAAGTCAGAGAAGAACCAGCCTAGTTAAGGTGAGCTAGAGGACATGGATCCGATTACTCCTCCCGTGGTGCCTGATGACGGGGGAGTACAACAAGGTGCAGAGGACGAGGGAGTTCCTTTAGAAGATGGACCAGGGGAGCAGCCCCCACTTGATCCACCTGTTGAGCCACAGGTGAGGAGGTCATCTAGGGACAGACAGCCGTCCAAGAGGTACTCGCCGCATGAGTACATTATGCTAACCGATGGGGGAGAGCCAGAAGATTATTCTGAGGCCATAGCCGACGAGCATAAGGAGGAGTGGTTGAAAGATATGCAAGAGGAGATGGAATCCTTGCATAAGAACCACACCTATGACATGGTGAAATTGCCTAAGGGCAAGAAAGCTTTGAGCAACAAGTGGGTGTTCAGAAAGAAGGTTGAGCAGAAGAATTCACAGACGAGGTTTAAGGCCAGACTTGTGGTGAAAGGGTTTGGTCAGAGGAAAGGCATATACTTCGAGGAGATATTCTCACCAGTGGTGAAGATGACATCCATACGGGTGTTGCTTGAGTTGGCGGCTAGCATGGATCTGGAGATAGAGCAGTTAGATGTTAAAACTGCCTTTCTCCATGGTGACCCGGAAGAAGAGATCTACATGCACCAACCAGAGGGGTTCGAAGTCAAGGGCAAGGAGCATATGGTGTGTAGGCTGAGGAAGAGCTTGTATGGGCTGAAACAAGCTCCACGGCAATGATACAAGAAGTTCGATTCGTTCATGTTACAACATGGGTATGACAGAACGGAGTCGGACCACTGTGTGTTCACGCGTAAGTTCTCAGACGGTGATTTCTTAGTTCTGCTGTTATATGTTGATGACATGCTCATCATGGGAAAAGACATCAAGAAGATTGACAGGCTGAAACAGGAGTTGGGCAAGTCTTTTGCAATGAAAGACTTGGGCCCGGTTAGACAGATCCTAGGAATGGAGATAACCCGTAACAGAAGTAGAAGGAAGCTTTGGCTGTCACAAGAGCGGTATATTGAGAAAGTTCTAGAGCGGTTCAATATGAATGCAGCGAAGCCGGTCAGTACTCCACTGGATGGTCACTTCAGATTGAGCGACAGGCAGTGTCCCAAGACGAAGGAAGAAGTGGAAGAGATGCAGAAAATATCCTGCGCGTCAGCAGTAGGAAATTTGATATATGCTATGGTGTGTACACGCCCAGACATAGCATATGCGGTTGGTGTTGTCAACCGGTACCTTACCAATCTTGGCAAAGAGCATTGGGCAGCGGTGAAATGGATACTACGGTATCTAAGAGGCTCATCCAGGTTGAGCCTATGCTATGGTGACGGAAAACCTGTGTTAGAGGGCTACACAGATGCAGATATGGCAGGTGACATAGACTCCAGGAAGTCTACATCGGGGTTCATGTTCACGTTTGCAGGGGAGCAGTTTCTTGGCAGAGCAAGCTACAGAAGGTCGTAGCATTGTCGACGATAGAAGCCGAATACATTGCAGTCACAGAAGCATGTAAAGAGATGCTTTGGATGAAAAGGTTCCTACAGGAACTTAGCCTAAAGCAGGAGGAGCACGTGGTCTATTGCGATAGTCAGAGTGCTATACACTTGAGTAAGAATCCAAGTCAGCATTCCAAGTCGAAGCACATAGAGATTCGGTATCACTGGATCAGGGATACTTTGGAACAGAAAGTGTTACAGCTTGAGAAAGTCCACACGGACGATAATGGGTCAGACATGATGACCAAGGCTTTGCTCAAGGGCAAGTTTGAGGTTTGTAGAAACCTGGCTGGCTTGAAGAAGGTGAATCCCTCCTGGGTCAAAAAGGGAGAGATTTGATGGGTTATTTTGACCCATCTTCGACTGGTCGAGAGCTCTGCTCGACTGGTCGAAGGCTGGTGGTCGACCGGTCGAAGGTTCGAGTCGAAAACTTCGACTCGAAGTCCAGCGAGTAATTTTGCTATTTTTTACTGTAGCTTGGACTGGTCGAAGGAACCTTCGACTGGTCGAAGGGGGCCTACGACTGGTCGAAGGGATGTCTCGACTAGTCGAAGGTTACGCAGTTTGTTCTGCGATTTTGCGCGAAACTGCGGATTTGAGTCCTTTCGCAACTGGGATGCGGAAAAGAGTTTCCCAAAACTATAAATGGGGTTGCCTAGGGTTTTTCTATGCATCACAAAATAGCAATAGGGTTTCCTAAAGCTTTACAAGGTATTTGCTAAAGGGTTTAGGGCTATCAAAGGTGAGAGAGAGGGAGAAAGAGAGAGAGGAAGCTTATAGAAGGGAGGTTCTGCTCGTGGAGGTTCTCTACTTTGCAATCTACATCTCAGCGCTTCTATGTCCTCGTAATCGGTTAGATCTCTCCGTTTTCTCTATTTCTCTTATTGTTTATCCACTCCTGCGTGAGTGAAGAAGATTGTAACGTTCTACTTCATAGTGGATTGTTGATCTGGACGAGGTCCAGTGGTTTTTACCTCTTTGAGGGTTTTCCACGTAAAATTCTCTTGTGTGGTGTGTGATTGATGCTTTGATTTATTTCATTGCTTTATTATTCATAATTCTGGTTTGTTTCGGGAGGCTAGATCCTAAGGTTTGTGCAAGGCATCCCAACAGACCTAACCTGGACGGGCGCAGACCTATTGCCACCCTAGTTTTGAATATGTTTGAAATTCCTAAAAAAAAAAAGAACAGACAATTGGGAGTCGGCTCGACTAGACATCATCCTGACTAAAAAAAAACTCGATTTCGGATCCGCGACCAAGGACGGTAGATCCGGGACTGTGGTGCCAGGTTGATGTATTTGTATTAAATCCGCACCATCCATCCGTTTTTCAATATCATTAATAAAATGAACTGGCCAAAAATTAAGCAGATTCAAATGTCAGGCAGAGCGCACCACAAGAAATAGTGGTGATTGACTGCCCACCATTAAAAACTTGTTGAGGGCTACCGCAATGTTTATTTACCATCAACCTGTTGATAAGGTCATACAGGATTGGATGAAGGGACCACACAAATATCAGCTTGATCCAAAACTTTTGTGCGAGAAGGTTTTAACGGTGGTTGCTCAATCACAACGGTTTCCTATGGTGTGGTCCAACTGAGATTATCTTATGCATTTTTGGGCTAATGCTAAATGATTAGGAGAAATGGATGGATGGTGTTGTAAGGAAAATAGGCCGGCAAATAAGAAAAGGTCAGGTTGGGACCTTGCACAATTTGCCAGGTCGGCCGCAATTGTAGGTTCGACCTCCTGCTTCAAAATCAAGCGAGGTCGATCTCGACATCCCGCCAATAGGTCGGAACGCCGTCCGACTTGTCCAACACCGAAAAGGACTCAACCGCTCGCCAAGAGAGTCAAATCGGTATATCTCCAAGTCAACACAACTTCTGGCCGACACGACCCGCCTTCTATCAATTCCAACCTGATCTCGACTGCCTTTACCTGAAATCACAGACGAATATTTAGGAATTCAACCGAGATATAAATTTGCCCGAGATGCCACCGCCTCTCCTCTTTCATAAATTGGAACATTTCTAATGGTGAAATGTAAGCAATCCTTATCTACTTAGGCATCAGAGGGTTGCCTGTGTTATTCAGGGTCTCCTTTGTCCGTTTCTTGTGTAGATACATGAAGGTATAGGGAAGTCTAACCAGATTTATGCATCAATAGATGGCATTGATATAAGACACATACATCAACATGGTCACAAAAGGTTCTAACTCTTTAGAAGATTATTAAAAGACCAAAATACCCAAACTTCTATGTATAGGTCTCTATTAGATCCCACCTCATATGCAGTGGGGGTGACTCCATCACTACCGACCTTCATGTTGGAAGGCCTATGCGGCGCCACGGAAGTTCTGGATAAGCCGTGTTTTCTCTACAGTTTCAAATGACTAATAAACATAGCTGTGGACCCTTAGAAGGGTTTGGCGAAAGGACAGACTAAGCGGATAAAACGCAGCCACGACGGTGGGCCCGAGTCTCCGGCCAACGCGGAGGTCGGTGGTCGCATGCTAACCGCGTGCCGATCTAAACTCCATTACTAGCTAACATGGCTTACGTGGATCACAGATTTTGGGTCTACCTCTTATATCGATGTCATCCATCCGTTTCTTCGTATTATTTTATAGTATGAGCCCGAAAATACAGCAAATCCAAATCTCAAGTTGACCACACCACAAGAAAGGTGATTGAACGCCCACCATTAAAAACTTTTCTGATCCACTGAAGTATTTATTTTACATCTGACCGGTTCATGGGTCACAAAGTCTTGGATGAAAGTACCATACAAATATCAGCTTGATCCAAAACTTTTGTAGCCCTTGGGAAGTTTTTAATGGTCAATCACTACTGTTTCCTTTGGCGTGTTCCACTGAGATTTGTATCTAGTGCGTTTTTAGGCTAATGCCCTAAAATGATCTCTCTATATGGATAGATGGTGTGGATATAAGAAACATACATTGACCTCTCTGTGTAGATGGACAGCGTGTATATAAGAAACATACATAACAGTCAGTTCACATGGTTTCACCGACATAAGCTGTGTCCATTATTGACACGGATTACATGCACCTTCATACTTAAAAACCTTGTGTTACGATAGCACCGTTTGGACGTACGGACTGAATTTCCCTCATAATGTGAACATGATACAACACACTCGTTATCATAGAATTTTCCACATTGGCGGTAGCTCATGTTTGTGTTGCCCTCGGAACATGGTTACATACTCGTAAGTCGTGTATCACAACCTATCATTCCTTTTCTAACTTTTGGAAAAGAAATTTTCATACAAATCCTAACTTTAGGTCTCTCGAGTTGGCGATAAAGTTAAGTCGTGCATCACAGCCTGGCATTCCTTTTCTAACTTTTGGAAAAGAAATTTTTATACAAGTCCTAACTTTAAGTCCCTCAGTTGACAATAAAGTAAAGCAAAATGGAAAGATGATCAGATTGGTTGATCATAAGTCAATTCGAATTGAGGGGTAACCTGTCACATGGGGTCGTATCAATTGCACCATTAATAAATAAAATAAAATAAAATAAAATAAAATAAAAAATGAAAAAACCCAGCTTCATTTCGTCATATAAAACGCCAAATTACATTTGGGCATCTCCAAGAAAGAAGGACCCGAAGAAAACCCATCATCACCTATACCGACAGAGCGGGGACCTGTCAATTGCACCTACCTTATATGAATATTAACTTTTCTTGAGCTATTACAGTACAAAAACTTCTATTAAAAATAAGACAAGCAATTAAAAAGATGCAAAATGAGATTTTTCTTATCAAATGACTATACTTTCCTACTTTACTTCCACTAGCTAGACCTTAAATGAGTGGTTAGCATTTCTTAAGCTATATACTTTTAATAGTAGCATGTATATGTTTGGGAGTATACCACCAATGTAGAGCAAAAAATAGTATTAATCAAATCCCTTTTAAATATAAATTTCCACTATTGAAAGCTATTCTAAGGACAACTGAGCCGTGTTGTGCAAGGACAACTAGAGGATTAAAAAAAATGATTAATTGTTTGTCAAAATTGATCAAATACATCAAGGTACCACAATTTATGATCTAATGACATCTCTTAGGCTGACAGCCAATTGTGCAAAACATCAGCACCATGGGTACAACGAAGTACCCTACCATGAAAATCATATAAAATAAACATCAAGATTATCCATACATTAGTGGGATATACAGTTAGAATCAATTCGACTGGGTAGGATTGTTTAACATTCATGTAAGATTTGTGGCTAAGATCTTCTAATGTGGGATAATTGGAGACATGGTCCATCCTTGAGAACTAATGCGGGTTGGATGGCTTGGAAATGCTCACTTCCAATTCTTGAATTGGAGAGAAATCTTATGCTTCAACCGTGTAATTAATGTAACATATCTTGTGGATAGTATAAGCGGATAAAAAAAAAATTAATAAAGGAGGTCAGCATCACCTTTTGTTGGATGATAAGGTCACAAAGACTTAGAAGAAAGTTCCATACAAATATTATCTTGATCCAAAACTTTTGTGGCCTCTGTTGAATTTTCAATTGCCAATCACCACTGTTCGTATGGTGTAGTCCATATGAGATTTAGATCATCTGCATTTTTTGGGCTAATTCACTAGAATTATCATGTCGTAAGGGATGGATAGCATGGATAAAAGAAACAAACATCACGGTAGGTTCCATAGTCAAGTATCCACCGAAGCTACATCCGTTGTTCGGGCGAGGTACCACCCTCACCAGGATCTAGCCAGAGAGACGGTCCCGTCATGGGCTCTATGAGGCTCACCGTGATTTGATGTATGTGTTTTATCCATGGTGTCCATCCATTTTGAAAAATCATTTCAAGTAATTAATGAGTCAAAAAAATGAGGCAGATAGAATGCTCAAGTGGACCACAACACAAGAAAAAGTCAGGATTGAATTCCTACAGTTGAAAACCTCTTGCAAGCTACAAAAGTTTTGCATCAAGCTGATATTTATATTTTCCCTTCATCCAGATCACTGTGACCGTACAAAAAGTTTGGATGGTAAATAAACATTATGATGGGCCCTAGGAAGGTTTCAACGGTGGGGTCATTGTCACCACTGCTTCCTATGGTGCGGTCTACTAGAACCTTTGATTTGCCTCAATTTTTAACTGAAGCCCTGAAATGATTGATTCAAAATGAATGAATGGCTTAGATAAAACACATATATTACAGTGGGCCTCACAAAGCCTACCGTCTGTCTCTAGCTAGCTAGGTCTTGGTGGGGATCGGACCCACCCGTATAGAAAAGCTTTTGTGATTCATTCACATTAGGGTTAACCATTTTGGATGGACTGAATTTTCCTCAGGAAAGTGAACATGATGTCGACCACCCCTCATCATAAGATTCTCCACATTGGTGCTGCCTTTTTTGGATGGGATTTGTTTATTTCCCCATGACTTCAAAAAGAGTCTTTGCTCACTCAGTTAATGACAGGTCACGTCTGTCTCTTAAACGGGCCTATTCCTGACATTCACGTGTCTACCTTGAAACATGGTTACATATTTCTAAGTTGTGTATTAAGGCCTCGCTTTCCTGTTTCTAACATTGGATTAAAGAAAAATTCAGGGGTATAGGAGCTTTCAGTTGAAAGTGAAACGAAACCAAATGGAAAGCTGGAGAATTGGATTGAGTAACCCTGACTAGATGAACTGAGGAGGTAATCGATATCGATCGCATCCAACTGATCGGGTCTTTCAGGTTCAAGCTTATTCATCTGGGTTGCGCCTGACTCAAAAGAAAAGTATTAAAGCCATGGGGCTTTAGATGTCACTCTTAAAAGAGGTAATCATTGTTGTAAGAATATGTAGTTGAATTAAATAAGCTATTAAAAATAGAAAACCTTTATGAATTATTTTTTTTTATTTTTTTATTTTTTTGTTTTTGTTTTGTTTTTAAATGAGATAGAATACTTATAAAGTTAAGTTCAGGTGTGATGTGAGTAACTTAACTTGAAATCGAATTTGCTCTCTTTGGACAACATCCCAAATGTTATAGGTTTCTAGAGCAACCGACCTCCAGGATACGACGACTATAACATGGTCCCAGTGGTGCACTCACCGGACACGGATTCAAACCACTTGCAGTTTAACCCGAAAGTACTAAGTCGACTCAGCAGAAAAGAGAACAAAGAGGGCTTAACAGGTGCGACCAACTGACTAGCAACATCTCTCTATTTTAAAATGAAAATGCACAATTGTGACTGCATTCTCGCACAAAATAAAGTTCCGCGAGTACACCCGGCCACACCTACACCTGTGCACATAGATTCAGACTCGGCTTAGCTCAACAAGCGCGCGCACATGTGGTCAATGGCATATATTGAAGCTATTAGCATAACCCCCTCACAAGGCCAAATTCACATGCCTCTTGAATGGGGCTCAAGTCCCAAGACAAATAGCCTATCTTGTATACAAGAAAACTTTTTTGGGCAAATCCAATATGGGACTAAACTCACAACTCAAAAGCAACAGAAAATTTAATTTTAGCGTTGGATTTGCCTCATTTTTCATAGTGGACGTCATTATCCCCACTGTTTTCTATGGTGTTGGCCCACTTGAGCTTTGGATATACTATGGGTCCCTACTCATGGCTCAGTGGTAGAGGTCCTTAGTTCCAGATAGAGTGTGCCAACCGGAACTCAGGACCTCTACCACATATCTGTGTTGAAGACACAGGAAATTCAATGCCATCACTTCTCATTGATCCATGTCATCTCTAACTTCTCCGGCTCAGAAAATATGCTGAATTTATCTCTCCCCAATGGATTGCATTTTTATGTTTTACACCGGCACTCACACACCCATGCACTCACACTACAATGAAGCTCTTGTGACTTGAGGCATGAGTAAGGACCCTTCCTGATGGATTGCATACTACACAACACGTTCAACAGAACTTTTCTAAGTCCCACTATGATTTCTTATGTTAGATCCACACCATCTATCATTTTTTCCCGACATATCTAGAGCATGAGACTAAAAATGAGGTGCATCCAAATCTCAAGAGGACCACACTAAAAAAGCAGTGGGGATTGAACAAAATACCTTTTCCTATGGCCAACCATGAGGCTTATTTGCCATCTAACCTGTTCATAAGCTCACACATACCTTAATAACACAAATATTAGCTTGATTAGGGCCTTCAACTGTGGCTCCAAGAAGTTTTCAATGGTAGCATCAATTCCTAATATTTCTTATGGTGTGGTCAACTTGAGCTTTACATCTGCATAACTTAGAATGTTTTTTTTTTTAAAAAAAAAATGAATGGACGGTGTGGATCTAAGAAATACATCATTATGGGGACGATATGAATTTCATATGGTTGCTTGATATGCGGTAAGAAAATCGGACATGTGGAACTTTTGTGGGCCCCATAATGATGTATGTTATCACATCGACACCATCCATCCATTTTCCATACCATTTTACAACAAGAGATAGAAATGGAAGCAGATCCAAGGCTCAAGTTGGCCAAACTAGAGAAATCGTGGGAATCGGATGCTTACCGTTGAAAACATTTTAAGGTTACAGAAGGTTCTGATCAAGCTAATATTTGTGTTTTCTTTTCATCCAAGTCTGTGCGACCTTGTGAAGAGGCTAGATGGCAAATAAATCTCACAGTGGACTTGATGTAGGACATGACACATCCATTCCTAGCATGGTTGGACCAAATGAAGGTGAACCATAAATTGGCCATAACTTTTGAACCGGGTATCGTTATAGGCATACAACCCATCAATCTTTACTAGAACAGGCCATTCGAGGTGAACCGATCCACAAGTTTGGTCTCATGTATGGCTTCTCTTTTCTATTCTAATGTGTTTAACTAAGTTTCATTTTGGCCTGCCTCTAAGGTTTATGTTTTAAAGAGGAACCTTTGCAAGGCAAAGGGCTTGTTTGAAAGTTGATATTTGAAATGAATTAGAATCATTATTTGTTTTAGTAGCTTATATTGAAAAGCATTGGAATCTAAAATTTGTATTTGGATATTTGTAATTGGAGAATGCATTGAAATTCTCTCATACATTTAAAAAAAAAAAAAAAAAAAAAAAAAAAAAAAAAAAAAAAACTAGAATTTTATTGCCTACATCAATTTTAATATCCGAAATTAATTTACATATGTGATATTTAAGATAATGATTATAATAAGACAAGTGAAATATATAATTTAACAAAAAATGAGAAAATTCTAAGCTTCAAATGGGCCACAATGTAAGGATCAAATCGAGTGACTCACCATTAGCATTTTTATTCTTCCTTTTAGATGACTGACGTTTACATATTTCAAATCATTTTATTAGTGTGATTTTGGTGATGCAGCTGATAATTAAATTGTTTCGGGGTATCATCGGCATGCCGCATGTATGGAAAATTAGTAGCCTAGCAACACTTTTGCTAGTCGTGCAACTTTCTTGCCTTTTAAAATGAGCTAAAAAAGGCATTTCATGCTAATTATACTAAACTTATAGTGAAATAAAAAGATTTCAAAACATATCAAAGTAAAAATAAAATAAAATATCCTAAAGGAAACAAGCTAAATGTAGCCTGTGATTCATATCAAAATGTAAGAACTGAATACAGGGTCTGTACTTCAGGTTGCCCATGGATCCATAAAAATTAACATTAGGCAACCTATCATGACGAAAACTATACATGGTCCACCTCCCTAATGTCACCAAGGCCAACTTTATTTAAAACCACCCTCCCTTAGATGTCGTGGGGAAGATCCCGCATAAACATGTAGATCTGACTAACTTGTGTCCTGCTGCCCTCCCTAGCTAGGCCATCAGTCGGGCCATTCTCCTCTCTCAAAATTTGGGAAAAACGGAAAGAGTCGAACGTGTTAATGCTAGAGATGTGGGTAGTCCAGTGAATCCATTTCCGGCCCACCCGAGAGACACAATTTATCAAATCCAATACCAACTTGGAGTTTGATTTAACTATGACTTATCGTAGGCCCCTGCTAACACAGATGGACAAGCCCTCATAAACCGTTGTGATTTCTGCACTATTATTTGTTCCTAGCCAATATCCATTTGAGGACGCGAAGACCATGCTAACGTCTTCCCTCCTACAAATACCGCCCCCTCCAGACATTCCTGGGTTGTGCATAGTCGAACCATCAACATTTAGTTTGACCTAGTTGGTATCCGGCCTGCCCCATTTGATCACTTCGAAGCGTGTAGCTAGGGAGGTGGTCTCGGGGATACCCAAGTTCCTGAGAAGAAACCGATCCAACCAAGAGTTGGAGATAGCGTGTGAGAGTCCCCTTTGATAGCCCAACCCAGCCACCATTTGGTTCGAGAGATAACAGCCTCAACACCAAGATTCTTATCATCAAATTTGGCAGAGTTTCTAGCTTTCCAAATTTCCCAAAGAAGGAAACATAGAGTCAGCCCACGAATCTGGAAGTTGGTGACACCTTGGAGCAATGCCCCCCACCATTAGGTCAGTCTATCTTGAATTGAATGGTGGGACACAAGGTTGAAGCCAAAAAGATTGTTGAAATGACGCCATACCATATCAGCTAGGTGGCCCGAAGAGAACATATGATTCAGCGATTTGGAGGGGGGGCGCTGGTCGTTGGAAGAGTAGCAAGCATAGCGAGAAGCCAGTACAACTCCCTTCTTCTGCACTCTGTCATCAATTGGAAGAGTGCCTACCATGAGTCTCCAAAGGAAGGTGGAAATTTTTGAATGGACCTGTTGATGCCACACCCACCTAGACCAACCTCTTCTAATGTTGCTGTTTTTAAAAAAGGCCCACGCTGATTTCACTGAGAACATGCCTGATGGAGTAAGGGGCCATATACAATGATCATTCCCTCACTGGTGCAGAAACCTCTCTAGAATATGTGATGGATGGCCTCCTGAGTGACGAATCTAGGATTGAGGAGGGAGGCAGGGGCCTTGATTACCAAGGAAGTACTTAACCTTCAAATTGCGCAAGGCCTATGGGATCTCCTTAGTTGTGCTGTTCAGAAGGGGGTCGAGACCCGTCCAATCCTCGTCCCAGAGGTTGCGGTCCCCTTTTCCTATCAGCCAGCACACTTTAGTGGACAAGAATGGAAGCAGAGATTGAATACTTTTCCAGAGGGTGATGTTGCAACCCGGCATGACCTGCTGCCCACCAAGCTAGGGTTGGAGACGAGGTCCTCGTATTTAGCCTTCATGAAGATAGCCTAAAGGCTATTGCTCCTGTCATAGAATAATTCCCAAGCCATCTTTAACTGCAATGCTGCCATCTTGTCACCTAACCTTCTAATGTCCAGCCCGCCTTCAAAAGTAGGGGCAGCTATCCTCCATTTTGTCCAATACAGCTTCCTTTTACCATTCGCCCACCCTCAGAAGAAGTTGGCAAAATGTTTTTCCATATCTCCCAAGGACTGAGCAGGGATAGGGGTAGCCACCATCATGTAAATTGGGATACTACCTAGGACATGCTTAATTAATGTGGCCCGGCCTGTCTGAGTGAGAATCCTAGCATTCCAACCATCCACTTTGGCAGTTAGCTTATCAATCAACGGCTTAAATATAGCTTCAGATAATCTCCCTCTAAGGATCGGGACGCCCAGGTATGAAGCTTCGAGGATCGCCTTTGGAATTTTCAGCTTATTTTCAATGGAGCGGACTCTACCGTGGGACAACTTTGAGGAGCAAAAGAAGGAGTTCTTGGAGAGGTTAATCTTCTGGCCCAGAGATTTTTGATATGCATCCATGAAATTGTTGATGGCCAAAAGGGAGGAGGAACTGCTGTTGGCAAACAGGAACATGCCAGCCACATAGAGCAGGTGGGATATGAGGGGACGTCCCAACTTGAGCTTGAATGGCTGACATAGACCCCTGTTGAACATGGACTTGATGCCCTTGCTGAATATGGACTTGATGCCCCTGTTGAAGACTTCTGTGGCTAATATGAAGAGGCTAGGGGAGAGCGGATCTCCTTGCCTAAGTCCACGTGAGGACTTGAAGTAGCCCTTCGCCTTGCTATTGACTAGAATGGAGAACTAGCAGTTGCTCTAACACTTCTCCACCATATCCACCCAGCAACTTCTAAAATCGAAACGAAGAAGGATATGCTTAAGAAATTGCCAATTGACTCTATCATATGCCTTTTCCATATCGAGTTTGATGGCAATATTTCCCTCACGAACTTTTCTGTCAACTTCCCTGAAAACCTCCTGGGCTAGTGCAACATTTTCCTTCATTGCCCGGCCTTGAATGAAGGCACCCTATTCTGGGGAAATGAGCTTGGAAAGATAGTCGCTAATCTGGCAGAGATCACCTTGGAGAATATCTTATATATAGTTACAGAGGCTAATGGGTCTAAACTGGTCAAGGATTAGGCAGATCAGAGCTAAAGTAAAGGCCTTGGGAATTTCACCCACATTGAAGAGATGGATGACAACTTTGTGGATATCTGAGGCCACAATATGCCAGCAACCAGAAAAGAAAGAGCCCCCTAAACTGTCTGAGCCTGGGGCTCCGTTCGATAGCAGCGAGAAAGCGGCCTATCTGACTTCCTCAAGGGATGGGGAGTGCATCAAAAAATTATTGTCTTCCATCGATAACAGCTGAGGAATATATTCATCTACAATACCTGAAATGAGAATCTGATCTCCTATAAGTAGGCGGAAGAAATAACGGACAGCCTCAGTCTTAATTTCATCTTGGTCAGTGATTAAGGAATCAGCCTCTGGGCAGATTTCTCGAATATTGACTCTTCTAGCGCGGTCCATTGTCGATAGATGGAAAAATTT
The DNA here is from genome assembly GCA_021015155.1 of Magnolia officinalis. Classification (NCBI taxonomy): domain Eukaryota; kingdom Viridiplantae; phylum Streptophyta; class Magnoliopsida; order Magnoliales; family Magnoliaceae; genus Magnolia; species Magnolia officinalis. Next base: position 87,584,883 of record JAJHSJ010000006.1, on the reverse strand, counting down.
TGTGTTTTTGTCACCTTCAGCCAGCCAATTGTTATGGGCCTTCTGTTTCCAGAAGATCTCTTCTGCCAATTCCCACTGCGCCAAGTGATTCTTAGCTTCCAACATATCAACGGATGGGAAGGAGTCTGGTGGAGACTGCAACCTGAATTCCTCCTGCTCAAGATCCATCTCTGCCTACTTGCACTTGCAAGAAACATCACCGAAAACTTCCCTATTCTAGCTCTTGACAGCATACTTTACCTTTTTAAGCTTCAGCATGAGATCAATCATAGGAGAGCCTGAATAGTCCCTAGCCCACTCCTCCTTCACAATCTGCAGAAAACCATCGTGTAGGGAACCACATTCACTAAAACCTGAGTGGTTTAACAATAGGCCGAGAAGGGGCTGGGAAATTTAACAAAATTGGGGCATGATCCGAGTTGCCCGAGGTAGATGCATCACCTGGAAGCATGGGAAACATCTGATCTAGTCGCTGTTACACAGTGCTCTATCTAGTCTTGCCCAGATTCTTGTATTCCCACCTTGGTTGTTACTCCAGGTAAACCTGTTGCCTGAAAATCCGGCATCTGGCAATCCTGCGTTGTTTATAGTTGCAGCAAATTCTTCGTCACCTGCACAGGATTGGCTACCTAGCCTCTTAGCTACAATTACTACTGCATTAAAATCATCACAGACCACCCATGGGCCAGCACTTAAGCTGCTGATAGACACTAGATCATCCCAGAGATCTCGCCTCAACAGTCTGGAACATTTGACATAGACAATAGAGAGCAGAGCAGAGTCCTGCATATGCTGCATAGATAGTCTAATAGAAAGCAATTGGTTAGACATAGATTCTACAACAACATTAACAGATGAGTAAAAGAAAACCCAGATTTTGCCTCCAGCATCTCCATTGGACAAAGGGGAGTGAAAACCAAGCTTTAAGCCTGTTGCCACTCTCCTTTCCTCCCTGAGCATAGTTTCTAAGATGACAACGATCTTCGGCTTGTGTTCTGAAATCAGCCGCTTCGCTGTCCTGATAGTAAGGGCATTCCCTACGCCGCGAGCATTCCACACGAGGAAACTATCCATCAGTGACACACCTGAAAGAAACAACCATTCTCTTTAGCCTTCTAAGTTTGTCTCTCCATTCCACGAGGCATGAAGCTATAATAGGGAGAACTTTATGCAGAATCCCAGTATCGCTTATCTATTTTCACATCATTGTCGTATAAGGGAGACATAGGAGAACAGCCAATTGATTTTGCCCTTCCCTTCATTTCGGAACAGGCCCTTAGACGATTGAGAGGTAGCAGTGTGGGGCTGAAGGCTTTGTTGGTGAGAGGTCTGGGGCAAAGAATTGTCGAGATATCAACGGGGTTCATCAGAGGCCCATCTGCTGCTAGCTGGTTAGAGACTTCTGCATTCTCCTCACAATACCGGACTGACAATGATTCATCATTTGGCAGGTGCATGTTTTTGGTAGGCCTAAAACTTCCACCCTCAATCAGATCAACTATGGGTAACCCCTTAGAGGTGGTATCAGTCACCCCTAGTGATCCCTTTACAGGAGAGGCTACTGCTGGAGAAACTTCTTCATCAGACCCAGTCTGGGAGTTGGTCTGGCCATTTCCATCCCAAACACAGCAACACTTACTTCCTACTGTAATATCAGTATGGGGCTCTCTATATATAGGGCAAAGGTATTGTCCCTGAGAGTTCTTCGAATGTAAGAGCAAGCGCCCTGCCTGGGGGATTTCTACAAATAGGGGATGAGCGTTCTTGGCAGGTATTGGTTCCAGGTTTGAATCTCCTGTCCACCCATTCCCTAGTACTCTCCAAGGGTGGAGGGCATTCCCTACCCAATAGGGGAGATGTATGAATCAGGTGGGTAGCCTCCATCTCAGCTGCCACACAGTATGGCTTCCCTTTAACCATCAGATTATGCAACCATCTGAATTCAGCTCTAGGCTTCAGAACAACCTTGACCCACGCAAAGGCTTGAAATATACCATATATGTTGTTAGTATCAAGCTGAATAACTTTACCGTAAAGGTTACCGAGCTCCTTTATGACCTATTCTCCCCAGGCACGAGGTGGAATTCCAAAAAATCGGATCTAATGGCCATCATACACGAGTGAAATCGGGTGTCCAGTGGACTACTTCCCTAAGGCCCATGTTCTGGTGCAAACTTTGGTTAGCTGCAAAATCTTCCAGTTCATCTGCCGATTTAAAGACGAGGAGGAAAGAATCACTGGAAAGTCTAGAAACATCCACTGTTGAAACTCTGAATCTCGATGCCCTGATGGAGTCCATAAGTTGTAAGATAGATGTGGAAGAGACTCCAGCTCTCCCAATCATTTTCTTACTCAGTTCCTCTCACCTCCGTTTAACAAACAAAGGGTCCACTTGAGTAAACCCCACATTGGAGGGAATAGAAGCCATAGTAATAGGGTTGGAAGCTGGTTGCGTTCCTATCCCCAAACCTGGAGCTTGGGCCCCCATAGGCTTGCTTTGGACATTGCTGGGTTGCAGTTGTTTGAGATCCTTGTTCGCTGCTTGGACTGTTACGATTCTACCGACTATCCTCCGACCATGGAGGACTCCAATCGTTGCCCTAACATCATCCTCGTATTGGAAACACACAAATGCAAAACCTTTGGGCCTATTTGTCCCCCGAAATGAAGGTATGAAGACATCTACAACTCTACCGTATCTCTGGAAGATCTTGAAAAGGTATTCACTGGAGCAAGAGAATGGAAGATTCCCCACAAAGAGGTTATAGCTCCTCTGGATCCCACTCTGTTCGTGTGGACAGCTTGAGTTCCTAATGATTTCCATGTGAGTGACTGCCAAGATCTCTCTCTGCAGACGTCTGCGTATCATAGGGGTTGGTAATCTATTGAAGGTGCCCTGCTTCGTCTTCTCCTATTCCCTTCCCAATGCGACCGAACGCTAGACATGCCCTAAAAACTCGTTCCAGTTGTTAGAGTTGCACTCAAAGTTACACAAAGCCAACTGTAAAAAAAAAAAGGGCATTTATACCCAATTAATTACGAATACACTCAAATACAAGGTGATTAACGATATTTAAGTTCTTTTGCTAAGGGCTTAGTCCTGCAACATGAATGGATGCATTGAACTATAACACCTGCGTGAACCATGCATGTGGTTTGACAATTTAGAAAGTTAATTATAGTTGAAATTGCACGTGGTGTAGAATACCATGGTTATGCGTAAAAGCTTGGCGGAGCCATAGAATGAAGGTAATGTCATAAGGAGGGGGATGGTTAGGATCAAATAAAATTTTAACCAATTAAATATAATTGCCTATTTTAACTAATATGTCATTTAAGCTAAGTAAATCAATTTAACACTAAGGCTTTCAAGCCATTAGTAGGTCCAACTACATATATTACAATAGCTATGCTAATGAGGCAACTAATCTATAAATAAGATAGTGTACATGTGTGTATAAGATATGCTAACTATTGACTCATAACATTCATCTAATCATGCATACATAATCATAATTAAAAAATTGATCAAAAGACAATCCCAAACACAAGTATGCATGTATCATGGTTCAATTTTCCTACTCCACTCCTAACGGACTCACTCAATACATGAGTGTATCAGATTTTACTATCAAATGTTTTAAATCAGGTTTACCTCTAACCTTTACATTCATACAGAAGGACCAGCTTCCTCGGATACTTATGTGGTTTTCTATAGGCTCGTTATAAACCTCGGTCCTAATATAGGGACCTATATTTACTTCCGTTGGAGGTTCTTATAAAGACTAACACGTGCGCTCCATGTCTGGTGGCCTACAAAAGGACTTGATTTATGTCTTATATAAGAACTAATGTTTTACACAAGAACATAATCAACTTTGGTAGTTAACTCTTACACTCAATCCTACATAAGGAATGAGTATACATGGACTTCACAAATGCCAACCTTACTTGTCAGATTAAGCCCCATTGACATGCTGTATTGAGATGCTTATTCAATATTCTCTTGTGTTTTGAATCAGCTTCTCGTTGCTCCCCCAATCATTGATGTCAATGCATTTCCAATGCTTCAGTTCCAAGATCAAACACTTCATGCGATGCCCATTTGTGATGACCAAGGTGATGGGAGGTGGGTAGATATCTCCTTCAACTAATAGAAAGTTGAATTCCTAAGAGATTCTACTTGATGGAACTCTAAAGATTGATAGACACTGGGATTTACAAATAGAATTGGTATCTAAACTCTAAAGAAGGCTTGAGATCATGATCTTCTTCTAGATAATGATGGAATGCTCATTAGAGTGAATAATCACTAAGAAGAATGCATGAATCTCTATGGGATAGATCCTATGAGGATTGGTAGAGCTTACAATGCACTAAGGTCTCTAAAATACCAAAATTTATCATTTTTCCAAAAATCCGAATGCAATATTTATAATAAAAAGGCTTCATTGGATCTTTAACGACTAGGATTGATTGATCGATCAAGAATGGCCTTCGATTAATCGAGTTTGGCTAAAAATGGTCCAGTGAATTCGTTGAACTGTTTTGGCCATGTTCGATCGAATCAAGCTCGATCGCTCGTCATGCTTTGAGTACTTGAAGTAAATCAATTTTAGGTCAAATCTTGCTGGACATTTTTTTTTTTTTGCCATGTTCAGTCAATCAATTCGATCGATCGAGCTTTACTCAAGCACACCACCAAGATTGGAAAAAAGGATGGGTGGCGTGGATTATACACCATCAATGTGGGCCCTACGACTTGGGCCTTGCTCGTGTGGGGCCCACATTGATGCATGTGTATAATCCACATTGCCCATCCTTTTTGCCGCATCATTTTAGGGTTAGAGCTCAAATATCAACCTAATCCAAAGCTCGTGTAGGCCACATTATAGAAAATAATGGGGACAGTGACACCCACTATTGAAAATTTTTAGGCTCACTGTGATGTTTGTTAGAAGTAGACATTGCCTAATTCAGGACTTTTTGGGCCCATGACAAGGTGACTAATAAGGTGGATGGAACGGATCACCCCATTGTGGGCCTTAGGTTATGGTACGAATGGCTAGACTTTCATTTGGTAGTAAAGGAAGTGAGCATGTGACAATGACGCAGGGATGAACGTGATGAGGATAACTACTTCGAATCCACGGAGCTTCTCTGACTCCTCACAGAGACTTCTTGGATCCATGAGGAAAGAAAGCAGAAAATAGAAATAAATTCTAATAAATTCGGAATTGATTAATTAATTCATAAAAATGAGTTCACAACCCTTTAAATAGGGGTACCAAGCAATGGGAAAGAAATCAGAATCAAACTACAACTAAAACTCCTAGAATCCGCGACTTACTATAAATAGTAAACTTACTATTTATAGACGGTCGTGATGTCTACTACTGTGCAAGGTTTTCGGTCAAAAATAGTAAGTGTCCTATTTGGCTTCACCAAACTGTTCTCCTAATTATTCTAAGCTCTTTTTATGTTGGACGCAACTCCTAAAGCCCGACGGATAAAGAGTTATAATCAAACTAAAACTTACTATTTATAGTAAAAACGAAATAAAAACAGGGAAACAACCGTCGATCCAGGGGTATTTTACAAATCCGGGCTGCCCAACCCAGCGCGGTGGGGTTGGTTGGCTAAATAGCTCGTTCTACCCCAAAATCATATATTTTACGCCTGATAACTCATTCCGGATTGTGAGATACGCCCGATCTAAAGTCCGACGGTTCAGATCACTTCTGTTATTGACTGGGTCTTTTCTGATCCATCTTGGCCATGAAACTTTCCACGACCCGCTCTACATCAGTCCCCTCCACTTTAAAAGAACTCGTCCTTGAGTTCTCATCGTGTTCTGGTTCATGATACTCGGTCAGGTCCGCGATGTTGAAAGTCCGTGAGATCGTCATGTCATCTGGAAGATCAACGATCTAAGCATTGTCATTAATCTTTCGAATGACTGAGACGGGTCCAATCTTCTTATTTTTTAACTTCTTGTACGTCCCGGTCGAAAATCTCTCTTTGCGCAGATAGACCATAACGCGGTCACCCACCTCGAACACCTTTTGTCGCCGGTGCTTATCCGCTTGTTTCTTGAACTTCCCGTTCGAGGCATGTAGCTTGGTCTGCACTTCTGCATGGATGCCCATGATCTTGTCTGCCATATGTTCTGCTATAATGCTCGTGCCTGGGTGTTTGGGCAGAGGGACCAAGTCAAGTGTGTGGCGAGGCATTCGTCCGTACATAATCTGGAATGGTGACTTTTCTGTCGAGCGGTTCACCATGTTGTTGAATACAAACTTTGCTTGAGACAAGGCCAAATCCCACTGCTTCAGTTTTTCTCTTGAAATACAGCGAAGGAGGTTTCCCAACGTGCGATTCACACTTCGGTCTACCCATCAGTCTATGGGTGGTAAGCACTGCTGAATTGAAATCGTGTATCGAATCGAGTCTACAAAGTCCTCCAAAAGTAGCTAATGAACTTCGTGTCATGATCGAAAGTAATGGTCTTGGGGACCCCGTGTAGCGGTACGACCTCCCTGAAGAATAGATTCGCCACATGTGTTGCATTTAGGGTCTTCTTACATGGGATAAAGTGCGCCATCTTGGATAAATGATCTACCACCACGAACACCGAATCCATGCCACGTTGTGTTCGTGGGAGACCAAGCACGAAGTCCATTGATAAATCCTCCCAAGGACCGTCAAGCACATGTAACGGGGTGTAGAGGCCCGTATTCTGAGATTACCCCTTGGAGGTTTGACAAACATGACACTATTGTACGGCTTTTCCTACATCATGTACTAATTGCGGCCAGTAATACCGCTCTTTCACAAGAGCTCGCGTCTTTTCTTTTCCAAGAGGTCGCGTCTTGTCTTTCCCAAGGTGTCCACCAAGGCCACCTCCATGTAGCTCCTGAATAATCTGCTCCCTCAAAGAACTTTGGGGGATTCACAATGATTCCCTTTGAAGAGAAAATCGTCCTTTATATGACGGTCACTAGGGTGACCTTCTTGGCACTTCATCCAAGAATCTTTGAAGTCCTCATCCTCGGCATACAGCTCCTTGAGACAGTCGAAGCCGACCACCTTGTTACTCATCGTAACAAGTAGTGATGCACGACGGCTAAGTGCATCAGCCACGTTGTTCTGTTGCCCTGACTTGTACTTCAGAACGAACGTGAATTCCTAAAAAAAATGTAACCCATCTAGCATGCACACGATTTATGTTAGTCTGACTATTAATAAACTTTAATGCTTGATGGTCAGTGTACAGAACAAACTCTCTTTGAATCAGATAATGTCGCCAATGTCGCAGCGCCTGAACAACTGCGTACAACTCAGGCTCATAAGTCGACCACTTCTTTCGGGTTTCGCTGAGCTTCTCGCTGTAGAAGGCTACTGGCCTGCCTTCCTGTGATAATACTCCTCCAATTTCGACGTATAAAGCATCACACTTAACCTTAAACAATTTGTCGAAATTATGGTGCTAAAATCTCGCACAAATTGATGATAGAAAGTCGCCAACCCGTGAAAACTCCTCACCTCATGAATGTTTGTGGGGATCGGCCATTCCCTAATAGCTCGCACCTTGTCATCGTCCATATGAATGCCTGTGGATGTTACAACAAATTCTAGAAACAACAGACTGTCAGTTAAAAAACTAAACTTCTTCAACTTAAGGTACAACTTGTTAATTTGTAGGACCTACAACACCTACCTGAGATGTTTCCTGTGCTCCGCCTCATCCTGAATATATATCAATATGTCATCAAAATATACTACCACAAATCAGCTAGTGAACGATTTTAGAACTTGATTCATCAAACGCATAAAAGTACTTGGAGCATTCGATAGGCTGAAGGGCATGACCAGCCACTCATACAAACCTTCTTTGGTCTTGAATGCCATTTTTCACTCATCACCGGGTCGGATATGAATTTGATGGTACCCGCTCCTTAGATCTAGTTTAGAGAACACATTGGCCCTTTCCAGCATATCGAGCATATCAACTAATCGTGGTATTGAGAACCGATACTTGATGATAGTTTTATTGATTGCCCGGCTGTCGACACACATGTGCCAACTTTCTTTTTTTTTGCATTAATAATGCTGGTACGGCACATGGGCTCGTGCTCTCTCTTAAGAGACCCGTACGGATCAATTCCTCTACTTGCCCTTGAAGTATCTCACACTCCTTCGGACTCATCCGATAATGAGGACGGTTGGGTAGGCTAGCCCCAAGGACGAGGTTTATGTGATATTGGATGTCCCTCATGGGGGGCAATCCATCAGGTAAATCGTCAGGCCAGACTTCTTTAAATTTGTTTAACAATAGTCTTAAACTTGGAGGGATGTTTGAGGGTTCATCTTCCTCGCCCTTCACCATTACTGCGTATACCTCGCCGGTTTCCTTAGATTTCTCCATGAAATCCCGAATGGTCAAAAGGGAACTCCCCTCCACTTTAGAGGCTTAAGAGTGATTCTCTGGTGCCATAGAGGTAAGGATTATTTTTCGACTATCCTTGAAAAATATGTAGACATTATTTCGTCCCCGATGAGTCGCATCACGGTCCGACTGTCAGGGTCGACCGAGTAACATATGACAAGCTTCCATGTCGACCACGTATCAAAGTGTTTGATCCTTATAATTTTTCCCAATTGAAAATGACATAGTGCATTGTTGAGTTCCTTTGGTCTCATTCACCTTTTTTATCCAGCCAATTGAGTATGGGGAAGGATGTTTCGTCGTTGGTAGCTACAACTTGTTCACCATCACTCTTGAGACGATGTTCTCGCTACTACCACTGTTTATGATCACATCATAGACCTTTCTGTTGACAGTGCACCGAGTACGAAATATATTATGTCGCTGTGAATGTAATTCCTTTTGTGGGGCATACAGTAATCACCTCACAACTAGAAATTTGCCACGATCCTTGCCCGTCACTTCATCGCCACTGTTATTCCTTCAGTGGTTTGTTCATGTTCATTAAAGCCATGGTCTTCTTCTGTGGCCTCATCCTCAGTACCCCCTTCATTTATAGTCAAGTGTGTTGCAAGACGTTGAGGACAAGTGTTTGATAAGGGGCCTGGTTGGCCACAACGGTAATAATTGTTCGACCTTGGCCGAGCATAAGGATTTGGAATCATACTAGGGCCCGTTGTTTGGGTGCTGCACGTGGAGGTCTGGATGAGTCGTTCCCTGTATCACGGGTTTGCGGTTGTAGGAGGTTGATGACGTTCTCCTACTGGATCTTTTCCTCGTGCCAGCACTGGATCCTACGTGGGACCCATCATGGGAGGTCGAGTTGAAGGATATGGACAAGCAGGAGCTCTCGTAAGTTGTGTTTCTGCCATACCCGCCAATTGAACTGCTTCATCCACCGTCCCGACTGGGTACATCTGAACTCTGTCCTGAATTGTCGGTCGCAACCCACCTATAAATCATGCCACCTTCTGTGACTCAAATTTGACAGATCGTTTCGTGTAGCCAACTGCTGAAATTATTCAGTGTAATCTGTGACGGTTCGATTTCCTTATCGGCAATTTTGATATTGCTAGAAAATATCTGCTCATAATCACCAGGGAGAAATCGTGATCGAAGAAGACGTCTTATCCGTGGTCATGATGAGATGGGCGCCTGTTGAGGGTCAAATATTGCATATTAGACCCCGGTTTTTGCTTGGAATTACAAGCATAATACTAGTTAATGCCCTGATTGAACTGTGATTGTGATGCAGGTTACATTTGTGAGCATGGATCGAAATAAAATACTAAAAGCAAGGAATTGACGCTTCGATGACACCAAGGTAAGGGACGGACCCCAGGGGACCAGGATCGACAAATTTACATGACAGAGATCCAAGGAAATCGAGGAACTGAAGCTCAATTTGTCTGAAATTGGTATAAAATGCAAGATCACAGGGTTCCCACCATCCGTTCGGCTCAAAACTTCATATATGGCCTGAGGACCACAAATGAGCCGTACATATCAAATTTCAGTCCTGGATCGCTACAGAAGTGGGCCAACGGTTGGATCAGCCCATAAATCATCAATTTGGGGCCCACCTGATCTCTGGATACGCCTCAATTTCGGACTCAATGTTTTGAATTATATGACAAAACGGATGGACGGAGTGGATTTCTCATAAACATTACAGTGGACCTCACATGCGGTGCACTCCCAAGCCGCACCGGACCCGAATTCAGTCAACCAAACGGCTGACCCGCCTTCTTCCTGCACAGGAACAGTGGACGGACGCTGTCCGTCCATTTTCCAGTAGTGGGGCCCACTCATCGTTCTGTTCGATGATCAGAACCGTTCACCTATCTCAAAATACTGCCAAGACCAACTCCTAGGTGTCTTTTTGGTCCCATGCATGTATATACGCATAAATCTTTGTTTAAATGCAGGATGGACGGCTGGGTTACAATCTCATGGGACACCACGGTTTGGATCCAAAAAACGGGCCTTCCTGGATGGTTTTCCATGGGGATCCCAGTGGACGGAATGTATTTCTCCATAACCATCAAGGTGGGGCCCACCGACCGTCACAGCGGAGAAACCGAAGGCTCTGTTCGCACCAGAGCCTGCGGACGAGGCTCGGTGGGCCACGATCATTAGACCATTCGCTGATCTAAGCCATTAATTGAAACGAGGAGGTGAAACCGACCGTTCTCTGACCTATTTATTGAGTTTCTTGGACACTGCACGTATGTGAAGGCTTTAATGTAGGTTGGACGGCAAACTAAAAAATCAAGTGGGCCACGTCATCAGCAATCCAAAACCGGCTCTCTCCAGCTGAAATTTCGTCACGAAGTTGGTGGACGGCGTGGATTTCGCAAAAGTCAGCTAAAGTGGGCCCCACCAAGCATTGCAGCGCAGCAGCTACTTGCATCAGTTACGCAATCCAGCTGTATACGCAGTGCGGAAACTCTTCGCACCAACTCACTCTTGTTTCAAGCACAACACTAACTCCAAGCTTCTATAAAAGAGGGAGAGAATGGGAAGAAAAGGGGAGCTTGGAGAGATTCATCCACGGCTAGGAGTTTTGGTGAAGGGAGACAGGGAGAGAGAGACAGGGAAAGTATTTTATTTTGCTTTTATGCTTTATTTTTCTAAGGGATTTTAGCCTCATCACCACCATGTGTGGCTAAACCTCTTAGCTAGGGCTAAGAGGTGAAGCTTGTAGTGTGATGGGGGACTTTAACTTGTGCTTTTTATTTACACTGAATTGAACTTGATTTAGTTTAATTTTAAGGGAATTTTTTTTTAGTTTTTAATGGTCCGTTGTGACTAAAATTACAATGGATCTGCGATAGCTTTGAGCATGTTCCTTTTCTTTTATGTTATGACGTCAGGAAGCCCTGTTGTTCACCATCGTCTCCTGGGCATGGTCGGATGACGGTACCCTTCCTAACCTTCATACATTGATTGGTTGGTAATTAGTTTAATTCTATTATTTACTTTGTCTCTTGGGCATGGTTAGGTGATGGAACCCATTCTAATTCATACACATTTCATCTCTTGAAAACTAGATCAACGTAAGTTTAGTTTGATTTTCATGATTACACTATTCAATTGGATGAAGATGGACTCTAAGTCCAGTTGAGTTTTTGATGCAGGCATAAGATCTCCCTGATCTCTACAAGTGGATCCTCTGAATCCCTAGTGTCTCTCCTCTAAATTCTCTTAAAGTTTTAGTTAATTATTTCACCAAATATCCTTCAATCTACACTTGATTTAGAATTCATCTTGTTCTAGTTCTAGTTCTAGTTACCTTCAGATTACGTACAAGTTCCAGTCTCTTGGGATTCGACCTCGGTCTTACCGAGTTTATTACTACATCACAACCCTACACTTGGGGAGTGAACATCGCCTTATTCTGACGGGCTCGTAAGAGTTGTAATTGTTCCCACCATGTAGAAGCATCATATTTAATTTAAACGCTACCAATTTTACCCTTTTATGATCTGACACATCCATATAATCAAAATATATCTCTACTTCGGCTAGCCAATCGAGAAAACCTTCTATACGTAATAAACCATTAAAACTAGGAAGTTCAGCCTTACCTCGATAGTCTCTTTCAGCACGATCTAGATGATCGCCTCCATGGATTGGTCGTCGGGCAAAACCTTCATTAAGGTCCTCGTCGCTAGAACTTGAATCATCTGGTGTAGCCCTACGGTTTGCCACTGGTAGTGCTCTACCAAAATCGGGGTTGCGTCGTACAGTAACCACGGGTGGTGGAGCAACCATAGGTGGTGGAGCACCGCCTAGGGCTCGGGGTGGAAGTAGCGCATCCGTAAAACGGTCAAGAGTTACCTGTAACCCTTGCATGGTCAATTGACTCTCCTGGTGGAAAGCTTTCATTCTTTCCGAAAGATAACGAATCCCTGGATCACCGTCCACAGGATTTTGATTCATACCTTCATTGTTTGCCATCGGCCCGAGGGGAATCCTCGCTTTGATACCAATTAACACATGGATTAACGTGATGAGGATAACTACTCCGAATCCACGGAGCTTCTCTGGACTCCTCACAGACACTTCTTAAATCCACGAGGAAAGAAAGCAGAAAATATAAATAAATTTTAATAAATTCGAAATTGATTAATTAATTTATAAAACGAGTTCACAACCCTTTAAATAGGGGTACCAAGCAATGGGAAAGAAATCAGAATCAAACTACAACTAAAACTCCTAGAATCCGCGACTTACTATAAATTGTAAACTTCTATTTATAGACAGTCGTGATGTCTACTAGTGCGCAAGGTTTTCGGCCAAAAATAGTAAGTGTCCTATTTGGCTTCACCAAACCGTTCTCCTAATTATTCTAAGCTCTTTTCACATTGGATGCAACTCCTAAAGCCCGATGGATGAAGAGTTATAATCAAACTAAAACTTACTATTTATAATAAAAACAAAATTAAAACAGGGAAACGACCGTCGATCCGGGGTTATTTCTCAAATCTGGGCTATGCAACCCGGCGTAGCAGGGTTGGTTGGCTAAAGTAGCTCGTTCTACCCCAAAATCATATATTTTACGCCTGATAACTCATTTCGGATTGTGAGATACGCCCGATCTAAGGTCCGACGGTCCGGATCACTTCTATCGTCGACCGGGTCTTTTTTAATCCATGTTGGCCATGAAAATGTCCGCGACCCGCTCTACATCAGACAACCATGACCTCGACCCTTACTACATTATAACCACAATCTTAATCCGTAACCTTTGATCCATTTTTGGTAGTATAGGCAGTGGACAAGTAACAATCTCGACCCTTAATATATCACAACCTCGACCCTTAACATCACAACCATGACAACCCTGACTCATATAAATTGAAAAGCTACCATTGAAAACCTTTTGGGGGCTATAAATTTTTTGGATATAACTCTTTTTAGCACATGAAGTTAAATTAAATTCTAAATCCAATGAAATGATTGTTACTTGTTCACTGCCTACACTACCAAAAATGGATCAAAGGCTACAGATTAAAGTTATGTTTGTAATGTAGTTAGGGTTGAGGTCGTGTTGTCATGTTATATGGGTCGTGGTTGTAATGTGGCAAGGATCGAGGTTGTCATGGGTTGTAGTTGTCATGTTATATGGGTTGTGGTTGTCATGGATTGTAGTTGTCATGTTATATGGGTCGTGGTTGTCATGTTATATGGGTCGTGGTTGTCATAGGTTTGTAATTGTCATGTTATACGGGTCGTAGTTGTCACATGTTCACTTCTTTTACTACCAAATGAAAGGATTGTCATTGATACCATAGCCTAAGACCCACAATGGGGTGATCCGTTCTATCCACCTTGTTGGCCAGCTCACCGTGGGCCCAAAAAGTCCTGACTTGGGCCGTTGGGGCGCCATGTCCACTTTTAACAAACATCACAGTGAGCTTGTAAAGTTTCAAAAGTGGGTGCCATTGTCACCATTATTTTCTATTATATGGCCCACACGAGCTCTGGATCAGGCTGATATTTAGGCCCTACCCTAAAATGACAAGGCAAAAGGATGAGTAGCATGGATTATACACATACATCAATGTGATCCTCACGAGCTGGGGCTTTTTTTTTTTTTTTTTTTTTGTTTTTTGTTTTTTTGTTTTGACAACTGATGCTGAGAGCATAAACAGCTATAATAGTATCTAAAACTTGGAATCAGCAATAGCATTTAATATACAAAATATTGTCAATAGTAATTACTATAGAGATTATTTCACTGGGACGGGATGAGTCAGATTCACAATATCAAATCTGAAATTTATGGTAGAGTGGTTAAATTAATATACTTTTCCTTGGTACGACGTCACTGGCGATGTCCCTCTGGGAGTCCAACTACCCTGTGGAATGGTACAGTCGTGAGGATGGATCTTCACCTCACGAGTTGGGGCTTGCCCATGCTAAAAAAAGGTTTCTCTTTTAACATGGGATTGGAATAACATGTAACTTCTTCTGCACTCTAAATTGTACAACCGCTGATCGAAGGACAATGGTATTTTGGTCCGAAATTTTTTCCAAAACTCGTCAAAAGGCCACCCTTGAAATATTTGAACGGTTGAATCCCTTTAGGGTATTTGACCATACAACGAGGTTAGTACGGTCAAAATCCCAATGAAAAGATCACAACACATGTACTCCTGACCTTCCTCTACTTGATAGACTTCAGTTGAGCTTGGCTCATTAGCCTTTTTTCATGAAAGGACATGACCCTTTGTCCTATGACAATTATTTTTGTACCCATTCAGACAGGAGCAGTTATCCAACAGGAAAAACTGTATCCACATAAGCGACACATGGCATAGGTGTCACGTGTACAATCATGTCACAATTATTCTCAATCAACTAAAAAATGTAATAAACATCAGGGTACCATGGCCCAAAAATATGAACTGAGTGCCAAAAAGACTAAGACTCTCATAACTCCTTGTGACGATGCGCACGTGCGAAGTGCTAAGTGTGCCTAATAAAGCGCCAAAAAGCGCCCAAGCAGCCCTACAGCCCACGCCACGCGTGTGCACGGACGGTGCTTCGCACCGTCCTCGAGGAGATTTAAACCCTGGTTGCATAAGCAAAAACCCTTCCCTTACCGACTGGCTATACACACTATTTATGGAAAGTTTAAATAATTAATATATTTATTTACTTTCTAAAAATAACTTTTATTTTTAAAATTTATTTTTATTCTAGAAAAAACAGCAATCCCCCATAATTTCAAAAATAAAATCAGATTCTAGAACGAATGGCATATCAGTATAAATAGGTGCATAAGCAAATGTATCTTTTGGATTTGAACATTTACTTTAATGTATATGTATCAAAGTTATGCCAGGTACTTAGTGACCCATTAGTCTTGAACTAAGGACCTTATATGACTCATCGGACACATAACACACATCTATTCATATATAACTGAAGATCTAAAAGTTCGCATATTTCTGCCCTTGTGCGTATCCTTATTTCATGAGTATTCTAGAGACGATCCCAATCTTTTCAAAAGCGGCCTCACTTCTCTACTCATATAGGTAGATCTATCAAAGATGATTCTGCTTCATCTTAGCAAAGTCTGCTTATATATCTATTAAGAGTTAGTACTCAGCCTCTTATGAAATGCAGAAACCAAACAATAGACTTTTAAGAATGAGACTCAAAATTTATTTTTCTAGTATATGTTTCAGTCACAAACTTGACTTGTTTGTCCCCTTAAACCTAACCTATATTTCAAAACATAGGTAGGGTTGCCATCAAGAGTGAAAGTTATATCTTTATGGATCTTAGTCTCATTTCTTTAGTGGTTATTCTTATCTGATCTCTTGATAAACCTTTTGTCAAGGGATCTGCTAAGTTCAAGATGAATTTAATATATTCCACTGTGATTACTCCATCTCTGAGCAATCCTTTAACAAAGTTATGCCTTAGACCTACATTTCTAGACTTACCATTATAAGTCTTACTCATAGCATGACAAAGAGTAGCCTGACTATCACAAAAGATAGATATGACAGGAGTAGGTTTTGGCCAATACGGGATTTCCAACAGTAGGTATCTTAGCCATTCACCTTCTTTACAAGAAGCACCAAGTGCAATAAACTCACTTTCCATTGTAGAGTGAGATATGCATGTTTGTTTCTTAGATGCCCATGATATTGCTCCTCCTCCAAGAGTGAATATCTAGCCACTTGTATATTTAGATTCTACGCTATCTGAATTCCGGCTTTCATCGCTGTACCCTTCAAGTACAGCGGGATATGATTTATAATGCAGTGTATAGTCTATGGTTCCTCTTAGATACTTTAAAACTCTCGAAATTGCATTCCAGTGTATTTATCCTGTATTACTGGTATACCTACTTAGCATTCCTACGGTGAATGCTATATCAGGTCTAGTGCAATTCATTGCATACATTAAACTCCCAATAGCACTCGCATATTCTTATTGTGTTTTACATCTACCAGTATTTTTAACCAATTTAATACTTGATCAAATGGAGTTGAAACCGGTTTACTATCATAATGATTAAACTTCTTTAACACTTTCTTTATGTAATAAGATTGTGTTAAGGTTATTCCATTATTAAGATTATAAATCTTAATACCTAATATTACAACGGCTTTTCCCATATCCTTCATGTCGAAGTTGGTACTTAGAAACTTTTTAGTTTCTTTCACACAGTCCTTATTTAGTCCAAATATTAGCATATCATCTATATATAGGCGGATAATGATTTAACCTTTAATATATATGCACTTATCTACTTGGTTTACTCTAAAACCATTAGATTGTACTACTTGATCAAATTTCTCATGCCATTGTTTAGGAGTTTGCTTAAGCCCATAGAGAGATTTGACCAGTTTACACATTTTCTTCTCTTGCCCAGGTTGATCAAACCCTTCAGGTTGTTCCATATAGACTTCCTCATCTAGATCACCATTTAAGAATGCCGTTTTGACATCCATTTGATGGATTACTAGGTGGTGAATTGCTGCAAGAGCAATTAAAATCTTAATGGTAGATATACGAGCAACAGGAGCATATGTATCGAAAAAATCGATACCTTCCTTTTGTCTAAATCCTTTGGTTACCAATCGAGCTTTAAACTTATTTATGGTTCTATCAGGATTGAACTTTCTTTTAAAAATCCACTTACATTTTATAGGCTTTGAACCTGGTGGAAGATCGACCAAACACCATGTGTTATTAGAGACTATGGAATCCATTTCATCGTCTATGGCTTCCCTCCAAAACTGTACATCAGGAGATGAGAGAGCTTCACTAAGTGTCGATGGATCACTTTCAATACTTAGTGGTAGAGTAATCTCCTTTCTTATTTCATTTCTATCCCCTTCTATAAGTAACATATAGAAATCTGGGCCAAAAGATGTTTCTTTTCTTGCCCTTTTCGATCTCCTTGGTTCATTTCTTTCTGGATGAGTGTTAGATTTATTATGAAAGTTGTTATGCTCTTCGTTCATTGGTTCTATTATATTTTCATCAACCTGCTTTTTTGTATGATTATTCATATAGTCTTTGTATACTACATTTTCAAAAAATATAGTATCCTTAGACTCTATAATCATGTTTTTGTCAGCAAAAGAAGTTTGTTCTAGAACCAGAAATCTATATATGGGACTATGAATCCCATAACCCACAAAAGCACACTTGATTCCTCTAGGACCTAACTTTACTCTCTTAGAATCAATAATCCTGACTTCTGCTATACTTCCCCATACTTTGAAGTAATGAAGATATGGTTTCTTATTTTTCCATAATTCATATGGGGAGATATCCAATTTTTTGTGTGGAATAGTATTTAGAATACGGTTTGCTGTTAACAATTTTTCCCCCCACAAATTCAGTGGTAATCCAGAATTTAATATCATACAGTTGATCATCTCAACTAATGTCCTATTTTTGCGTTCCGCTAGGCCATTTTGCTGAGGTGTGTAAGGTGCCGTAAATTCATGGATTATACCGTTTGATTCATAGAAGTCGTTGAATTCATTAGAAGAGTACTCACCCCCTCTATCACTTCTGAGGGCTTTAATCTTTACATTCAACTGATTTTTCACTTCAGCCTTATAAAGCTTAAACTTTTTAAAGGCTTCATCTTTAAATTTTATCAAGTATACATAGGAAAATCTAGTGAAGTCATCGATAAATGTGATAAAATACCTTTTTCCTCCACGAGTTAAGGTATTATTTAAATCACAGATATCGGAATGAATTAACTCCAAGGGTTGTGATTTTCTCATGCCAGTCTCAAACGGTTATCTAGTTATTTTTGAATAGGCACACACATCACATTTCCCTTCTTGTTGTATTTCATATTTTGGTATAAGTCCCAGGATCATCATTCTTTTCATTGAATGATAATTAACATGACCTAGTCTAGCATGCCATAAGATACAAAATCCACTATATAAACGGAAACATCATTATTATTATTAATATTCAGTTTAATCATACCATTACATGAATATCATTTGCCTACAAACATACCATTCTTGATGCTAACCAACTTATCAGACTTAATCACTATTTTGAATCCCCTCTTATTGAGAAGATCACCTGACACTAGATTTTTAGACATGTCAGGTACAGGCAATACATTTGTTAGTGTTAGTTTTTTGCCTGATGTAAACTGAAGCTCTATTGTTCCTTTTCCAACAACGGTCGCACGAACGTTATTACCCATCTTCACTTCTTATCCAGTTGTTATACCTTCATAGGTCTTGAAGATGTTTCGGTCCTTCGATATATGAATGGTTGCACGAGTATCTAGCCACCATCCACCATCGGATATTACTATATTAGCTTCAGTAACCATTGCTACAAGTTGGTCTTCTGCCATGTTAACCTGAGCTTTTAGTTGTTTCTTCCTGTATCGACATTCCTTTATGTAGTGTCCAGGCTTATTGCAGAAGTGACACTTGCCCTTTTTCTTTCCCTTTTTCTTAAACTTTGTATCTTTCTTTGGGGGAATAGATTTGGAGTTTTGAGATTTTGGCTTGTCATCTTCTACAATATTTGCTTTGGAATGATTTTCCGAAGCACTTTCTTTCTTGTCTTGGTTTCTGGACTCTTCTTCTATACGAAGATGTCGTTGAAGCCCTTCAAGAGTGTACTTCCTTTCATCATGTTTCAGTTTCTTTTATAATTAAACTATGATGAGGGTAATTTTGCAATTACTACACCGGCCAGGAATTCTTCAGGAAGATCTATCCAACCAATCTTCAATTCATCAACCAAGTTCTGTATTTCGGTTACTTGGGAGAGAATTGGTTGATCATTTTTAAACTTGAAGTGGACATAATTGTCGATCAGAAATTTCTGAGTATTGATCTCTTCAGTTTTATACTTTTGATCTAATTTTGTCCACAAATCTTTAACAGATGATATTTTACAGTATGAGTTATAGACGGAATTAGAGAGGGCGTTTAAGATATGACCTTTGCAAGTTGAAAAGGACAAGTGTGCACTGAAAGGAGATCTCCAATGTTCTTCGCAATATGCGAGGTGAAGTTCTTCTTCTTCTTCTTCTTCTTCTTCTTCTTTTTTATGATTATTATTATTATTATTATTATTATTTTATTTTGCATTTTCTTTTCTTATCATTTAATATATAGATGCTAAAATCTACAAGTGATTCTAGGAATTATGATACTACATTGAAGCGTCTACCCACATTGCAGTTTGGGCATACTCTTCAAGTTGTTTGCTTATGAATCCCACCAGAGGACCTAAAACTTCCATGCACATTTAGGCTCATTCTTATGAAAAGGCGACTAGGCATATAAATGTCCTGATTCAGCTCTATCTACATGGGTCACTTGCACTACAAGAAAACTGGCCTTTACCGGCGGTCAAAACCACCGGCAAAAGCCAAGAAAACCGCTGCTAAATCCTTTACCCGCGATTAGCTAACAGCCGGTGAAGCCTCAGTCGGTAAAGGCTTTACTGGCGGTCAGGACTTTACTGACGATTCTGCTGGACGCTGCTAAATCGCCAGTTTTTTGCTACACTGATAGAAATAGGTCGAAAGCTACGGATAAAATCCGTAGCAACATATAACTAGCCCACAGTGCAACCGTAGCCATAGAGCAAATATTTCTCATTAAAAAATTAAAAAAAAAAAAAAAAAAAAAAAAAAGTGAAATTGAACACAAAATTTGGCAGAAATGTACAGGAAACACAGATTGCAAAACAAAAATATAATGGATTCACTTACCGAAAGAGTAAAGCCATTAAATGGATTTTTTTCCCTGCTTTTGAATCTACTAATAGATTCCTAGTAGCATTTCGAATATATGATGGAGAGTCTCTTGGCCTGTGCATACGATCCGATGCTCTTCTTTGCTTGCTGATGTAAAGATCTGAAAGCATAATTCCGTCTACAAATACCTTGATCTTTCAGTGCTTCAACCGCTCCAATGCTAACAGCGACGATCCATGCTCTGCTAGTCGAACTCATCTCTGTCCTGTGCTACTGCTTCTTGGGTTTGAAAAGAAGCAAATTTTGGCAGTGAAAGATTATATAAACAGACAAGGAAAGATGGGAGGTAATACTAAGATGACTTTGTCTATGCGTGTACTAATCTAAGATAAGAAAATTAATACTCATATATCTAAGTGCTATGCGTGTACCAATCTACACCTACGGCCACGGATCCAAAAGCGAAATAATTGGATAAATTAGAGCACACCAGAATCTCGACAGTAGAAAATACTCCCAATTTATTTCCAAGAAATTATCTACACATTGTGTAGAGAGCTTGTAAGTCGAAACCAATTGTAAAAGCAGCAGGGCACAAAGGAAACACACAGTAGGTAAATCCCAACACTTTCAGTGGAGAAAAGGCCACAAGAAAAATTGTCACAATGTGGCCATGTACAAAAAGATGACTTTGTCCCTCTGCCAACAACATTTTTGCAAGCTCATCTGGCAATCAACAATCAAGATAATGAAGGCAATGAGAA
>JAJHSJ010000006.1:87388619-87563794 GCA_021015155.1 Magnolia officinalis | reverse complement strand
AAGGCATACCTGTCACGTCTGGAAGGAGCTGCTTCCTCACTAGTAGCTGAAGCCCTTTTTCACTCATGTGGCCTAGACGCCTGTGCCACATGTCAATAGTCGAATCTTCCGCTGCGTTCAATCCACCCTTGCACATACTGACACTTGCCTTGTACAGGGTGCAACACTTCTTTCCTCTAGCCACGATCAATGAACCCTTGATGAGCTTCCATCGCCCACCAGCAAACCGGCTTTCATAGCCATCATCATCCAACCTTCCCGTCGACATCAAGTTGAGGCGAAGGTCTGGGATATGCCTCACATCCCTGAGAACCAATGTGCAGCCCACATCAGTTTCACACAAATATCACCGACTCCCACAATTTTTGATACGCCAGAATTTCCCATCCTCACGGTCCTAAGTCGCCTGACTTGTAGCTTGTGAAGAAGTCCCTGTGCGGAGTCGCATGAAAAGAAGCTCCTGAGTCAATCACCCAATCGGTGTCCTGACTCGTATCTGTGAGACACACATCATGATCTGCTGAAAGAATAATAACAACGTCGCCATTTGAAGCGACCGCAGTGGGAATCTGATTCATCTTCCTTCCCTTTCCTTTCTTGTCGTTCTTACGACATTCATGCTTATAGTGGCCCTTCTTGCCACAATTCCAGCATTCAACATCTTTTCTATTGCTCGACTTGCCACTTGATTTATCTCGGGCCTTTCCGCCCTTCTTGTTCTTTCCTCCCCCCCGTTCCTGTGTCACAAGGGCCTCTTGCTGAGTAGACCCCTGAGACTTCCTCCTTGTCTCCTCATTGAAGAGACAACTGGTTACCTGTTCCATGGATATCTTTCCGTCTGGCGCGGAGTTACTTAGAGACACCACCAATGTCTCCCAACTGTCAGGCAATGAACTAAGCAATAGTAAAGCCTGCAATTCATCATCCATGACCATCTTCATAGAGGTGAGTTGGTTCACTATATTGCTGACCTCATTCATATGCTCGGCCACAGAACCACCATCCTTGAACTTAAGATTCACAAGTCACCTTATCAGAAATATCTTATTACCGGCTGTCTTCCTCTCATACAGCCCTTGTAATTTCAGCCATAGGCTAGCGGCTGAGGTTTCCGTAGACACATGGTGGAACACAGAATCATCCAGCCATTGTCTAATAAACCCCACCGCCTTTCGGTCCATCTTCTTCCAATCATCATCAGTCATATCCTTGGATTTTGCTGATATGCCTGAGATTGGAGAATATAGGTCCTTGCAATAAAGCAAGTCTTCCATCTTAGCCTTCCATATGGTCCAGTTAGAACCATTGAGACTGATCATCCTTGGGCCACCTTCCATAATTCAAAACCGATCCTACCCGTTCAATGAACTTAGCTTTGATACCACTTTGTTGGGGGGGCCTTGCACAAAACTTTAGGATCTAGCCCTCCAGAACAAACCAGAATTATGGATAATAAAGCAATGAAATAAATCAAAGCATCAATCACACACCACACAAGAGATTTTTACGTGGAAAACCCTCAAAGAGGTAAAAACTACGGGACCTCGTCCAGATCAACAATCCACTATGAAGTAGAACGTTACAATCTTCTTCACTCACGTAGGAGTGGATAAACAATAAGAGAAACAAAGAAAACGGAGAGATCTAACCGATTACGAGGACATAGAAGCGCTGAGATATAGATTGCACAGTAGATAGCCTCCACGAGCAGAACTTCCCTTCTATAAGCTTCCTCTCTCTCTTTCCCTTTCTCTCACACCTTTGATAGCCCTAAACCCTTTAGCAAATTCCTTGCAAAGCTTTAGGAAACCCTCTTGCATTACCTAGAAAAGCCCTAGGTACCCCTTTTTATAGTTTAGGAAACTTCCTTCCGCATCCTTGTTGCGAAAGGACTCAAATCCGCAGTTTCGCGCAAAATCGCGGAACAAACTGCGTAACCTACGACTAGTCCTGGAAATTCCAGGACTGGTCTTAGCCTCCTACGACCGGTCGTAGCTCACCTACGACCGGTCGTGAGTCACCTACGACCGGTCGAGAACCCCGGAGAAAAATTGTCTGAACTCGTTGGACTTTGAGTCGAGCTACGACTCGACTCCCACGACTGGTCGTACCAGCCCTCGACCGGTCGAGCAGGGCTCACGACTGGTCGAGCACGGGGCAAAAAACCCATCAAAAAGCAGCTTTGCCAAACCGAAATCGGATATCTTTGCAGTCCATAAGCCATCCATGAGTAGTTTTGTTTTGAGGCTTTATATCACAGTGGATAATATGGGGCTCGCAGTCTTCGTGTAGATAGAAGATTCCTCTGGTGACATCTAGTGCAAATCTCACCCTTTCTTTCCAATCAGGTCGGCTTTGGGACCTGAATAGAAGGTTTGCAAGAGATCCGTTGCTCATGTATTCATAAACCAGAAGCCTCGAAGAACCCTCATCACAAAAGCCAAGCAATCGTACTAAGTTCCTGTGATGAGTTCTCCCTATTGCCCTAGTTCAGCACGAAACTCCCTTTCCCTTCTTCAATCAATTTCTCAAGTCGCTTTACAGCAATCGTTCTGTTGCTGTTGTATAAGGTCCCTTTATAAACTGTTCCAAAAGAACCTTTCCCAACTCTTCCTTGAAATTGTCAGTTGCTTTTACAAGCTCATCGTAAGAAAATGATCGGAGAACAATCTCCTCAGACAAGCTCAAATTGTTATCTTCTGTCATCTTTTATAGCTTTGTGCTCGATTCCTGTAGATGAGAAAACAGGAAAAAGCAATGCTGGCAAGTAAACACGTGGTAATTAGTGTTGGTGTTTTTTAGAATAAAAATAAATTTCAAAAATAAAAATTATTTGTAGAAAGTAAATAAATATATTAATTATTTAAACTTTCCATAAATAGTGTGTATAGTCAGTCGGTAAGAGAAGGGGTTTTTGCTTATGCAACCAGGGTTCGAATCTCCTCGAGGACGGTGCGAAGCACCGTCCGCGCACGCGCGCGCGGCGTGGGCTGTAGGGCTGCTTGGGCGCTTTTTGGCGCTTTATTAGGCGCACTTAGCACTTCGCACGTTCGCATCGTCGCAAGGAGCTAAGAAAGCCTTAGTCTTTTTGGCACTCGGTTCAATTTTTTTGGGCCATGGTACCCTGATGTTTTATTAATTTTGTTTTATTGAGAGTAATTATGACATGATTGTACATGTGGCACCTATGCCACGTGTCGCTTATGTGGATACAGTTTTTCCTGTTGGATAACTGTTTCTGTCTGAATGGGTACAGAAATAACTGCCATAGGACAAGAGTCATGTCCTTTCATGAAAAGGCAATTATTTGCTGTGAATGGGTATGGATTTCTTGAAGAGGCTCTTTAACACCTCTTCAGGAAGAAATCCATAACCTTTCAAATGATATAAATCCTGGATAATATAATCCAGAAGTATTAACTCAAAATCCTGACGATTATATCATCTTCTGTGCAATTACTCTCGATTTAATCTCTTGCTGAATTTTTTCTGAACGTCTTAAGGCATATCGGTGTTAAAACTAGAGATCTGTTCAACACTTAAATGTGCAAATTTTCGTGTTGAAAATCGGATTGAGAGTTCATTGTATCCTGAAGACAATTTGCAGATTTCCTTCGTTTGCACTTGCTGGAAATTCCAGAAAAAGGGCAGCAAATCTGTCTTGAGAAATCGACTATTCAAGTCGAGCCTTGAACCTGATAGATCTGATCGATTTCTTCTATCCTTCGTTGTGAATTGCGATTACTAACATTCAAGACAGATTTTATCTTTTCACAATGGAGGCAATTCATTCCATTCAAGTCATGAACCAAGACTTTGTACGACTGGATCGTTTCGACGGTCAATTCTTCTCAAGATGGCAGCAGAAGATGCTTTTCTTTCTGACAACTCTGAAGTTATCTTACATCCTAGATGATGATCTGCCTTCTCTGACCGAGCCAAAAGACGATGACTCAGAACAAGTGAAGGCAGAACGGAAGAAAAGGAAGGAGGACGATTTTCTATGCAAAGGTCATATCTTAAACGCCCTCTCTAATTCCATCTACAACTCATACCGTAAAATATCCTCTGCTAAAGATTTGTGGACAAAATTGGATCAAAAATATAAAACTGAAGAGATCAGTACTCAGAAATTTCTGATCGACAATTATGTCCACTTCAAGTTTAAAAATGATCAGCCAATTCTTTCCCAAGTAACCGAACTACAAAACTTGGTTGATGAATTGAAGATTGGTGGGGTAGATCTTCCTGAAGAATTCCTAGTCGGTGTTGTAATTGCAAAATTACCCTCATCATGGTTTGATTATAAAAAGAAATTGAAACATGATGAAAGGAAGTACACTCTTGAAACGCTTCAACGACATCTTCGTATAGAAGAAGAGTCCAGAAACCGAGACAAGAAAGAAAGTGCTTCGGAAAATCATTCCAAAGCAAATATAGTAGAAGATGACAAGCCAAAAATCCAGAACTCCAAATCTATTCCCCCAAAGAAAGATACGGAGTTTAAGAAAAAAGGAAAGAAAAAGGGCAAGTGTCACTTCTGCAATAAGCCAGGACACTACATAAAGGAATGTCGACACAGGAAGAAGCAACTGAAAGCTCAGGCTAACATGACAGAAGACCAACTTGTAGCAATGGTTACTGAAGCTAACACAGTAATATCCGATGGTGGATGGTGGCTAGATACTGGTGCAACCATTCACATATCGAAGGACCGAAACATCTTCAAGACCTATGAAGGTATTGCAACTGGACAAGAAGTGAAGATGGGTAATAACGTTCGTGCGAACGTTGTTGGAAAAGGAACAGTCGAGCTTCAGTTTACATCAGGCAAAAGACTGACACTAACAAATGTCTTGCATGTACCTGACATGTCTAAAAATCTAGTGTCAGGCGATCTTCTCAATAAGAGAGGATTCAAAATAGTGATTGAGTCTGATAAGTTGGTTATCACCAAGAATGGTATGTTTGTAGGCAAAGGATATTCATGTAATGGTATGATTAAACTAAATATTAATAATAATAATGATGTTTCCGTTTATATAGTGGATTCTGTATCTTTATGGCATGCTAGACTAGGTCATGTTAATTATCATTCAATGAAAAGAATGATGATCTTAGGCCTTATACCAAATCACGAAATTCAACAAGAAGGGAAATGTGATGTGTGTGCCCATTCTAAAATAACCAGAAAACCATTTGGGACTGGCACGAGAAAATCACAACCCTTGGAATTAATTCATTCCGATATCTGTGATTTAAATAATACCTTAACTCGTGGAGGAAAAAGGTATTTTATCACATTTATCGATGACTTCACTAGATTTTCCTATGTATACTTGATAAAATCTAAAGATGAAGCCTTTGAAAAGTTCAAACTTTATAAGGCCGAAGTGGAAAATCAGTTGAACGTAAAGATTAAAGCACTCAGAAGTGATAGAGGGGGTGAGTACTCTTCTAATGAATTCAACGACTTCTGTGAATCATATGGTATAATCCATGAATTTACGGCACCTTACACACCTCAGCAAAATGGCCTAGCGGAACGCAAAAATAGGACATTAGTTGAGATGATCAACTGTATGATATTAAATTCTGGATTACCACTGAATTTGTGGGGGGAAGCATTATTAACTGCAAACCGTATTCTGAATGCTATCCCACACAAAAAATTGGATATCTCCCCATATGAATTATGGAAAAA
This sequence comes from Magnolia officinalis, assembly GCA_021015155.1. NCBI lineage: Eukaryota > Viridiplantae > Streptophyta > Magnoliopsida > Magnoliales > Magnoliaceae > Magnolia > Magnolia officinalis. The sequence goes on along the minus strand of JAJHSJ010000006.1, from coordinate 87,558,090 downwards.
GAAGAAACCTTATCTTCATTACTTCAAAGTGTGGGGAAGTATAGCAGAAGTCAGGATTATTGATTCTAAGAGAGTAAAGTTAGGTCCTAGAGGAATCAAGTGTGCCTTTGTAGGTTATGGGATTAATAGTCCTGTATATAGATTCCTGGTTCTAGAACAAACTTCTTTTGCTGACAAAAACATGATTATAGAGTCTAGGGATGCTATATTTTTTGAAAATACAGTATACAAAGACTATATGAATCATCATACAAAAAGGCAAGTTGATGAAAATATAATAGAACCAATGAACGAAGAGCCTAACAACTTTCATGATAAATCTAACACTCATCTAGAAGGAAATGAACCAAGGAGATCGAAAAGGGCAAGAAAAGAAACATCTTTTGGCCCAGATTTCTATATGTTCCTTGTAGAAGGGGATATAAATGGAATAAAAAAGGAGATTACTCTACCACTAAGTATTGAAAGTGATCCATCAACACTTAGTGAAGCTCTCTCATCTCCTGATGCACAGTTTTGGAGGGAAGCCATAAACGATGAAATGGATTCCATAGTCTCAAATAACACTTGGTGTTTGGCCGATCTTCCACCAGGTTCTAAGCCTATTGGATGTAAGTGGATTTTTAAAAGAAAGTTCAATCCTGATGGAACTATAAATAAGTTTAAAGCTCGATTGGTAGCCAAAGGATTTAGACAAAAGGAAGGAATCGATTTTTTCGATACATATGCTCCTGTTGCTCGAATATCTACCATCAGGACTTTAATTGCTCTTGCAGCAATTCACCACCTAGTAATCCATCAAATGGATGTTAAAACGGCATTCTTAAATGGTGATCTAGATGAGGAAGTCTATATGGAACAACCTGAAGGGTTTGTTCAACCCGGGCAAGAGAAGAAAGTGTGTAAACTGGTCAAATCTCTCTATGGGCTCAAGCAAGCTCCTAAACAATGGCATGAGAAGTTTGATCAAGTAGTACAATCTAATGGTTTTAGAGTAAACCAAGCAGATAAGTGCATATATATTAAAGGTCAAATCATTATCTGCCTATACGTAGATGATATGCTAATATTTGGACCAAATGAGGACAGTGTGAAAGAAACTAAAAAGTTTCTAAGTACCAACTTCGACATGAAGGATATGGGCAAAGCCGATGTAATATTAGGTATTAAGATTTATAATCTTAATGATGGAATGGCCTTAACACAATCTCATTACCTAGAGAAAGTGTTAAAGAAGTTTAATCATTATGATAGTAAACCGGTTTCAACTCCATTTGATCCAAGTATTAAATTGGTTAAAAATACTGGTAGATGTAAAGCACAACAAGAATATGCGAGTGTTATTGGGAGTTTAATGTATGCAATGAATTGCACTAGACCCGATATAGCATTCACAGTAGGAATGCTAAGCAGGTATACCAGTAATCCAGGACAAGTACACTGGAATGCAATTTCCAGAGTTTTAAAGTATCTAAGAGGAACCATAGACTATGGACTGCATTATAAATCATATCCCGCTGTACTTGAAGGGTACAGCGATGCAAGCTGGAATGCAGATAGCATAGAATCTAAATCTACAAGTGGCTGGATATTCACTCTTGGGGGAGGAGCAATATCATGGGCATCTAAGAAACAAACGTGCATATCTCACTCTACAATGGAAAGTGAGTTTATTGCACTTGGTGCTGCTTGTAAAGAAGGTGAATGGCTAAGATACTTATTGTTGGAAATCCCGTATTGGCCAAAACCTACTCCTGCCATATCTATCTTTTGTGATAGTCAGGCTACTCTTTGTCGTGCTATGAGTAAGACTTATAATGGTAAGTCTAGAAATGTAGGTCTAAGGCATAACTTTGTTAAAGGATTGCTAAGAGATGGAGTAATCACAGTGGAATATGTTAAATCCATCCTGAACTTAGCAGATCCCTTGACAAAAGGTTTATCAAGAGATCAAATAAGAAGAACCACTAAAGGAATGGGACTAAGATCCATAAAGATGTAACTTTCACTCTTGATGGCAACCCTACCTATGTTTTGAAATATAGGCTAGGTTCAAAGGGACAAACAAGTCAAGTATGTGACTGAAATATACACTAGAAAAATAAAATGAGTCTCATTCCTAAAAAGTCTAGTGTTTGGTTTCTGCATTTCATAAGAGGCTGAGTACTAACTCTTAATAGATCTATAAGCAGATTTTGTTGAGATGAAGCAGAATCATCTTTGATAGATCTACCTATATGAGTAGAGAAGTGAGGCCGCTTTTGAAGAGATTGGGATCGTCTCTACAATACTCATGAAATAAGGATACGCACAAGGCCAGAAATGTGCGAACTTAAAGATCTCCAGTTATATATGAATAGATGTGTGTTATGTGTCCGGTGAGTCATATAAGGTCCTTAGTTCAAGACTAATGGGTCACTAAGTACCTGGCATAACTTTGATACGTATACACTAAAGTAAAGGTTCAAATCCAAAAGATACCTTTACTTATGCACCTATTTATACTGATATGCCATTCGTTCCGAATCTGATTTTATTTTTGAAATTGTGGGGGATTGTTGGTGTTTTTTAGAATAAAAATAAATTTCAAAAATAAAAATTATTTGTAGAAAGTAAATAAATATATTAATTATTTAAACTTTCCATAAATAGTGTGTATAGTCAGTCGGTAAGAGAAGGGGTTTTTGCTTATGCAACCAGGGTTCGAATCTCCTCGAGGACGGTGCGAAGCACCGTCCGCGCACGCGCGCGCGGCGTGGGCTGTAGGGCTGCTTGGGCGCTTTTTGGCGCTTTATTAGGCGCACTTAGCACTTCGCACGTTCGCATCGTCGCAAGGAGCTAAGAAAGCCTTAGTCTTTTTGGCACTCGGTTCAATTTTTTTGGGCCATGGTACCCTGATGTTTTATTAATTTTGTTTTTATTGAGAGTAATTATGACATGATTGTACATGTGGCACCTATGCCACGTGTCGCTTATGTGGATACAGTTTTTCCTGTTGGATAACTGTTTCTGTCTGAATGGGTACAGAAATAACTGCCATAGGACAAGAGTCATGTCCTTTCATGAAAAGGCAATTATTTGCTGTGAATGGGTATGGATTTCTTGAAGAGGCTCTTTAACACCTCTTCAGGAAGAAATCCATAACCTTTCAAATGATATAAATCCTGGATAATATAATCCAGAAGTATTAACTCAAAATCCTGACGATTATATCATCTTCTGTGCAATTACTCTCGATTTAATCTCTTGCTGAATTTTTTCTGAACGTCTTAAGGCATATCGGTGTTAAAACTAGAGATCTGTTCAACACTTAAATGTGCAAATTTTCGTGTTGAAAATCGGATTGAGAGTTCATTGTATCCTGAAGACAATTTGCAGATTTCCTTCGTTTGCACTTGCTGGAAATTCCAGAAAAAGGGCAGCAAATCTGTCTTGAGAAATCGACTATTCAAGTCGAGCCTTGAACCTGATAGATCTGATCGATTTCTTCTATCCTTCGTTGTGAATTGCGATTACTAACAATTAGAACTATACCTGCAGTTAAAACCTTCACACGTGGTTCTTTCTTGATTCCGACAGCTGGCATTTTTGTTGCATTTGGAGAGGAATTGGTGTTTGCATCCACGGAACTTTGATTACCCATCTTGATGAAACTGGTAGAGTCCGATCCGTCTGATCTCCCATACATCAATGGAAGCATATGTTTCTTGCACTTGCAATCTTGAAACATTGCGGCCTCACAAATACAGTCGTTCAAAATTTCCGCATTTTCAGGAAATTATTATTATATCCAGTATCATTGATTAGGTACATGAAGCCATCTGGGTAGAGATGTAGGCTCACGCTCTCTTCTTGATTAGTCGCTGCGTGCCAATATGCATCAATAGAAGTAGTGTAATTTATGGGGTACAACACCAGGTTTCCGTCTGATTGCATGCTCAGCTGAAACCGCCCAGTCGAATGGTTAGTTTCTGATGCGCTTGAAAACAGTTGATTCCCTGTCGGAAGGGATTGGCCCCCTAAGATGGTGTCAGTTGGATGATCGAAGCTTTCCCAAACGATTCTGTAATCAGAATTGTAGAGAACCAAGTTTCCTGAATCAAGCATCGAAGCTGAGGACAAGAAATATTGGGATGAGAATTCACTTGGAAAGAACTTATCTTGGGCTCCTGCCGTTCGTAGAGAGAAACCTTTCTTCATTAAGACCAATGTACTGTTTCCGGAAACAGGCGGGTCATCCTGGTTCGCGGTCCATACGATTGTCTTGTTTGGACTTGTCTTCACGGTAGAAACCGAAAGCGAAAAGACCAGAAGGTGAGCTCCATGAAGTGGGGTGGGTTGTGGCAGAGATATAAGAATCTATGGTTATGTTTGAATGTTTTGGTTGAGCTGTTGCAGTAGAAAATGTGGAGAGAAAGAGGAGAAAGGCAAGGATGGTAGCCATTAGAGATTATGAAAGAGAGAGGAAGTTTGTATTGTTTACCTTGGCACTGCCTTTGCTACAAGGTGGGATTTAAACAACCAGTTAACCCATGTTGCACGGGAGATTTGATACTCTGGTAGATTATGACGATTCAAACACCACTGCACAAACACTATGACCATGGCATATATGGACCTTAATCTAATCCATTCAAATTAAGGATCCCATATACGACACGTCGTACCCCAATAATTACATTGGATGGATGATTTTATTTGTCAATATGGTGGTTATAGAGAAAGAACGGTTAAATTTTTATTTTTTTTAAAAAAAAGCCAATGAGACCAGCTCAACCGACGCCTATTAAGTAGAGGAAGGTCAAGAGTACAGGTCTTGTGATTTTTCTTTTCAAGAAAGGAAATTTATATATATATATATATATATATATATATATATATATATATATATATAAAGGGAAAAAATTTATTAGAATCTAACATGTATTTATGCCTTTGCATATAAGCATCTAATGGTGTATCGAAATATCTTTCTATTGTATTGAATGGTTAAAAATTATTATTTTTATTTTTCTTTAACCTCTAATCTGCCACTAAGAGCCTGGGCCTGGAAAATAATCTGGCACTGGATCACGGATTTCATCAGGAGTGCGGATCGTGTTGTTGAAGGCAAAGGAAAATTCAATGCCGTCTCTTCTCATTGATTACGTCATTGCCGGTGACTGAAGCTGGATGAAGGGAAAGGGAAATATCAGATTGATCTAAACTTTTGTAGCCCATTAATGGTCAATTTCCACTGTTTCCAATGGTATGGTCCACCTAATAATTGGATATCCTTCATTTTTGGGATCATACACCAAAATGATCCGGAAAAAAAGGATGGATGATGTGGATACATGATAGATACATCAAGGTGGGCCCTACTATAAGGGCTGCACCGTTTTGAGTTAGGCGGGGTCTCCCCTAATCCGCTCCGCTCATAACCCATATAACACAAGATTTGATACAGTGCTAGAGTAAGATGATCCCAACACCAGCACACAATCACTATGCCCATGGCATAGATGGTCTTAAATCGAAAGCATTCAAATGAAAGGGTCGCTTTTGAAATGTTGTGCCCCAATAATCATATTGGATGGATGATTGATAAGGCTGGTAAGAATATATTGACAAGGCAAGAAAGTGATTTTTTCTATTAAGATAGAGATTCTTAAATTGTGATACCAAAGTTATTATAGATTTATTTTCTTTTATGATCCCATATGAACCAGATTTCACGTACTAATAAAGCCTATAAAATGGTGAATTAGAGGGGTATTTTTGACATTTCTCTTTTAAAATGGTGAATTTTAAGATTAGTTATGTTAAGGTTAAGAGAGTTATAACTTTGAATTATTTTTTTGGTGTTAATAGAACATTAAGGGAAGAGAGTTAGGTTTTTTTGCTGTAAATTTTCTCTATTCCTATAATCTTCTCTGAATAATAAATTGAATCTCATTTTGCGCTGAAAATTTTTTCCGGCAAAAGTTTTTTATATAAAAAATTGTATGCCCTATGTATTGTTGCTTGGATTTATTTTTATTTTTTCTCTTGTTTATTTCAATTTAGATTAACGTGCTTTCACAGGGCTAGTTCTTTAAGATATACGCCACGTGAACATGCTTGTACAGAGTCATTCTCTCTCTCTCTCGAAGGTCTTTCTAGAGTTGGATGAATGGCTTTCCATGTTCTACAGCGTGTAGAAGATAGAGAACGAAGGTCTATTGTTAATTATGAAACTTTCCAAGTCCGCCGCTTGTGGGCCCTATTTATTCTGGCCCATTTGTTTTCTTGTGGACTTTGAAAGGCATACTTGCAAGGTGAAATAAGGAAAAAAAAAATTCCACTAAGTATCTGGCCGGTATGGTGAACGACCTATACATTTACAGGGAAAAGGTCCACCTATTCGATGGCTAGGACTTTGTGATCAATGGAAAGACAGAAAATACACATATGACGTTACTTGAACGGCACCCATTAGTGGTATCTAATGTTCTGTTTAGAAGTGCGGAAACCGTCTTCCAAAGCCCACTCAATGGAGAATGCCCATCAAACGGGGCTTGAACGGGCAAGTGAGCAAATGCAGCTTAGGGCCAGATTTTGTACTGGCAGTTTTGGCTACTGACCATTTTGATCAAAGCAAATTAAAACGCACCCTTAAGTAGAGTCGGAAGTGGGTTGGGCCAGGGCCCAACATCCTGGCCCAAAATAATAAAAATCTAGGCTTAGACGACGTGAGGCCTGCCGGCATACAGACATACCTTCAACACTCAAGGGTAAAAGAAACGACGCCGGACATGACATAAAACGGAAGCGGATTTTTTGTATTTTAACTTCATCCCAGTGGTACTGTCTTTTTGGATGGCATATAAACATTAAGTTGGAGCCTAGGAAGGTTTCAACGGTAGGTATTTCTTTCCTCAATTTTCCCTCTCGTGTGGCTCACTTTAGTTTTGGATCCACCTCATTTTTTCTAAATTCTACTAAAATGAGCTCTCCAAACAGATGAACGGGTAGATTTACCACAAACATGGCGGTGGGCCCCACCCAACATCCTTGCGCAGGAACTTCCGACAGAAAATCCGCGTCCACATATAACCGACATATAACGGAAGCGGATTAGCTGGGGTACTACACGCCACCGACTTCGGTGGTGTATTGACGTCACCAAGTTCTGTGGGCCCACCATGAGGTATGTATTATATCAGAACCGTCCGATCAATTTGGCAAGCTTGTTGTAAGTCTTGTGCCCAAAAATATAACAGATCCAAAGATCAAGTGGACCACACTGCAAAAAGCAGTAAAGGATTAAACATTTGCCATTGAAACTTTCCTGGGGTCACATAAGTTTTGGATCAATTTGATACCTGTTTTTTTTTTTTTTCTTCTTCTTCTTCTTCAAGGTTACTGTGACCTTATGAACAGATTGGATGGAAAATAAACATTACGGTGAGTCCTTCGAATATTTTAACGGTGGGAATCATTATTCCCACTGCCAATCATGGTGTGGTCCAGTTGAGCTTCAGATATGCATCATTTTTTAGATCATGTACTAAAATGATCTTGCCAAATGGATTGATGGTGTGGATATAATAAATACATCATGATGATTTTCTGTGTAACTCGATCATACAGCCAGTACCCTTTTCACATCATCACTATAGCTGCCAGAGATATATTTCTTAGCTCTTTGGTCTGGCTTACCTCTCTCAACTGACAGTACATGAGAGTAAGCATCACAACCAAATATACACAATTTTGAGTAGTCTACCCGCTGACCACTCCACACTTCCTCTGGAATCTTACATTCAATGGCCGTAAAATGAGACCAATTCACCAAGTAATAAGCCATGTTAACAGCCTCAGTCCACAGGTCATTGTCCAACCCAGCATTACTAATCATGCATCAGGCCATCTCTAAGAGAGTCCGATTATCTGCTCAGCCACACCGTTCTGCTCTAATGTGTAGCGCATTTTATTGTGCCTCATGATCCATTTATCCTTGTAGTATTTAATAGTCATTTCCCCATAAGTGAATTTCTCACCGTTATCTGTATTTACTATCTTTACTTTTCGCGCTGACTGTTTTTTCATCATTCACCTCCATTGCTTGAAGTTGGTGAAAACATCAGATTTGTTTTTCATAAAATAAACTCATATCTTCCTAGAATAGTCGTCAATGAACGTGACGAAGCATGATAACTCTCTACCAGTAACCACGGGCGATGACCCCCATACATCAGAATGCACATAATTAAGAACACCCTTATATACATGGTTTTCATATTTAAAATATAACATTAAATGTTTACCATATATACAATGCTTAAATCAAAACTTTTAAAAATTAAAATTAATTAATAGTTAGAAAGTACCTTTATACCTTGCTCGTTTATGTGGTCCAAGCGTGCATGCCACATACGTGCAGACGTAGAATGCGCTACAGATGTTGTAGCTCCACCCGATGAAGTGCTACCGATCAACCTATAAAGATTTACGTTCCACTATATCTTCATGACTACGAGTGCCCCATTTGAAACTTTAAGGACACGAACAAAATCGGTGAATCTGCACCTAAGCGCCTTGAGTACTCCAAGAGATATCAAGCTCTTCCTCATATTAGGAACATGTCTTGCCTCCGTCAAGGTACGCTCCATGCAATCAAACATCTTGATGTGCACAAATCCAACGCCCACAACATTACAAACATTATTATTGCCCATAAATATCTTGCCACCATCGCATTCTCTGTAACTGGTGAACCAATTCCGATGAGCATTCATGTGACATAATGCCCCAATATCCACAATCCACTCGTTTTTATGTTCATTGTATAAGTGTCTGACTATAAACATTGACAACACATCATAACCACTCATACCTTCATCAAACTTTGTAATGTTGGCCTCCCTAGAAGAAGCTTATGAGTTCTTTTTCTTAACGTTAGGATTTGTGCAATCCTTCTTCATGTGCCTAGACATCCCACAGTTTCAGCACTTCAACTTACTTTTGTCCTTGCCCTTGAGTTTAGACCTCGATCGAGAAGACTCATAGTCCAGCTCAGAATTTCGTTCCCTCGTAACCAATGCATCAATAGAGGCGCCCATATCACCGCTTTTATTTCTTATCGCATTTCCTTAAAGGGCTAAGATAACGGTATCAACGCTAATGTTTGATTTATCAGTGCACAACGAGTCTTTCAATGACTCATAGAAAGTCGGGAGAGAGTTCAACAGGATATATGTTTAATCCTTATCTTCGATCGTTTCCTCCAAATCCAACAATTTGCAAATAATCTTATTAAAGTTACTAATGTGGACCTCAACATCATCACCATTTTCCATCTTCATATTGAACAAATGAAGCTTCAAGTACAAGCGATTCTCAAGAGATTTCTTCGTATAAATGTCTTCTAATTTCGCCTATGTACTTGCTACAGTTTTCTCTTCATGACATTGTAGATGACCTCATCCGTTAGGCACATGCAATTGGATATAGGTTCTCACTTTCTTATCCATCCTAATCCATTCTCCATCTGTCATATATTTTAGTCACTTCTCAAGGAGTACATCATCCAATTCTTGTTGAACTAGGAGATCGGTCATCTTGATCTTATAAAGTTTAAAATTATTTTTCCCGAAATATTTCTCAACATTGAACTTAGGATTAGAAGCCATTAATACTATGCTTTCAGATTCAATCTGTACCCTAACATTTCGCTCTAATATCACTTGTTGAGGGACAGCGGAAGCACACAGAGATAAATTAAGTAAAGTACTCCAATTGCACAACCAAGTCTAATCACAAACACTCTAAATTTAACATGGAAAAACCCTTTCGAGAAAAAACCATGGTACAAAGCTATACTAATGCACTATGAAAGCAGAAAATTACAAAAGATAGAGATTACCTGATTCAACCAAGCCTCAAATCTCCCTTACAAGCCCTTGAAATCCTTTGAAACGAATTAGGACGCCCTGAGATACACAATATTCCCGATTTTACCCATATATATAGCCTCTATGAGAATCACAATCGAAATAGTAAACAAATCCTACACTTACGCAACTCTGCGTAACTTTGCGCGATTATTCGATGGCACTTTGATGGCATCGAAAAACTGTCAATGGCATCAAACCCCTTCGATTGGCATGGATTTTTCAAATTTTTTCGATGGCATTGAAGTCAGCTCGATGGCATTGATCTGTTATCGACTAACCTGTTGATTTATAGATTAATATATACATCAATCAACGCACACAGTATGTGCTTTATTCCATGCCACACAACTTCAGATGTTGTACTATTGTGAATTTTTTAAAAAAAGTATTATTTTTTTCATCTTTCACCGCATAAAATCTTCCATACCTATCCTCTACTGGCCAACACTCTTCTAAGTAAGATGTCGCCCCTGGTAACGATTTTGATAGGTTTATTGATGGTATCGATTCCCAAGTGGGGTGTGGCTAACAATGGAGTGTATACTAACAAGCTAACAAAAAAGGTCAAGTTGGGCTAAACCCAAGTCTGACCCATTTATTTAAATGAACCAAGTTTTTGGCCAGCTCCCAACCGCAGCCCAACCTGACTTGGCTGAACCGCTTAGAAGCAAGTTAGGCTAATTGACTTGTCTTCTGACCTGACCCATTGCCAGCCCTAGTCATTTCTCTCAGTGCAAATATAAAACTCAGCCTTAAATAGGACAGTCAGTGACCCCAACTCAAAATTCTTAATAGGTATGGCCCAAAATAATAAAAATCTAGGTTGTAACCTTTTTGGATGCATAGTTAGGAGCGTAACTCAATCCTTTTCTGAAGTAATTCACCCTCTGCGGTGGGCCCCCGGCTTGGGAGGTTGGCGTACATGTACACCACGTCCACACACTTGTTTCGGTGGTCATGTACTCTCTAGAACGTTTTCTAGAGTTGGATTAATGATTTTCCATGTTTCACAGCGTGTGGAAGATGAAAGGAGAAGGAAAGTCAAGTAATGACTATCAAAGTCTCCAAGTCGTCCAGTGGGTCCTTGTTAATTCTGGCCCATTCGTTTTCTGGTGGACTTTTAAAGGCGGCCTTGCAATGTGACCAAAAAAATACAAAAAAAAAAAAAAAAAAAAAGAAAAAAAGAAAAAAAAGTGTAGATCATCTGTGTTGAACGGACATGAAATTCCAGTGCGGGCGCTTCTCATTTGTCCGTCTCATTTTTTATATCTCTATCTCACAAAATATGCGGAATCTCTCTCTCTCTCTCTCTCTCTCTCTCTCTCTCTCTCTCTCTCTCTCGGATGGATTGTCTACTATACACAACACAATCTTTAATACGTGGAACTTCTCTAAGCCCCACCATGATTTTCGTGTTAGATCCATACCATCCATTAAATTTTTTTCCATATAATTTTAAAACATGATCCTAAAAATAAGGTACATCCAAAGCTCAAGTGAACCACACCACATAAAACAGTGGTGATTGAGCAAACTACCATTGAAACCTTCCCAGGGCTAACCGGCGCGCCATGAGGCTTATTTTTCATTTAACTTGCTCATAAGGTAATCCATACCTGAATGAAGGTAAAACACAAATATTTATAGCCTTATATGGCCTCAGGAAGTTTTCAGCCTCAGCATCAATTCCTACTATTCCTGGTGTAGTCCACTTGAGCTTTGGATCTGCCTTCTTTCTAGGCTAGTATCCAAGAATAATCTGGAAAACGGATGAACAGTGTGGATATAAGAAATACATTGTGACCCGTAAAAAAGAAAATAACCAAAAAAAAAAGGTTTCACATGTCAACAAATTCCGTTGCTTGTTGGAGACAAAAAAAACTCAAGTGTTGACATATGGAACTTTTGTGGGCCCACCATGATGCATGTATTAGATCCACACCACCCATTCATTTTCCATACCTTCATAGCATGAGGCTAAAAGCCAGGCAGATCCAAGGCTTAAGTGAGCCACACTAGCTACAACAATAAGTGAAAATTGGACGCCTACTTTTGAAAACTTTTTTAGCCACGGTTGGCTCTAATATATTTGCATTTTCCCTACGTCCATGTCCCTGTGAAATTATGAAGAGGTTAGTCGTTAAATCCTCCCTGCTTTCTGTGGTTAGGTTTACTTGAGCTTTGAATGTGCCTCATTTTTTTTTATCTTTTTGTTTCTTTTTGTTTTTTTTCTTTCTTTTTTTTTGTTTTTTGTTTTTTAAAGAAAAGGAAGTTTTCCATATATAATGATCAAATGATCATTACACAGCTTCAGGAAGACCGGAATGAAAATAATCTGGGTCAACCTATCGTGAGGAACAACCAAAACTGAACAAAGTCTACATGCTTCTTATAGCTCCTAGGCCTACTTTGTCCAAAAAGATAAGCCCTCTGATGTGAGGGGGGTTGTCCGCTGAGCTGCACGAGAAGAAAGGGGTTTGGGTGCCACTACCCATCCTAGCCAAGGCATCCGCAGGGGCGTTCTCTTCCCTCATGGTGTGGGAAAAATTCACGTGAGCTGAGGAGAGCATACCACGTATTCTGGAGAGCCAAGAAAACCATTTCCAGCCCGGAGAGGCAAAACCAGAGAGGAAGCTGATGAATAACTCCGAATCTGATTCCACAATGATCTGATTAAACCCCCTGCTAAGACCTAATCGCAATCGGTCATCCTCATTGTTTATCTGGTTCTCTAGAATAATTTGGAAAATGATGGACGGTGTGGATCTAACACATAAATCATGGTGGGGCTAATAAAGTTCCACACAGTAAAAGTTGAATTGTGTAGTCTACGGCCATCATGTGGGGCACTTTGTTTTTACGATCTGTCCCATTAGTTTTCTTATAAGCTACTACGCCGCATCAACCACTGCACATCTATGGAGCGGAACTAGCCCTAAAGACAACGACTTGGTCATGCTCGACCCATGACCATCTAAGCAACATTATTTTCATTATCAAGATATATGAATATGATCTTCAGCACTAGGATGTAAGATCAAACACTTCTACAAAATTTCCATACAATGTGTTTACAACATTGTTTTTATTTGTATAGATTAAATATAATACCGTAAGCGATCATGCCCAAACAACTCTTGAAGAGGATAAAGAAAATCACTTGAGAAACAAGATTGATACACAATTAATTAAAAATTACATTGATTTTCATGAAAGACAACACATTTAGGTAAAAACACCAACGCATTTAAAGGAAGCATCCGGATTCAGAAAGAAATGCTCATGGATGACGTGGGAGATGGGGGAATGGGTATATCCATGTTCCCTTCCATCATCAAAATAACATTCTTCATAGAAGGACGAAGAGCCGGTTCATCTTGTATACACCACAACCCCACCTTTACCATCCTATCCAAAATCTTCCCTTCAACCTCTTCTCCGCCCAAAAGCTTACGCAACTCTCCACCCACAAAGCAGCTATAAACCCATTCAGAGAGAATAATCTCATTATCTGGAACCTCCAACTCAACGTACCTCCTGCAACATATAATTTCCAATAACACGATCCCGTAGCTATAAACATCTGCCTTCACTGATATCGGTATGTTCTTCTGCCATTCGGGTGCCAAGTACCCTCTCGTCCCTCTCACCCCAGTAAATGTTCTTGTTTGATCTGGCATAAGCAGCTTTGCCAACCCGAAATCAGATATCTTTGCAGTCCAAAAGCCATCCATGAGTATGTTTTGAGGTTTTATATCACAGTGGATGATATGGGGCTCGCATTCTTCATGTAGATAGAATATCCCTCTGGCGACATCTAGTGCAATTCTAACTCTTTCTTTCCAATCGGGTCGGCTTTGGGCCTTGAATAGAAGGTTTGCAAGAGATCCATTGCTCATGTATTCGTAAACCAGAAGCCTGGAAGAACCCTCATCACAAAAGCCGAGCAATCGTACCAAGTTTCTGTGATGAGTTCTCCCTATTGCCCTGGTTTCAGCACGGAACTCCCTTTCTCCTTCTTCAACCATTTTCTCGAGTCGCTTAACAGCTACCGTTCTGTTGCTATTGTATAAGGACCCTTTATAAACTGTTCCAAAAGAACCCTTTCCCAACTCTTCCTTGAAATTGTCAGTTGCTTTCACGAGCTCATTGTAAGAAAATGATCGGAGAACAATCTCCTCAGACAAGCTCAAATTGTTATCATCTGTCATCTTTTTATAGCTTTGTGCTCGATTCCTGTAAATAAGAAAACAGGAAAAAGCAATGCTTGCAACTAAACACGTGGTAATTAGAACTATACCTGCAGTTAAAATCTTCACACGTGACTCTTTCTTGGTTTCACCAGGTACCATCCTTGTTACATTTGGAAAGGAGTCGGTGATAGCATCCACGGGACTTTCATGACCCAGCTTGATGAAAATGATTGATGAGGCCGATTCGCTTTCTCTCCCATACTTCAATGGAAGCGTAAGTTTCTTGCACTCGTCATTTATAAACATTGCAGCCTCACAATTACAATCGTCCAAACAAACCTTTCGGCATTCATCTTTAGTGATTGATAAAGTAGCATACGAACTGTCGAGAAACTGCACAGTCTCCACTGTAGAAGTTTCATATGTAAAATTTTCTTTCTTGCCAATGCAAACTTCCAGAGTGAAGTTTCTGCTGCAGCCCTCGAATTTTTTATCAGGATCGGTGAAATTGAAACCAGGCAGACAAAGGCAATTGGATTGGTCATTTGTCAAAGTGCAATAGCTGTTAACCCCGCAGATACTATTCACCTTACATTTATCTGACAAGGCAGACCATTCTATCGTCATTGTTGAGATACCGCTCCGTGTGAAGCTGTGGTAATACAAGCGGAAAATCCCATCAACGCCGAGGGTCGCACGGTAGATGACAATTCCGTTGTTAGCAATGGATGATCTTGCCACGGTACTTGTATTGTAGCCAGTGGCATTGACTAGGTAGAAGGAGCCATCTTGGTAGAGTTTTAGTCTCCAGTCATATCCTTTGCCATATGTCCCTGTTGCCCAATATGCATCGGCAGTGTCTTTCGGGTACAACACGAGGTTTGCGTCCGTTTGCATGCTCAGCCGAAAGCGCCCGGTGGAATGGTCAGTTTCTGATGCGCTTGAGAATAGTTGATTGTTGGAAAGAAGGGATTGGCCGCCTAAGATGGTGTCAGTAGGATAATTGAAACTTTGCCAGATGCTTTTGTAATCGGAATTGTAGAGAACCAAGTTGCCTGAATCGAGCATCGAAGCTGAATACACCGGAAGGGATGAGTTATTACCTGAAATGATCTTATCTGGGGCTCCAGCAGTTTTTAGAAAGAGACCATTATTCATCAAGACCAATGTACTGTTGCCAGAAACAGGCGGGTCATCTCGGTTGGCAGTCCACACGATAGTCTTGTTTGGGCTTGTCTCCAACCATATTCCGACTTTGAAGCCGGTGCCTTCACGGTAGAAACCAAAAGCGAATAAGCGGGAAGGTGAGAGCCATGAAGTGGGCTGGGTAGTGGCTGAGAGAGAAGATTCTATGGTTATGTTTGTATGTTTTGGTTGAGCTGTTGCAGTAGAAGATGTGAAGAGAAAGAGAAGAAAGAGAAGGATGGCAGCCATGGGAAATTATGTATGTAAGGAGGACTTGGAAATGTCTATGTTTGCACCGCCTGAACAGGAAGGACAGTGGGATTTAAAGAACGAGTCCGGATCCTCTGTTACCCGGTCAACAGAGAATTCCTAATACCCTAAAATTCATTGGTCCACGTTAGCACTCACTGAAAAAGTAAAAAAAATAAAAAAAAAGCTTTGGACGCCAAACCACTAGGGTAACAGGAAAATCCTGTTGACCCGATAACAGAGGATCCCGACTTCTTGCGGTACAGCTGCCAACTTTTGCACAGGCTTTTGGCCTATTTCCGTATCATTGCCTGTAATTTTAAATTCCGAGTTTTTTTATATTATTATTATTATTATTATTATTAATTATTATTATTTACGCACACACCCTCACACAAATACTCGTATCTATATTACCACCCTTACTTTGAGATGGTATTTTTTTTTTTTTTTTTTTTTTTTATTAAAAGTCGGGATCGTCTGTATCGAAGGCACGAGAAATTTCAGCTCCAAGCTACTCATTAGTCCATGTCATCTCGAAAAAATAGGCATGCCGGATTTCTTTTCCAAAGAGATTGCCTGCTGAATAACATCACTTTTAACGTTCGTAACTTTTCTTAGACTCCTGTGATTTTATTTTATTTTTTAATTAGATCTACACTGTCCATTAATTTTAATTTCAGATAATTTTATTTTCCTTCGGAGCTCCCAGGGTCAGGCAATTTGGTCATGTTTCGCTACCATTTTCGGCAGATCATATTTGGCGGGCAACTCAGTAGAAGACATTGGTTCATTCGTGGCGTGGTCCGTCATGGGGCTGGGCAGGTTCTTTGTATAGTCTGATTCCTTGTGTGATTATCAGGGAGATTGGAAAGAGAGAAATGAAGCCAGGTTTGATGGCAGACACCCCCCAATCCAGGTCTAAATTGCTCGGGTCAGAGGGTGGATCCAAGCCATAGCGAAAGGTTGGTTCCCCGCTCAGCCTAAGTTATGGGCCAATAGTAGGTTGCTATTAGCTTAGGGATCGCTGGCCCCTCTACCCCTAGTAGTAGAGTCCAGGTGGTTAAATGGTTGTGTCCTCCCCATGACTGGTTTAAATTGAACGTGGATTGGTCGGCTAGGGCTGGGCAACCTAGGGGTGCACATTGAACTGGTAAAATCATGGAACCGGATCGGAACCGACCAAACGGTCCGATTTGGTCTGGTTCTAGAGTGCACCGGTTCCGGTTCTGGTTCAAAAAAATCAAAGAACCGGTTACATCGGTTCAGTTCTCGGTTTGAGGTACGTAGAACTAAACTGATCCGTAGAACCAAACCGTGGATCCGATCCGTAGAACCGAATCGTGGAACCGAACTTGGAACCGAACTTGGAACCGAACCAAAAACCCTTCGATTGTTTCCATATTTGACTCATGATTTATGGTTTATAATACACCATTTAATTATTTTCATAAATGTATTTTTGCACACTTTATACAATATCTAAACCATTCATCAAATGGACCACAACATAGATGGACATGGGCTAGATAATAAAATTAAACACGCAATTGGGCTGGATTATAAAAAGCCCAAAATCATGGAATCGATCCGGAACCGAACGGGTTTTAACGGTTCGGTTCCGGTTCGGTTCTAAGTTGCCAACGGTTCGGTTCTGGTTCCGAATATCCGAGAACCATTAGGAACGGTTCGGTTCCAGTTTCACCCCAGAACCGGACCAAACCGACCCGTGTGCACCCCTAGGGTAACCCAGGCAGGGCAGGGGGTGGAGGTATCTGCGGAGGAGAAAAAGGGGACTTTATTTTTGACTTCCATGTAGGCTATGGGGTGACGTCTAATACTGGAGCAGAAATCAGGGTAGTGCATGATGGTCTCCTCCTATGCATTTTCAAGGGGATGGTTAAGATTATCATAGAATCTGATTCTCTCCTGGCAGTGAACTTTCTCTCAGGTCTGACCAATTCGGGTTGGAATGGTGTTACTGGAAGTCCAGGATCTATGGTCTTATGGTTAAAGGCCAGGTAAAGATCCATCACACCCTCAGGAAGGGAATGGGCCTACTGAAGGGTTGGCTAGATGGGCAGCAGATCTCAAACATCGGCTCTGTTCCACGGTACTTTTGTCCTTCCCATAGAGGTTAGGGATCGGATCTTCCCTGATAAGGTGAGCCTGGGCACAATCAGAAGCTAGTCGGTTAGAGGTTTGTCTGTCACACTGCTTTCTTTGCTGCCCGTTCTTTGTGTTTAGTCTCACGATAGGATCCCTTCAGATCCCTTTCTTCCTGGGGATCTCGAATTGTAAAGCTGCGATGTAAAGATCCCTTTGTTTTTTTTTTTTAAAAAAAAAAAAGTGGATCACACCACGCAAAGCAGTGGGGATTAAACAAATTACCAGTGAAACTTTCATACATCCAACGGTGAGGCTTATTTTCCATCTAACCTATTCATAAGATCACACCTAAATATAGGAAGTTCAACAGTAGCATCAATTCCTATTGTCTTCAGTGGTGTGGTCGACTTTAGATTTGGATTTTCATTAGTTTTGGGCTCATACATATCTTAGAATGATATGAAAAAAAATAGATTAACAATGTGAATCAAAAAAATACATTATCCTCGGATCCAGGAAAATTTCACACGTCAGAAATGCGGGGAAGGGGAGCAAATTAGGTGAGACCCCGACCTCACGCAAGACAATGCAGCCCTTACAGTGGGGCCTGTTAGACGTAGACCAGTGGGGCCCACTTGTGAACAATCACTAGTGGGTGGGTCCCATATGGTTAGACTTCTTCCAGCTTTTTTCTTTCCGTTGGGATATCAAATTCAATTTTGAATTTGACTTGGATAGGAGATAGGGAGAAGATCGGATAATCCATTCTCATCCTATCTCCTTCCTTTTCTATAAAGGGATGCGCTCTCTCTCGCATGAGATCATCAGAAACACTGAGGGTATACGGAGAGAGATAGTGTACACTTTAGTCTATCCATTTTAGCTTGTCCTTGGGACGATCTGATCCATAGATCGCAATTTGGGGCCACTATATACCGTAGGATCAGAGGTGTGAATAGTTCTATTTGCTCTAGTAGTAGATAGGCGGGCCGTTGGAGCACCGTTCTTCTACTTTGTGAGGGTTCCAAAATCGTGTAGACCGTCAGATCTTGAGAGCTCACCTTCCGCATTTCCCTACAGGGCCCACCATGATGTGTGTATTCTACATTCACCCGTCCATCCATTTTTTCAAATCATTTTAAGGCATTATCCAATAAAAACAAAGCAGATTGATCAACAGTGTTGATTGATCACTAATGAGCCACAAAAGTTTTCGATCAAGCTGATAGATTTTTTTTCCTGCCCGTTCATTGGGGATTAACTTATTAATGGATTAGATGGTAAATAAAATGTATGGAAAGAATAAGGTGCTTCCTAAGAAAATTTCAATGGTAGGGTGTTCAATCACCACTGTTTCCTGGAGTATGGTCCACCTAATAATTTGATCTTCTTAATTTTTTAGATCATGCCCTAAAATTATTTGGTAAAACAGATGAACAGAGTAGATACGGAATAAACATATTAATTAGGCGGGCACTACAGTAAAGGCTACACCGTCTTGGCTGAGGCCCGGGTCTCACCTAATCCGCTTCCCACGTGCAGCACATTCCAGCTGGAGAAAAGAAAACAGAAGTGTTGACATGTGGAACTTTGGTGGTCAATCTATTTTTTCCAAAGCCTAATGCCCAAAAATCAGCACTACCATGTTCAAGTATACCACACAGCTGAAAAAAGTGTCCAGGTAATGCTTACCCTTCATAATTTAATTATGCACAAGTTATCTGTAACTCTACAGCAAATATAAGTGCGTGACTGACGTTATCCCTTTAATTAGTTTTAAGTTTGAATAAGATGATGATGCCACGTCACATTGGAAAGACTTGAGACGTTGATAGTCAGCACTTGGCGTTTCCTTCACGTAACGTAACGTTAGAAAGACTTGAGCCATTGATGGTCAACACTCGCAGTTTCCTTCTCATTTCTCCTCCGCGTGCCCATAAAAGTTATGTAGACCATTTGAAGCGGATTGCCCACGGCATATATATATATATATATATATATATATATATATATATATATATATATATATATATATATATATATATGGTATTCGAACCCATGAGTCATGTTGATATTCTTCATTAATCTTATCTTAAAATAAATATTTAATCTTTTCCCTATAAATATCAGAGTTATACATAAATAAATATGGCTGAGTAGTTGGCGGCCAATAAACTAATTGGAGCCATGGTATGATTAATCTGAATCCATGTACATTCAGCCATGTGCGGAGTAGACGAGTCGCCATTCATCCCCACTAACTAAAACTTCCCCTTTTCAAGGAAAACTCGAACCCGACTTTTAGCTGCAGCCTCAACCCGGATTCCGGAACCAGCGATCTCGGTGGGAGCCTGACTGTCGGGCCCACTTAATGTATGCATATCCACGCTGTCCATCTGCTTTGCCAGATATTTTGGACGCGGATTTCATGCCAAAGACTTTAGCAGGAAGTTCCTGCGCTGGGAACCATGTGAGGCCCACCATGATGTTTGTAAGCAATCCACCCCGTCCATCCGGTTTGTGAGCTCATTTTAAAAAATGAGACCTAAAGTGACCAGGATCCAGGAGTTAAATAGGCCATACTAAAAGAAAAGGTGGTTAGGAAAATTCCCACCGTTGAAACCTTCTTGAGGTTTGACGTACGGTGATGCTTACCTGCCATCCATACTGTTAATAACATGGTTCCTACTGGGATGAACTGAAAACACAAATATTAGCATGATTCAAAACTTATATGACCCCACGAATATTTCAACTGTGGACGTGTTTTTTTTTTTTTTTTTTTAAAACATTTTTCTAATGATTTTATCGGACAATCTCTCTGAAATAAAATACTTTGAAAATATCTATACAAATTACAAAATGATTTTAAATTTTGAAATATGTAAGTTGAATTATTTTAATTTCCACATAATTTGTCTATCCAAATTGTAATAAGATCTTCGAAAATAAAAAAACTGATGAGATTTTAAAAATATCCCAGTTGTATCATTTATCAAAGTTATGCAAAACCATTGGATCGCAACAATATTCGGTGTGCCACTATGCAACATCAAGTGCCCATTGCAGCCCACTTCGCCGCATGGTCATACGATGAGGGCCGTCCATCTGGATGGCCTTGACCTTGACTGATCAACCTTGAGTTCTTGGGTTTGCGACCCTAAGAAATGAGAAGACACCAGTTGAACGGCTTGATGAGCCTCCCAAGAGGGTGGTGGCATGTTTCTGCAACACTTCCATGCACTACTGACATGCCTCTCTTCCGTCAATGGCGCCCCCACTGCGAATCGCAGAACAAACTTCCCTGACAGTACCGTGTGTGATATGAAGATTTTCCCGCTTGAATTTACGGCCTCTAATAAGCTAGAATTGAGTTTGTGTCCATTATCTTGATCATGCACAGTAGGCAGAAGGCGAAAATAAACGAGTGAAAATGTCCGAGGCACGATGTGTAAGGAAATGCGGAAGGTGAGCCCTCAAAATCTGACGGTCTACACGATGATTGGGACCCTCACAAAGCTGAAGATTGACGTTCCAATGGCCCACCTATCTACTACTGGAGCAGATTGATCTCTTCACACCTCTGATCCTACGGTATATAGTGGCCCCGGATTGCGATCTGTGGATCAGATCGTCCTTAGGACAAGCTATAGTGGACAAACTATTGCGCACACTTTCTTTCTTTCAATGTACTTTCGGTTTATCGTATATCCTCTGCGAGAGAGAGCGCATCCCTTTTATAGGAAAGGAAGGAGATGGGATGAGACCAGATTATCCGATCTTTTCCCAACCTCCTATCCTAAATCAAATTCAAATATGAATTTGAAAATTACAACTGAATGGAAAGTACGCAGCGGAAAGAGTCAAACCAAATGGGACCCACCCACTAGTGATTGCTCACGAGTGGGCCCCACTGGCCTACGACCATCATCTCCCACTCAATCATATTGTGGGATAGGCACATAAATCTGTCCAACTAACTTGCCTTATAACAATCAAATACCAAACATCACGATCAAAAGAATCAGAGGCATGGGACCAGCTGGATCACCATAATCTTCTCACAGGTGCTTAAGTACTAAGTGACCACCTAACTAGTACTCAATAACCCAAGCTTTGTAATGCCTGTCCTAGTCCGCATGACCACACCGGATGGAGTTAACTCCCGATCTAGAGTACTCGGCCAACATACGCACTTATCCAACTTATCGAGTTATTCTGAAAACTTAATTTTTCACAAACTTCGACTAAAATCAATTCAAAGCAATACTTATATATATATGCTTTTTTAAGAAAAATATTGTTTGCAAAAAAAAAGCCTAATAAAAACAACTCGATACTGCCGGCGGATAAGTCTTCAAGTGCGTATTAATAGTTCTAGAAACTTGGTGTAGCTGTCATGGGATCTTCCCCACGCAGATGTGTAATTTGGAATTAATCAAGCCGATTTTCTAGCGTGACCGAGTCTGGCCAATCAAGGACCTTTCGTCATTGTACACTAAAGTAGCGACACTCAATCTCATCCTCATATACACAAGAGGAGGGTAGCTAAGGACACAAAGAGTCACCTACGGGACTGGCTACTCGCACGTTGCAATGATTAGATCGAATCAAAGCAATCTGTAGGTAATAGGTCCCAGCACGTGGCTACAACCCACGTCGTAAAGTAGACAGTACTAGGTGTATGTCGGGTCTACAATACGCAGGTTATTCTACATGAGGTACGACTCATCTCATAACCACATAACCTGGCTTTAATTTCAGGCCATAACATTGATCGCATGTAAAGGAATGGTGCGATTATGTTATTCGACTTTATCAGTCTCATCTACAAATCTTTATAGGATTGTAGGCGGATACGACTCACTCATATCCTCATCCTTTATTATTCACAATAAAGGGAAGTTCATACCTCAATGTATAAACATGACCCCAAATGTACCTCTCTCGTACATTCAAGGTTGGTCAACCCGTGCGAGTGGGTGACCGGCCTGTCGACAAAAATAGAAATCCTACATGATCTCAAGGTAAATGCTGATGATCTTCATACCTAGTTATATTAGTGTTCAATACTGAATAAATGGAATGTATTATTCATGAAAGATCAAAGGTATTACATGAAAGATCAAAGGTATTACAAAACAAGTATATCAGTCAAGCTCTCCTCAATCCCATCTGCCTGACGTGAACCTGAAATAGATCTCTGGCTATAGGTTTCGTCATGGGATCAGTCATCATCTCCTTTGTAGGAATGTAGCTGAGGGCGACCTTCTTGTCTCTAACTTGATCACGGACGTAATGATACTTAATCTCAATGTGCTTAGATTTCTGGTGGTGTTTAGGGTCCTTTGCCAAGTCAATAGCAGAAGTATTGTCAATCTTCAGCGATATAGGCTGACGAACACTCGGTACAATACCCAGACTCAATAGAAATCTGCGAACCCATACACACTCCTGAACTGCAGCACAACATGCAATGTACTCGGCCTCCATAGATGAAAGAGCTGTGGATGTCTGTTTCTTACTCGACCATGAGATAGCTCCTCCTCCGAGTAAGAATACATACCCTGAAGTAGACTTTCCCTCGTCGGCATCATTACCCCAAGCAGCATCAGAATATCCTTTGAGCTCGAGGCTTGTGCCTTCATAACACAACATTAGGTCTTTTGTTCCTCTAAGATAGCGGAATATACGTTTAACGGCTTGCCAATGAGACTGTCCCGGGTTACTCTGATAACGGCTGACTATGCCAACTGCATAGCTAATATCCGGTCTGGTGCAAAGCATAATATACATTAAGCTCCCTACTGCGCTTGCATAAGGTACTGAGGACATAGTCAATTTCTCAGCTTAAGTCTGGGGACACGATTTCCTGTCTAACTTGGTAGCTTTATCCATAGGGGTTTCAACCGCTTTTGAATTTTTCATCCTGAACCGCTCTAAGATCTTTTGTATATAGGTTGCTTGAGACAAGCCTAAAAATTTCTTTGGGCGATCCCTGATGATTTTTACCCCAAGGATAAAATTGGCTTCACCGAGGTCTTTCATCTCAAAGTTCGAGAATAGCCAATCTTTAGTCAATGTCAATAATTGCATATCATTACCAGCTAACAGGATATCGTCTACATATAGAGATAGTATCAGAAAAGATCTTCCAGACCGTTTCATGTATACACAATGATCTTCTTCACTCATTGTGAATCCAAAAATAGTGATGGCCAAGTGGAACCTCATGTACCCCTGTCTTGAAGATTGCTTCAGCCCATAGATAGATCTCAATAATTTGCAGACTTTCTTTGGATGCTTTTTGTCCACATAACCCATGGGCTGTTACATGTATATTTCTTCATCCAAGTTACCATTTAAGAATGCGGTCTTTACATCCATCTGATATAACTCTAAGTCTAAACTTGCGACAATGGACAAAATCATGCGGATTGAGGAGAACTTCACAACAGGTGAAAAGGTCTCCTCGTAATCAACGCCTTCTTGTTGTGTAAAACCTTTAGCAATTAATCGTGCTTTATACTTGTCCACTGTACCATCTGCCTTTCTTTTGATCTTTAGTACTCATTTGTTACCTATCGCTTTGCGATTGGAAGGCAGATCAACAAGTTCCCAGACTTTATTTTTCTCCATGGAAGTGATCTCTTCGTCCATAGCATTCACCCAATCGGCCGAGTTAGAAGATAATAATGCATCCTGATACGAATCAGGTTCATCATCATCAACTGCAACACAAGAGAATGTTTGCCCCTCAATATCGAAGTATCTTCGGGGAATCAATCCTCTTTCGCTTCGACGTAACTCAGGAGCCTGCTGAGATGTCCTCCCACTGTCCTGAAGAACTATAGGACCATCATCATCTTAAAAAGCAGAATTTCCACTCTCCTGAGATACATCGGGTATTTCAAAAAGTTGTATTGGAACCTTTTGCTTCTCTCGGCTTGGGTATCTATCTTCAACGAAGGTCACGTCTCGGGATTCTATTTCAATCCATCGTCCATAGTCCTCATAAACTAGAACGTATCCCTTTGAATGCATAGGGTACCTAATGAACACGCATTCAATGGTTTTACTATCAAGTTTACCTCTATGCGGAGTAGGTAGCAAAACATATCCCAAAGATCCCCAAGGGCGTAGGTTGGCTAGAGAAGGAGTCCTCCCAGACCACATCTCATATGGAGTCTTAGGAATAGATTTGGATGGGACTCTATTTAGGACGTAGACGGCTGTTAACAGTGCGTCTCCGCAGAATGTGGTAGAGAGATTGGCTTGAGCCATCATCGATCTAACCATGTCCAATAATGTCCTATTCCTTCTCTCTGCAACACCATTTTGCTGTGGTGTGTAAGCCATTGTGTACTGCCGAACAATGCCAACATTTTCGCAATATGATTTAAACATTTCAGACGTATACTCGCCACCTCTATCAGATCGAAGGATTTTAATCTTTTTCTCAAGCTGATTTTCCACCTCAGCTTTATATTTAAGAAAACAATCAAAAGCCTCAGATTTGTGTGAGATGAGATACACATATCCATAACGCGAGTAATCGTTAATGAAAGTGACAAAGTATTGACATCCGTTTCTGGCATGTACATTAAAGGGTCCACATATATCTGAATGGATTATCTCTAGTGTGCCCTTTGACCTAACCGCTTTGGGAAATGGTTTCTTCGAAGTCTTCCCGGACACACAATGTTCACAAAATGGCAAATCAACTTTGGATAAGGAGTCTAACAGACCAGAACGTACTAGTCTTGTCATACGATCCTTTCCGATGTGACTTAACCTCGCGTGCTATTTTTGAGATTCAGATACTACAGTTTCATTCGACATAGCAGACAAAGCAAGAGGTGCATTATCACATTCTACGTCTAGAATAAATAAATCTGAAATTAAATTACCCCATGCAAAGATGAGGTTATTCTGTCTCAAAGAAACTCTTGTCCCAGAAAATCGAATATCAAAACCATCAGCTAATAACCTAGAAACATAAATTAAATTCCGACGCATCCCCAGTGCATATAGAATATCACGGAGTATTATTGTTCGCCCTATGCGCGTACGAAGATGGAAAACGCCAATCCCTTGTACGTCTTCAACAGCGTTATTGCCCATGTACAGCTTGTAACTCCCCTTGACTACATGCCGGAATTCCTCGAGTCCTCGACGACTACTTGTCACGTGCTTTGTTGCGCCTGAATCCAAAATCCACTCGTTAGATATAGTATCAACGGAAAGGATTTCAGAACAAACGCCTACAAACAAAGTATTTAGTGACTGAGAAATTACCGTCTTTTTATGGGCGCACTGTCGAGCATAATGGCCAAAATTTTCACAGACAAAGCAGACTACATTTGTCTTTTTCTGTTTTTTCTTTCCGTTCCCCTTCTTGAGATTTGGAACAGGTGTTGTGGTCTTCTGTTCTTGGTTATTCTTCTTCGCCTTCTTGCGAGCTTTAGACCTTTTATTATTAGCTTTCCGCTTATGGGTCTCTGCTACAAAGGCTTTAGCCGAACCTGGCTGAATAGCATTCATTTCAACCTCACGTACCAAGTGGCCACAAAAGTCTCTGAACGTTGTGATTGAATCAGTATGGTTCAGAATTCTTTTAATTTGGGCCCAAGATTCAGGCAAGGAACGGTGCATGGCTATAATCTTCTAATTTTCAGTCAATTTACACCCAACATTCCTAAGGGCACCTATCATTTGCTCCATCTTACGGATATGATCTTTGATGGGGTAGCCGACGGGCATCCTATACTCCTGGAATTCCAATTCCATTGCCCTAACTTTTACATCTAACTTTTGCGCATAGGCATCTGTCAGTGCTTCCCAGATTCCCTTAGCGGTTTCATACACTTCATACGTAGGTATGAGTTCTTTGTGCATGGTGCTAAGAAGAACATTTCGGGCTGAACGATTTTGTTTTCGCCACTTATTGTAGCGAGTCATCGCAACCCTATGTTCTTGTAAATTTCCGTTTTCAGCCAAGATGGGTTCCTCTTGAGCTCCATCCAGTGTGTGCGATATGTCGTCCTCGTCCAGAAGGCATCGCACCGCGCGGGACCAGTCTTCGTAGTTATTGCCGTCGAAATATTGTCCTTTCAGTTGTTCAGCGATCAACGCTTTGGTGGCCATCTCTACATTGCATGAGTATCACTACTTAGCTAAGATCTAAGGTATTGACACTAATCATCAGCATTTCTATGTTTTACACAAATTTTAATAATATAAAAGTAGTCAACAAATCTTAACGAGATCTAAAAGTCCACATACCCGAATGGGCGGTGTAGAACAATCAAGTTTTCAAATTAAGATGAAATTGGTACTTTTATAAAACTATAATTGCATAACATGCAACCTTCCATTATTTGGTTGCATACATCATTTGGTGGAAGAGACATTTAACTCCCACTCAGGTTATGCACAACCTTTAGCTTTAGGGAGGATTCTAGCACTAAGTTTTTCTTTGTGTTCAAATAAAAAATAAGGAGGGCTTAGATCTAAACATATCAAGCCTAATTATTTCACTCATATAAACATCATCATCAGAAAGGAAAAATAAAGTGCTAAGATATGAAAAGAGATCAATCTTCACTAGTGATTATGTCCATTAGAGATGGATCCGATCATTACCGTTAATGTTCATTATTGATGATGGATCCTTTCATCAACATTGATCATTATGGTTAATGATCGTTTCGATTACTAATGAGCTCTAGATTAATAGTGAAGACAATATCTTAAAAAAAATAAAAATATCATCTCATGTATATGATCAAATCTAAAAATCAAGATAACAGATTCAGGTTGTAACATATCTGAATGTATGCCACACCATTGATTTGAAGATTAAGTATGATTACATGTGAATTCGTTTTTCAACAGATGTACATTTTAAAATATAGATGTGACGTGTTGGACCATTACAATAGATGTACAGTAAACGTGTTGTAGCCTGCCAACATGTGTAAATGTGTTGCAATAAACCACATCGCTACATGAGTAAACATGTACATCACAGCCAACACGTATATTGGACAGTTGTAAATTAGCTATCAACATGTGTACAGTTGCAAATTATCCAACATGTTTTCATTAGCTAAAATGTATTCCAGAACAATACACCCATCAGGAGGACTTTTACGTCTATATGGAGAGACGTCTCCTAGTACAACACGTGTACAGGAGAGATATATCTCTCTGTACAACACATGTACAGCACATCACAACACTTTATATAACACGCAGTACGTGTACAGCACGTGTACAACAGCCATACGTATGCAGTATATGTACAGCATGTGTACAGCCACATGTACAGTACGTGTACAAAACGTGTACAATAGCCACATGTACAGCACGTGTACAAAATGTGTACAATAGCCACATGTGCAGCATGTGTACAAAACGTGTACAATAGCCACATGTGCAGCACGTGTACAAAACGTGTACAATGGCCACACGTGTACATCACATGTACAGCACGTGTACAGCACGTGTATAGCACGTGTATAGCCACATGTATAGCACGTGTACAAAATGTGTTGACACTTGGCCGATTTTGGACATTTGTACAGATTATGAGCAATCACTTGTACAAATATTGGGTATAACGTGTAGCAGCCATGTGTACACCAGCCAAACATGTACAATAGGTGTACACGTACATTATGTACAATATGTATACACGTGACAACAGCCAATCACGTGATACACCAGATGTATGGACAGTTTTGGAGATAACGTGTACTACAATGATGTACACATGCCAATCTGATTTGCACGTGTACAACAACTATAATGTACACCAGCCAAACATCTTTGTACGTGTACAGCAATTATGATGCTGGGTGCGTTACATGTCAATAATACAAACGTGCAAAGCAATACAAAGAGTCATATCTTTTAGTAGTTTGGTTAGATACGTCTCCAGCAGCTTTTTTTTTTATTTTTTATTATTATTATTTTTTTTTATAACAACATATATTAGATGAGTCTTGAAAATCTGAACGGTCCACATGAAGCAGAACCTCATGAAATCCCTTGGTACCAATTTTTACTTTGAACCAAAACTTTGGTAGGCCATAAAAATTCAAACAGTTTCTACCCTTGATTTGAATTTCTCTTTGCTATGGCCCACTAGAATCTTAGATCAGCGTGAAAATTCACCTCCTTAGGTTTCATAGGATTCCTCATCTTATGGACCGTTCGGATTCGACACTCATGACCCGTGTGCAAAGGTGCATAGGTGAGCATGCCTCTTTTTAAGTGGTGTATTTGAATACAACAACTATTGATGGATTTTTTTGTGAGATGGACACGCATGAATTTCAATACAATAACTATTGGTGTACATAAGGTGTATGAAATCATGATCATCTGGGTCCATCATAACATATATGCAAAATATAATCCACCAAACACATGGAATTCAATCCAAAAAGAAAAGATTGGCCACTTACTTTTTCAGATGAATATAATCGGAGATCCGCCGCTAAATTGCTCTGATACCACTGTAAGGAAATGCGGAAGGTGAGCCCTCAAGATCTGACGGTCTACACGATGATTGGGACCCTCACAAAGCTGAAGATTGACGTTCCAATGGCCCGCCTATCTACTACTGGAGCAGATTGATCTCTTCACACCTCTGATCCTACGGTATATAGTGGCCCCGGATTGCGATCTGTGGATCAAATCGTCCTTAGGACAAGCTATAGTGGACAAACTATTGCGCACACTTTCTTTCTTTCAATGTACTCTCGGTTTATCGTATATCCTCTGCGAGAGAGAGCGCATCCCTTTTATAGGAAAGGAAGGAGATGGGATGAGACCAGATTATCCGATCTTTTCCCAACCTCCTATCCTAAATCAAATTCAAATATGAATTTGAAAATTATAACTGAATGGAAAGTACGCAGCGGAAAGAGTCAAACCAAATGGGACCCACCCACTAGTGATTGCTCACGAGTGGGCCCCACTGGCCTACGACCATCACGATGACCTCAAACCTGGGATCAGCAGCAACAAGTTCTTCAAATTGGTCAGCCAACTTGATATGATTTCTTATGTAGCTTTGTAGATTTTCCAAACCATATAGTCTCATGACCATCCACAGCTTCAATTGTGGACATTCAATTCTCACGTTTTTGGCCCACTTGGGCATTGGATACAGTTAATTTTTGGTCTCATGTCCTAAAATAAACTCACGAAAAGGGTGGACTGGGAGGATTTCTTACAAACATCACAGTGGGTCCTACCTGGGTTCCCAGGGCAGAAACTTCATGGGAGGAAGCGGATTGCGTCCTACCCTGTCGAACGTTAATCCGTCAGGGCAGAGCTCTCCACCATGATGTAAACGTCTTATCCACGCCGTCCATACCTATTAACAGATCATTTTATGGCATCATCCAAAACATGAAGCATGTCCAGATCTCCAGTGGACCACACCAAAGGAAGCAGTCATGATAATGACACCCACCATTGAAACCTCTAAGAGCCACTGTGATGTTTTATTACCATCTAACCTATTTATAAGGTCATGTAGACCTGGATGAAGTGAAAAAACATATATCAGCTTGATCCGAAACTTCTGAGGGCCTGTTTGGCCGGGCAGACTGGATGGGATTAGATTATATTGGAAGGGATTGGAAGGAGCAATCCCCGAATTGGCTGGGCGTGCCAAACCAGCACGATCAAACTTCTGCCTGGATTGGAGCAATCCCATGGGATTGCCAGCAATCCACTGACATCACCATCATTACCTTGAAATCCACCTAATCCCATCTATTTTGCCTGGGACAAGTTTGGGTGGATGGATTGGAAGGGATTGGCCGGGCGTAATCCCGGGATTGGCCAGGTGGGTCAAACATACTTGGTGGTAGATTCCCTGGATATAGCAATCCCATGGGATTGCTAGCAATCCACCGACACAGCCATCATTACCTGTCATCCACCCTAATACAATCTAATCCCATGGGATGGGCCCATCCAAACACGCCCTAAAGCTCCTAAGATGTTTTTAATGGTAGGCCTTCAATCTCCATTTTGTGGTCCACTTAAGCCTTGGTTCTACCTCATTTTTTGGGATTATACCTGTAAATAGGGATGGATGGCGTGGATAAGACGTTTGCATCACAGTGGCTCCCATAGAGCTCTGCCTAAACGGATTACCGTCCAGGTGGGGTAGGGCGTAAACCACTTCCTTCATGGTAAAGCATATTTTAGGGCATGGTCCAATAAATGAAACAGGGTAGTCATTAAAAACCCACCATTAAAGGACGCAGATTGCGTCCTACCCCTCCCATCTTTGAACGGGTAAGAGCTTTGAGTGGGGATCGTGATATGTATGGGTCTTATTCACACTGTCAATCCTTTTTTTTTTTCATATAATTTTAATGTACAAGCCCAAAAATGATGAAGATCCAAGGCTCAAGTGGACCACACCACAGGAAACAACGGTGATAATAACTCTCACTGTTGAAACTTTTCTAGGGCCGACCGTGATGTTTATTTGCCATCCAACCTATTCATAAAGTTACATGGACCTGGATGAAGAGAAAATACAAATATAAGCTCCATCTAGAACTTTTGCGCCCTTAACAAGTTTTCAACTATAATAGTTTAATCCCTATTGTGTAGTCCACTTGAGCCTTGAATCTACCTCATTTTTGGGTTTATACACTAAAATGATACGGGAAAAATTGGATAAACGGTGTGGATAAGACCCATACATATCACAGTGGCCACTCAAAGCTCCTGTCCATTCTCAGTCAGAGACCTGCGAGTAGGACACAATCGGTGTCCACCATTAAAAGCTCTCCAAGGTCTACCGTAATGTTTATTGGCCATCCAACTTGTTGATAAGGCTACACGGACATTGATTAAGGGAAAACGCAAATATCAGCTTGATTCAAAACCTTTGTGCCCACAAAAAGATTTTAATGACCAACAACCATTGTTTCCTATAGTGCGGTCCACTTCAAATTTACATTTACTTCATTTTTGTAACCAAACCCTAAAATAAGCAGAAAAAATGGATGAATGCATATATCAAGGTGGGCCCATAGTCAGGTCCCACCCACATGGCTGGTTCCAAGGTTGCAGCTGCCTAACTGGACTTTGATTGCATTGTATAGAACACATCAACCGTTGTTAGTGCTGTGTTGACGTGGCAAAGTTATGTGAGCTCCATGTTGAGGGTCCAATATTACATATTAGATCCATTTATTACCTGAATTTACGAGCATAATACTGTTAACGCTCGATTTTAACTGTTTTTGCAATGCAAGGTGTATTTACGAACCTGGAATAAAAAGGGTGCTAAAAGCATGGAATTAACGCTCAGAATGCACCAAGGCAAGGAACGGACCCCAGGGGACCAAGATCGATAAATCTACACACCAGAGACCCGAGGAAATCGAGAAACTGAAGCTCAAGTGGCCTGAAATTGGTACAGAATGCAAGATCATAGGGTTCCAACCATCTGTTCGGCTCGAAACTTCATATATGGCCTGAGGACCACAAATTAACCGTACATGTCAAATTTCAGCTATTGGATCCTTGTGGAAGTGGTCCAACAGTCAGATCAGCTCATGAACTATTGATTTAGGGCCCACCTGATATTTGGATATGCTTCAATCTTGGTCCCAACGGTTTAAATGAGGTGAGAATACAGATGGACGGATCAGATTTCTCACAAACATCTCTGTGAGACTCAAGCGTACAGTGCATGAGGACGGTGCATTAGTGCACCGGGCGTGCACCAAAAAAAATCCAGAAGTCGGTCAGCATTGCTGACCGACTCTTCTTCTCAAACCAAGAAAAACGCAAACAGCGTTTTCCCTGTCTTGATTGGGTTTTGCTTGTGGGCCCCACCTATCATCCAGATCAGGAATCTGAACCGTCCAATGCTCTCAAGTGGAGGCGTCTACCTCCGCCATGGTGGCCATCTGCACCAATGCAAGTGCGTACAGGAAGAGATGTGATCAAAAGCAGGATATACGGTGGAGGGATTTTGTCCGATGGGCCACATGAAACCAGTGAAAAACGATCATTCCCGACCGAAATCTCAAGGGGAATGTGGTAAACGGAGTAGATTTCACTTTTGATGCTTATCAAGGGCCCATCGATTTCAACAGCGTAAAACAGTTACGCTGCGGGATTTTACGTCTGGAAAACGCGGGATTTCCGGACGGTTGTGGGCCCCACTCATGGTCCAAACATGCAATCTGAACCGTCCATCACGTAGAACGCCGCGATCTAGTCAAAACCATGTTGACTCTGTGCATTCATGCTCGCACACGTGCCAGGTTCAACGGTCCCAAATAGACGGCCCTGCACCGATTTCTGCGGAATTCTGTACCTGGGTCGTGCCAACATGAAATCAAAACCACCCTTCTCTGGTCGAGATTTTGAGGGACAGATAATGGACGGAGTGGATTTGTCCAACACCAGCAAATATGGGCCCCACCAGTTATGCACTTTTCTTACGTTAAACAGGGGGGCTGCGAATCAGGTTCCGCGACGAATTATTTTGAGGAAGTGTCCACTGCCTAGTGCGGCGTAAACAAGAATCCTGCTGCGAAAAGGAAACTGGAGACAAGAGGAGCTATAAAAGAAATAACACATCCAAGTTTTAGGGATCCACGGTTTTGGACAGAGGGAGAGAGTAGTTTTTTTTCTTTTTTATTTGCTGTTTATTTATTTTCTACTTTGAGATTAACCCGTTCATGACGGGCTAAACCTCTTAGCTAGGGCTAAGAGGTGAAGCTTGTAGCGTAATGGGGGATTCTACTTATGCCTTTGATTTAATTTGTGAATTGAACTTGCTATTAGTTTGATTATTTTGGGAATATTTTTAGTTCTTAATGGTCTGTTGTGACTGAACTTACAATGGGTCTGCGATGGCTTTGAGTATTTCCTTCTCCTTTTATGTTTTATGATGTCAGGAAGCCCTATTGTTCACCATCGTCTCCTGGGCATGGTTGGATGTCGGTACCCTTCCTAACCTTCATAATATGTTAATTGGTTGGTAATTAGTTTAATTCTGTTATTTACTTTGTCTCCTAGGCATGGTTTGGTGATGGAATCCATTCTAATTCATATACCTTTCATCTCTTGAAACTACATCAAGTGAGTTCAGTTTAATATCCATAAAGCACGCATAAGATCTCCCTGATCTCTACAAGTGGATCATCTGAATCCCTAGTGTTTTTCCTCTGAATTCTTTAAGTTTAGATTAATATTTCACGATTGTTCCTTAAATTCTATTTGATTTAGATTACATCTTAGCCTAGTTCTAGTTCTACTTAGTTTCAGATTACGTACAGGTTTCAGTCCCTGTGGATTCGACCTCGGTCTTACCGAGTTTTATTACTATATCACAACCCTATACTTGGGGAGTGAACAAGTTTTTGGCGCTGTTGCCGGGGATTGACGGTTACGTTTTCTGAGATTAACTAGTTTTAGGATTAGTTTAAGTTTAGGTTTTTTTTTTTTTTTTTCTTTTCTAATTTGATGTTAGAATTTTTTTTGTTTGATTTTTTTGAAACTAACCTGTCTTCCTGTTTTGTAGACTCTTTGATAGACTTCTAAATTGGTAACTTTCTTCTTAATTTTTTTTCCTTTCTATTTATAGAGTAGGATTTGTCTTCCTTTTTAGGTAGTTTCTAATTCTAATTCTTCTAGAATCTAACCTTATTTCCTATTTTATTTCTAGAAAATTTTCTATTTTTAGATTTTCTATTTAGGAACTAACCTTCCTGTTTTGTAGGTTTTCTTTAGAAATTTCTAATTCGGTAAGCTCTTTCTAACTTCTACTTTCTATTTTTCAAATTTCTTTCATTACTCACTTCCTTCCTAGTTTAGAATTTTCCTAATTTGTTTAGAAGTTCCTACTTTCCTTTTTAGGATTTCCCTTTTCTAATTTAGAACTTAGTTGATTGCTATTATTCTTCTTAGGAATTTTCTGTTCTTAGGCTTATTATCCTTATAAACTAAGTTGTTTTTGTTTAATCTTGTAGGTTTTAACATAGGCACTCCAACCTGGTAACTTCCTTCTAACTTCTCCTTCTTTTACTCTCCATATTGTTGTAAGATCCTTTCTTTTATTTTTCTTAGGAGTAGATTTAGAGTTAGGGTCTCATCATGTATATGCACGAGTGGGAACGTCAGTATGCTGAGAAGAATAATCTATATTGGGATGATGACTATGTTATAAATCAACCTATGTCTCAAAAATTCTTTGAAACTATCATCGAGAACCAACCAAAAGATAATGATCTACCGGTTGAGAAGTCCTTGCGTGATCATATGCGGGAGAGTAATTACACCCCACAGATTAACAAAACAGTACGTGAGTGTTGGGGTTATCATAATTATGGGCATGAGGACTATTATCACCCATCAGATGAGAAGAAAACAATGCGTGATTATATTATGAGTGATAATATGTATTACCAACCATCAGATTCTCCCACACATGATCCGTACGACTCTAATCAGTGGAACCATCACTGTCGGAAAGATGAACCAACAACATGTTATTGTGATAATTCTCTTGGATCCCCTACCTTTGAGATTCAACCAAAATCGATCCAAGAGAATTCATCTCAAAGTGACACAGACTCTGCTACGGACATGAGAAAATTAATAGAAGAGCTTGAATCACGCCTTGATAGGTTAATTGAGCCTAATGCACCTCAGCCTCAACCGAATCCAACTCTCCATACACAACCTTACACATATGATCAATGGAACCATCAAAATTGGGAAGTTGAATCAATAATGCATCATGATAACAATTCTCTTGGGTCCTATACCTCAGAAATCCAACAAAGAACGATCCAAGAGAATTCACTTCAGAACTCCATACAAAATCTGGAGCTCATTCAACAAAACACGCTCCAATGATTTCAAGAACTTGTAAAAGATGTACAACAATGGAATTCACGTGATGCGACTATGGAAAATAGTACAATTGAGAATGAAGAGTTGGATTGTATTGATGAGCACATTGTTCAATTTTCCGATGAGTCGATCTCGATGACTATCCAAAGGAATGATCAAGAGAAGTGGGTGTCTTTCAAATAAAATGATAGTGACAAACTTCACTCACATGACACACATGATTACACTGATGAGGTAGAGGTTAGTTTATTCGAACCTCAACCCAATCTAGGAACAGAATGTGAGGAATGTGATCCCATCCTAAGTGCACACTGCACGGAAATGGACGATGATGAGTACTGGGATTCAATCTCAAGTGTGGCCCCTACCAATGATCAAGAGGTTCAGGAAGTTGTCAAACATAAGGATCAACTCCACCTGTCTGACATGACTAATTTGAATGTGGAGAATGAACCATTTTCAACTAACTCTTCCAACCCTTGTGATACATGTTTGGACCACTGCCCTGAATTGAATGATGATATGATTCGGACGATGGACGATTTGCTTGATATATCTCTGGAATTTGAAACTACCCAGTTAAGGCTACAATCTGAACTACACACTTTAGACGATTCAATGCCTCCACTGAGAAGCTTCAATGACCAGAGTCTTCACATCAATTCTTCACCTATTGATTGTCCATCTGTCTGTGAAGGGCAAGAGCAAGCGAGCATGCATCCATCTACTTCAAAAGATGATGGAATCCTTGGGCTCATCATCATAAATTTCGATGCAGGAGACGACTCACTCCAAGCTGATTTTCCCACATCTTTGAACTCATGCTTGACACACCTTGTAGATTCCAACGACCTCATGATACAAGAAAAGGTGGATTCCTTGCATGACACTATCTCAGTGGTTGTCACGGACCAAGCGCACCCTTACTCTGAAGCCCCTTCTTCCCCAGACCCTGAATGATTACCACTAAAGAAGAGGAGCTAAAAATTGAACCGAAGTCTGGAACTTTGGAATGCATTGAGACTACATTACTTCCTGAAAATTTTTTTGAATTTTATCTACCTGTAGTCTCTGATTCACCATGGGATACTAACTTTGAGACTTTTTCTGACACAGGTGAATCATATATACTTTTGATACCTCAGGCGAATCAACGACAAATTTTTTCTAAGGTACATAAGTCTCTCCGGCCATTCATGCTTCAGGGCATCAAAGCCTATTGTAAAAGGGGCTTTTGGATGATCCTGTTGAGAAACCTACTGAGAGATTTATCTAGATATTGGCCGGAAGAGGAACCTTGTGGCATTACTGAGTAGTCTTTCCCCTGTTTTCATAAGATTAGGGTAGTTTCTTTAGTCTGGCTGAAGACATTAAACTTAGCGCTCCTGGGAGGCAACCCAGCTTTTGATTCCATGATTAGTCAATTCAATGTTTGTGGGTAACATTGCTGCAAACCCTCACGAGACTACAACTCATCTACTAGGGACAACCTAGGGGTTTAAAGGCTTGTTGCATACGCTAAATGCAATCGAAAGCACCTGCGAAAGTGGTATAGGCAGGATTTTGTTTTGTTATTTTTATTAGTTTCACTCTTGTACTGACCTGCTCTCTCCCAGCAATCTCTTGAAAAATCTCTCTCAATTCGTTATCCAGGTACTATCTTCCCATCACTTTTTCTTTACTGTCGTTGTCCCATGTGCATTACATGTTTATATCTTTTACATTGAGGACAATGTAGATTTTAGGTTGGGGGTGGGAGATTAGGTAACCTAATCAGTGTTTTCTTGATCTTGAGCAAAAATTGTGAAAATTTTTAAAAATTTTTTGGACTTTCTTGTACATTCGAAGTGATCTTGACGGTCATGTAGAGCACTAGAATTTCAAGATACGTGATGTTGGTAATTTATGACTCTTGGATTCAGTGTCTGTTAGATTTCACAGTTAAGTTTGAATTGTTAATCCATGATTAGAAGTTTTAAACATTGATTGAGTCGTGATTTCACATGTCACATCTCGCTTACACATTAAGGTTTCAGTTTGATGTTGAAGGGTTGACTTGGTAATCATTAAGCATGGAAGGAACTAACCTAGGGAATCTGTCCATCATGTTCAATAAGAAAAAAAAAAAGAAAAAAAGATACCTTTGAAAAGGGTTGGGCGAATAATCTTCACCATAGGTTTGCTCCCTATAGATGTAGATTTAATTCCCGTGGATGATATGTGAAAGGGTTGGGTGTAGGGTCTTCACCGTAGGTTTGCTCCCTATGGGTGAGGAGTTGATTTCCCTTCTTAGCGTTACTGTTAATGGAAAAATCAAAAGTTGAAAGAATGAAAAGATGATATGTGAGGCAAGGTTTAGTTATCATGAATTCTCTTGTTGGTTACCAATAATATCATGAAATGACGAATTGAATCTTAATGTCAATAAGCAAAGATTACACTATACACTCATGGAACTCAATGTTTACAATTGTTCTAATTAATGGATTAATTTTTTGAACTTGATTATGAAGTTACCATAAGTGTGAGGCCAGGAGAAATTAATAATTAACATTCATGGATCTTAGAATTTTGGTATCTGAATTGCTTTCGAAATATCACTCGAATTTATAGAAATCGTCCTGTAATTCTGAATTTATTTTTCGCATACTTTGCTCGGGACTAGCAAAATGCTGGTTGGGAGTTGTGTTGAGGGTCTAATATTACATATTAGACCCATTTATTACCTGAATTTACGAGCATAATACTGTTAACGCCCGATTTTAACTGTTTTTGCAATGCAAGGTGTATTTACGAACCTGGAGTAAAAAGGGTGCTAAAAGTATGAAATTAACGCTCAGAATGCACCAAGGTAAGGAACGGACCCCAGGGGACCAAGATCCACAAATCTACACGCCAGAGACCCGAGGAAATCGAGAAACTGAAGCTCAAGTGGCCTGAAATTGGTACAGAATGCAAGATCACAGGGTTCCAACCATCTGTTCGACTCGAAACTTCATATATGGCATAAGGACCACAAATTAACCGTACATGTCAAATTTCAGCTATTGGATCCTTGTGGAAGTGGTCAACGGTCAGATCAGCTCATGAACTATTGATTTAGGGCCCACCTGATATTTGGATATGCTTCAATCTTGGTCCCAACGGTTTAAATGAGGTGAGAATACAGATGGACGGATCAGATTTCTCACAAACATCTCTGTGAGACTCAAGCGTACAGTGCATGAGGACGGTGCATTAGTGCACCGGGCGTGCACCAAAAAAATCCAGAAGTCGGTCAGCGTTGCTGACCGACTCTTCTTCTCAAACCAAGAAAAACGCAAATAGCGTTTTCCCTGTCTTGATTGGGTTTTGCTTGTGGGCCCCACCTATCATCCAGATCAGGAATCTGAACCGTCCAATGCACTCAAGTGGAGGCGTCTACCTCCGCCATGGTGGCCATCTGCATCAATGCAAGTGTGTACAGGAAGAGATGTGATCAAAAGAAGGATAGACGGTGGAGGGATTTTGTCCGATGGGCCACATGAAACCAGTGAAAAACGATCATTCCCGACCGAAATCTCAAGGGGAATGTGGTGAACGGAGTAGATTTCACTTTTGATGCTTATCAAGGGCCCACCAATTTCAACTGCGTAAAACAGTTACGCAGCGGGATTTTGCGTCTGGAAAATACAGGGATTTCCGGACGGTTGTGGGCCCCACTCATGGTCCAAACGTGCAATCTGAACCGTCCATCACGTAGAAGGTCGCGATCTAGTCAAAACCATGTTGACTCTGTGCATTCATGCTCGCACACGTGTCGGGTTCAACGGTCCCAAATAGACGGCCCTGCACCGATTTCTGCGGAATTCTGTACCTGGGTCGTGCCAACATGAAATCAAAACCACCCTTCTCTGGTCGAGATTTTGAGGGACAGATAATGGACGGAGTGGATTT
Source organism: Magnolia officinalis (assembly GCA_021015155.1). Lineage (NCBI taxonomy): Eukaryota > Viridiplantae > Streptophyta > Magnoliopsida > Magnoliales > Magnoliaceae > Magnolia > Magnolia officinalis. The sequence continues at coordinate 87,518,579 of JAJHSJ010000006.1, read as the reverse complement.
GTCCAACACCAGCAAATATGGGCCCCACCAGTTATGCACTTTTCTTACGTTAAACAGGGGGGCTGCGAATCAGGTTCCGCGACGAATTATTTTGAGGAAGTGTCCACTGCCTAGTGCGGCGTAAACAAGAATCCTGCTGCAAAAAGGAAACTGGAGACAAGAGGAGCTATAAAAGAAATAACACATCCAAGTTTTAGGGATCCACGGTTTTGGACAGAGGGAGAGAGTAGTTTTTTTCCTTTTTTATTTGCTGTTTATTTATTTTCTGCTTTGAGATTAACCCGTTCATGACGGGCTAAACCTCTTAGCTAGGGCTAAGAGGTGAAGCTTGTAGCGTAATGGAGGATTCTACTTATGCCTTTGATTTAATTTGTGAATTGAACTTGCTATTATTTTGATTATTTTGGGAATATTTTTAGTTCTTAATGGTCTGTTGTGACTGAAATTACAATGGGTATGCGATGACTTTGAGTATTTCCTTCTCCTTTTATGTTTTATGATGTCAGGAAGCCCTGTTGTTCACCATCGTCTCCTGGGCATGGTTGGATGTCGGTACCCTTCCTAACCTTCATAATATGTTAATTGGTTGGTAATTAGTTTAATTCTGTTATTTACTTTGTCTCCTAGGCATGATTTGGTGATGGAATCCATTCTAAGTCATATACCTTTCATCTCTTGAAACTACATCAAGTGAGTTCAGTTCAATATCCATGAAGCACGCATAAGATCTCCCTGATCTCTACAAGTAGATCCTCTGAATCCCTAGTGTTTTTCCTCTGAATTCTTTAAGTTTAGATTAATATTTCACGATTGTTCCTTAAATTCTATTTGATTTAGATTACATCTTAGCCTAGTTCTAGTTCTACTTAGTTTCAGATTACGTACAGGTTTCAGTCTCTGTGGATTCGACCTCGGTCTTACCGAGTTTTATTACTACATCACAACCCTATACTTGGGGAGTGAACACTCCACTACGTTGTATGTTATATCAACACCATTCATCCATTATTCCGCATCATATTTCAGCATGAGCCTAAAAATGAAGCCGATCGAAAAATTACAATACGCACTTAAATACAAGTTTATTATATATTATTATTATTACGACTACGCTTACACCCTCACACAAATATTAGAACCCATATTACCGCCATAGTATAAGATGGTATATATATTTTTTAGTGCATATAATCTGTGTTGAAGGCACAAGAAATTCCAGGGTGGTAGCTTCTCATTGGTCCACATCATTTCCCAAAAGTCCCCTTACAAGATATGCTGGATTTCTCTCTCCAAATAGATTACATGCTACACAACAACACTTTTAATGTGTGAAACTTTTTTCGGACCCACCATGATTTTATGTAAGATCTACACCGTCCATCGATTTTTCATATAATTTTACATTATGAAAGCTCAAGTGGATTACACCACATAAAAAGCCCTGGGGATTGAACAAACTAATGTTGAAAACAAACTAATGTTGAAACTTTCTTAGGGTCAACCGTGTAGCTTACTTTACACTTGTCCTATTCATAAGATCACACATACCTGGATGAAGTTAAAATATAAACATCAGTTTGATTAGAGCCTTATGTGGCCTAAGAAGTTTTCGACTATAGCATCAATTCCTATTATTTTCAGTGGTGTGGTCCACTTTAGATTTGGATCTTCATTAATTTTGGGCTCATATCCTAGAATGATATGAGAAACTAGATTGACAGTGTGGATCAAAGAAATACATTATCATGGGACCCATGAAAATTTCACACTTGAAGCAATTCCATTACACGCAGGGAGCAGTTTAGGTGAGAGCCCGGCCCCTCACCTAAGACAATGCGACAGTGCAACCCTTACAGTAGCCTTGCTGTGTGTATTCTATATTTGCCTCGTCCATCCATTTTTCCAAATCATTTTACGGCATTATCCAAAAAAATAAAGCATATCAACAATGGTGATTGACCACTAACGAGCCACAAGTTTTGGATCAAGTTGATATTTATTTTTTCCATTCATTGAGGATTATGTGAACTTATCAACAAATTAGATGGTAAATAAAAAGTACGGAAAAAATAAGGTGCTCTCTAAAAAAATAGTGTAATTGTGCTGTTTTTCTTTCCTATTCTGATTGTAACATTATATATGTAGGTGTAAGCGGGATTATGATATTCTAAGACATTTTAAGGGTTCGAAAGAGAAAAATCTAGAGTTTTGGAGAGACTTGAAGAGGTTTTCATCATTGTAAGTTGCTTCCATCTCTTGTACAATGCTTTTATAGTGGATTGCTAGTCGCTTTATGCCATGATTTTTTTCCGCAATAGTTTTCCACGTAAATTCATGTGTTCTCTATGAACTTAAATTACATTTAATTTTCTTTTGTTTGATTCAAATTTGACCTGATTCCTTGCTGTTACCAACGCAAAAGCCAATGTAGTCATAGTTTCTCAGTAGCTGGCATAGTCAAGATAACACGCCCATAATGCAACCTTTCACACAATATGTCATTTAATAATCTGAGCAAAGCTTTGGTGTGGCTTGATATGCTTATTATTTAATTTTCGTACTTGCTTCACTATGAATGCCTTTGGTTGAAAGAACTATATATCCTTTTAAGTAGCAAACATAGATTGCTGGTTTCTTTCTTTCTGACCAATCTTACAAAATGCACTCAACATGGCTTTATTAACTTTCTAAACTGGCTCTAGATATTGATGTCTACTGTCTACTTCACTGGAACAGAATTAGTTTCCTCCCTGCACTAACCCATCCAGACAAACCTATGTATGGGATCACATGTGTCACCCTCGAACGTGTATGGAACATCAGAGCGCCCTGAATCAGGCGGGCTCCACAGTTCAGATGATCGACCTGACCTAAATCACAGGCTAGTCCACTCATAGGCAGGCCACATGTATGCAACTGGAACATAAAAGTTCCTTAGATCATCCTTTGTTTTGTACTTGATTTGTACACGTTGCACAACTGCTAAGTTGACTGGGGTTGATTATTGAACCTGGTAATCTACAAACAGACACTTTTCTGTTGCACAACTCGTAGTCCCCCACACAACACTACAACAAATTAGGGCTTAGCCGACTGATGGGCTTACCCTTTGCCCGCAGCCCGTTTTAACGGCTGCAGGCAAATGGTCCCTTCCTATTAAAAAAAAAAAAGAAAACATAAATCTCTCTCTCGCGCGCCCATCTCCCAAAACCCAAAAGCCTCTTCCTTTCTCTCTGCCTCTCTCGATCTCCCACGCTCCCTCACCCTCCCTCTCTCTCTCGCACTCAGCCTCTCCCTTTCCCAATCCGGCAGCAGCGATAAAGGTAAAAGCTCTGGAATTTTTCTCCGACCAGCTCCCTCGATTCTCTCAGAAAACCCTACTACCGATTTTCCATCTCTATCTCTCTCTCTCTCTCTCTCTCTCTCTCTCTCTCTCTCTCTCTCTCTCTCTCACACACACACTTTAAATGCTAGAGGAGAGAGCTCTCCTTTGGATTCGCAGATCTCGACGAGCTCACGTTTTCAAAGGCGGACCGTTTGGTTATCGCGTTTGCATCGGATCTAGGGTTTCTTTTACTTTCTCGCTTCCCGTTTTATCGCTTTAAGGTAAGAGCAAATGCAATCTTTTGGATCTCGTCTTCCCGCATTGTAAGGTTAGGGTTTCATCGAACTGCAGTTGCTTTTTGGAAAATAAACATAATCTGAGTATTGCTTATTTATTTCGATTTTTTGCTTTCTTTCCGAAACCTCTTCTTAGGGAAATGGTTGTACTTACTGCATTTTTTTTTCAGCCGATTGGGAAATCATAGTTTATTTGCCTTTTTTTTTAGGATTTTGTTTTTGTGATGTTGCGTTTCGATTTATTTTTTCTGAGGAACTTTCATTATTGCATTGCTGTCATTTTTTGAGCAATTGTTGAATCGCATTGTTTTTCCCCTCAATTTTAAGGAATGTTTTTCACTGTAGATTTGGTAAAACATGTGAATTCTTAAAACAAGGTAGAAATGCATTCCGGGTTGCTGTTTCCAATCTTTGTTGCTGTTGAATATATTGTATTTCCTACTCTGATCCTGGTTTTGGTTACTATTCTGATCTCAGGTGCTTGAGCTTTGATAGTGATTTTGAATTGTGATGTGGTTTTGCAATGTCATTGTTCCATAAATACTGTGACAGTTGCTTAGTAGTGCATTTTGCAATGTCATTGTTAATGGTTTGGGTCACTGAAACAGGGGCTTCCCTTGTAGGAGCTGAAAACTCGAGCTTATTGTCAGAACTCTCGGCCTAAGCATTGTATAATACCATCTTTGATACTTATCCTAGTATGAGGAATTGGCATATGCCATGAAGAATATGCTTATGTTTTGAAACCTTGTTATTGGAATTCATTCCAAATGACCTTGAAATGATATGCAATGGCAGGCATTGAACAATATGTCTTATATTTCTAAAAAAATAGTGATTGATATTATCATGATTTCGTAGTTTCATAGTGCGCCAACCTTTTTCCCCTTTTCTGTCTTGCGCTTTTGTCACTGATGCACCCCCCATGACAATGATTGAATTGGAAAGTCCAAGAAATTTCAACTAAACATTTTCGGTAATTTGGATAACAACCATTTATTTGGGGTTTCCATTTTGATTATGGCCAAAATCAAAAATTTTGATTTGGGGACTGAAATACCATGTTTATATCATATTCCAAGTTTTTTTTCCATATTCCTTTCAGAACTTTTTTTTTTTTTTTTTTTTTTTTGCAATATTCTGCTCTTTAACTGTAGGTCTGGGTGCATAGAGCTTTCAATTAATTGAATAGTTAGTGATCCCTGTTATCCTGTGGAAAATCATTGAGAATTGGATATTGATAGCACTTTATAATTATAGGCTTGCCTTTAGGGATCTAGATATGTTTGCGTGCATAATGGAAAATACCCTCATGTATTATTGAACATCTGTCCTTTTTATTATAAATTTAAGCATACATTTTCGCTGTTGGTGTTTATTGCAAATGATGTTATTATGTCATACTTTGTTTCTTTCTATAAATCTTACAAGGTGAGTTTCAAACTGAAAACTCATACTAATAGCTTGGAGTATGTATCAATTTTTGTATGGACTTGTCTCAACGCTTAAACTTCTTTTCATTCCCTCATCAGCAATCCTGTTTCTCATCTATTTTGCAAACCACCACTTGCCTATTCCCACCCCAGTATTTGTTCCATCTCTCACTCGTGCGAAGTGAATGAATTTTTTTTCATAGAGATCTATTTTGTAGCTCTTATTGGAACTAGCCTTCTTTGTTGAATTGTACTGTTGTTAGATGGTGAAGCTTCAGTTTTTTCTTCTGTAGTAGTTTCATCATGTTATTACATTTTTGCCTATAATGAACGAAGCTTTATTGTTCAATGTTTTGTGATGTAAGTGGAATGGAATGATGAATTTCACCTGATAGATTTGAAAGTTAATTTGTTGATTGTTACTTCTATTTCAAGATGGATTCTCAGCCAAAGGTTATTAAAGGTTTGATTCTCACAGAGGCTTGATTTTGAAGGCTTAATTAGAACTTCTATTCTAATTAACAGTTCTTTTTAACTTCTATTTATACATTACAAGCCAGAAAATGCTTGTTTATTTTGAAACTTCAACTAATTCGTGCTTTCTCTGCTGGATTTACAACTTGGGTTGGTCAAATCTGTTTCGATCTCTTTAACATGGGCCTGTTTAGACATCTCTCGAAAGAAATTAGGATTTGTTTGGATTTTTTCAGAGGAATCAATGATACAAATCCACCCTATCATTTGGATTGTGTCACAAAACAGGAAACACATTGAGCAGGCTCCTGTTTTCTTGATTTTTCTGCTCCAGAGTAGTTGCTTGCCTCTCGACATGCTATTGCTAATAAAACCATTATCCCGTGCAGACAACATATGGCTTGGACTCATGCATCATGGGAGAAGTTTGCTATATCATCCCTAAGTGTGGGAAGTGTAGGAATTAAACTGCTCCAATTTTATCTTTGTTAACTATAGTTTGTGTTGCAGGTTGTGGAATGTGAGTTGCTAGTGGTCCCTGCAAGTGAATTACCATACGAGGGACATGGCCCAGTTGAGGTATGCTTCAGTTGACTGCTGAGGTTCAGGCTTCTCTTATTTTTATGGTCCTTCAAGAGCATTTTTATTTATCATTTGGGTATTTAAATGGGCCCTAGGAATGTTGCCAAAGATTCTATCTATTGTGAAGCTCTTCTGTTATTTCTGTTTTGAAAATTCAAATAGTTTCATGTTTGAATTTATTTTCATTCTGTTGCTCAATCGGGCATTGTGTACTTTTTTTAAAATTGGAAACTGGTGAAACTTGCAGTTTTCTAGAGGGAATCTTATATATCTAGCAAGTGAAACAAAAATGAGATGATCAGAAGAGTAAAAACCTCATCAAGAACTCTTGCAAGATACCATACCACATGCCTTGCTTTAGGATACATTTGGATGTTAGGTTCTCAAGGGTGACAGGATGTGCTCTTGATGGTTATTATGTTGACTTCTGATATCAGCAAACTTTCAACAACTAGTCCAAGTTTTTAAAATGCTCTAACTATTCATTTTCTTCTTTTGATTTTGTAACAGACAATTGCAATATTTTTTAGCTGTGTTATGTCTGCTATTGGAGGAAACAATGCTGGTCCTGGTCGGAATATTGTATTAGCATTGCAGTTTCTTTCTTCTGTTCATATTTTGAGATCATACCTTTTTGTCATGCAATATAGAAGGGAACTGATTTAAGGCATTTGATTTTATAGGCAATGCTGTGGTTAATGTGTACATCAAGCACGAGAAGAAGTTTGCTTTTGTGGATATGAAAAATGTTGAAGAAGTGAGCAATGCAATGGCATTAGACGGGATAACGTTTGAGGTAACCATGTTCCCTTGTTATTGTTATTATTATTATTATTTTAAAGGTACCTTGTTCCATTTATTTCTAAATAAAGTATTTTCTGCAATTTGATTTTGGTGATAGGGAAGACGATACATGTGCTGAACAAAAATGAGCATGCTCTTGATATGGCTGCAGCACTTCATCACCATTTATTTCTTGAATGATTTGTTCTTACTGTGCCACAATTTTAGGTTTGAAATATGCTTTATTTATTGAGTTCAAAAAAGTTGTGGATATCCTTTTTTACAACGGATCTGTATCATTATTGATTTCTTTTTTAATTTGGTCATATCATGGCACATGGGATTCCCTAAACATCATCAGATGGTTAATAGAGGCAAGCATTCCTCAATGCCATTAGATGGACTTGTGTCACTTTTGATACCATAGTATTGCATCCATAAAGAAGCAAATCAGGTGGCAGTTTCTCTCAGTCCCGGTAAAGATGTTTTGAGATGGCACTGTCATTTGGATGCTAATCTCATGTTGTAACTCCTTTTGTCCTTTCAATTGTTTTGTATTCTCTATACACCTCACTTTATTAAAGTGATGCATGGACAAAAAGTCATGTGGAAAGTACCCCTATCTTGTAATTTTTCTTTTTGCTAAATTCTATTTTTGAAATGTTTGACATATTTCCGTCTGTCTTTTATTTACAGACAAAAGGTCCTTGATTGGTAGAGACTTGGGTAGACCCAAATGAGATACTGTTGCAAAATTGTTCTTCGTTTTAAGTAGTTTGATGTTGATTGCATTATATGCTGAAACATCTCTTTTTATCTTTCATGCTAGCGATATCTTGAATTTTGTGCTTTCTTTTAGGTTTCTCTGCGTCACTTGAAGCTGTGTGAAATATAGAACAATGACAGCAATCTCTGGCACAATTGCAGCTTTTGGATGAGATGATGGACAATGGTTTCCCTCTCACAACGGAACCAAATGTCCTGACGGAGATGATAGCTCCACCAAATCTTGTCAGCAAAATGTTGAGTGTTGTGACTGGTAGCAGTTCTAGTGTAAGCAACACCCTTCCAGGTGCAACAGCATCTAGTGTTCCGTGGAGAACAACTGATCTAAAGCATGCAAACAACGAAGTTTATGTTGATCTTGTTGAGGAAATGGATGCAATTGTGAGCAGGTCCATATATGAAGTTTGCCTGACATTCTTGATTGCTTTTCTCAATTTATTCCATTGTGCAATTTGGATATTCAGGCCTTGTTTGGTAGACGCCTAAAAATGAGTTCATTTAAACAGTAATTGTGTGTTAGATCTTGATCTTTAATACATAATCAGTTCATCATCATCATCATCATCATCATCTGAGCTTTATCCCAATTAATTGGGGTCGGCTACATGAATCCTTTTATGCTGTTCTACATAATGAGTTGATGTTAACAGTAAATGTGTATTGGAGATAAAGATCTCTAATACATAATTACTGTTGACTAAAAATGAAATGAACTCATTTTTAGGTATCTAACTAAAGGGCCCAATGTTATACAATTTTATGTTACTTTTCATTTTCTATTTACACTATCATCTTTGATACTTAGATCCTTCAGAAAAGGACCCCAAGCCGGATACTTGGATAACTTTCTAACGGCGACGACGAGGGATCCCCTTCCTTGAGACGTTGAAATAAATATCTAGCTGGATTTGGCACTAAAGAGTTTTCAGTTATTTAGGATTTATAGGGAATTGTACCCATTGGGCAACAACTTCAATTCCTGTTGTACCTGTATACTGAGAATTTGGACTTTGAGGATCTGTGGAACCTGATCCTTGCCATTCTCAATGCCTCTTTAAGCCCATGGGCAACATTGACCATCATTGTAAGATCACCATTTAGTTCGAACTCCTGGTCTGCTACAATTTCATCGGAGTCTGGACTGTGGAGACTACCTTTCAAACAATGTAACATTGACATAGACATGAGTTGCCAGACTCAGGGACCGTAGAAACCCACATGGTAACATTACGATTATATGATAAAGAGTTTTGCTAATCCAACACATGTGCAATAAGGCTCACGTTCACGCTACACATGTCAGCATCAGGCTGGTTCGGCTTTCTACACGTTTTCTGGAAAAAAAAAAAAGATCTGGTCCACTCAGCATGTGAGCCTCAATATTGGAAACGGGTTGATGGGTTAGAAAACTTGCAGCCAAGTTTTTCAGTCATACATTTGTTTTGCAAACTGTGGCCCACTTGACCACTGGATCAACCTGATTCTTGGTCTAGAGCATCAATATAGTGGTGTCCTGTTCTTGGACCTATCATGCCATGCAGGCACATGTGTGGCATTTACATGAGCTTTATTTTATTGCACACACGTGTTGGCTTAGCAAGGCTCATTTGATAAAATATACTATCATTTGCTACTACAGTGGTGTGTATGTAATAATATAATGGAAGCTTTGCTTGCAGGTGATGTGCCAGTGGGTGCCAAGTTTGGGTAAAGGAGAACAGTTGATGTCAGGTGGGCAGCTGTTCACAGAACTTTTGCAATCATGAAAATTCCTGTTTTTAAAATGGTTGGAGAAAAAGATCTCTACTACCGGCCGAAATAGCTGGTAGATTGCTATGATGATGATGATGGTCAAGGTGGTCCTAGGTCCTTTTACAAGCATTTCCATATATACATTATATAATTTGGCATATCTATGCATCAATCTCTCTTTCATAACAAGGTTCACTGACATGTGCTGCAGAAGATGTTCTCACTTTATGGGACCTCGACACAAATGTTCTTGTAGCTGTAATTGCAGATACTCTTACCGTGATTGTCTGAATATCATTATCTAATTGTGTTGTGTGTGTAAAGTAGACATTTGACGTGGATCATGGCTGAAAATTGATTGATGGTTATCATACACATTAATTTGACATGGAAGCTTACCTTGGTTAAAACTTGATAAAAACAGTAGTCCATTTCCTTTCTTTTCTTTCTTTATATATTCTCTAGACTCTTAATGTTGATGTTCATGGTAGTGTTATTTCGGATGGCAGTAATCCATTTCCTTTCTTTTCTTTCTTCTTCCTTTGGCCTATGAAATATATGCTGAACCTAGTAGATCTTCAACAACATAGGGAAAGACAAAAACCTTTAAACTAATGGAGTTTCAATGGTCCCATAGTCTCTCTAAATCAACAGTCTTATATGTAGAGATAAAGGCAAGCAGTTAGTTTTAAACCAAACACCATGTCACAACAGAACCAAACACCACTTCATTGAGAACATCAACAATATGCAGAAATCCTCTCAAATGACAGAGATTTGCTAATTAGATTAACCCTCAATGTTGGCTTTCCATTAAACCATCATCAAGATTCAGGCACCATTCTCAAAAGATCTACTTTGATATCATTCTCATTGCCTTCATTATCTTGATTGTTGATTGCCAGATTGAGCTTGCAAAAATGTTGTTGGCAGAGGGACAAAGTCATCTTTTTGTACATTGGCCACATTGTGACAATTTTTCTTGTGGCCTTTTCTCCACTGAAAGTGTTGGGATTTACCTACTGTTGTTTCCTTTGTGCCCTGCTGCTTTTACAATTGGTTTCGACTTACAAGCTCTCTACACAATGTGTAGATAATTTCTTGGGAAATAAATTGGGAGTATTTCTACTGTCGAGATTCTGGTGTGCTCTAATTTATCCAATTATTTCGCTTTTGGATCCGTGGCCGTAGGTGTAGATTGGTACACGCATAGCACTTAGATATATGAGTATTAATTTTCTTATCTTAGATTAGTACACGCATAGACAAAGTCATCTTAGTATTAACCTCCCATCTTTCCTTGTCTGTTTATATAATCTTTCACTGCCAAAATTTGCTTCTTTTCAAACCCAAGAAGCAGTAGCACAGGACAGAGATGAGTTCGACTAGCAGAGCATGGATCGTCGCTGTTAGCATTGGAGCGGTTGAAGCACTGAAAGATCAAGGTATTTGTAGACGGAATTATGCTTTCAGATCTTTACATCAGCAAGCAAAGAAGAGCATCGGATCGTATGCACAGGCCAAGAGACTCTCCATCATATATTCGAAATGCTAGGAATCTATTAGTAGATTCAAAAGCAGGGAAAAAAATCCATTTAATGGCTTTACTCTTTCGGTAAGTGAATCCATTATATTTTTGTTTTGCAATCTGTGTTTCCTGTACATTTCTGCCAAATTTTTGTGTTCAATTTCACTTTTTTTTTTTTATTATTTTTTTTTAATTTTTTAATGAGAAATATTTGCTCTATGGCTACGGTTGCACTGTGGGGCTAGTTATATGTTGCTACGGATTTTATCCGTAGCTTTGGACCTATTTCTATCAGTGTAGCAAAAACTGGCGATTTAGCAGCGTCCAGCAGAATCGTCAGTAAAGTCCTGACCGCCAGTAAAGCCTTTACCGACTGAGGCTTCACCGGCTGTTAGCTAATCGCGGGTAAAGGATTTAGCAGCGGTTTTCTTGGCTTTTGCCGGTGGTTTTGACCGCCGGTAAAGGCCAGTTTTCTTGTAGTGCAAGTGACCCATGTAGATAGAGCTGAATCAGGACATTTATATGCCTAGTCGCCTTTTCATAAGAATGAGCCTAAATGTGCATGGAAGTTTTAGGTCCTCTGGTGGGATTCATAAGCAAACAACTTGAAGAGTATGCCCAAACTGCAATGTGGGTAGACGCTTCAATGTAGTATCATAATTCCTAGAATCACTTGTAGATTTTAGCATCTATATATTAAATGATAAGAAAAGAAAATGCAAAATAATAATAATAATAATAATAATAAATAATCATAAAAAAGAAGAAGAAGAAGAAGAAGAAGAAGAAGAAGACTTCACCTCGCATATTGCGAAGAACATTGGAGATCTCCTTTCAGTGCACACTTGTCCTTTTCAACTTGCAAAGGTCATATCTTAAACGCCCTCTCTAATTCCGTCTATAACTCATACTGTAAAATATCATCTGTTAAAGATTTGTGGACAAAATTAGATCAAAAGTATAAAACTGAAGAGATCAATACTCAGAAATTTCTGATCGACAATTATGTCCACTTCAAGTTTAAAAATGATCAACCAATTCTCTCCCAAGTAACCGAAATACAGAACTTGGTTGATGAATTGAAGATTGGTTGGATAGATCTTCCTGAAGAATTCCTGGCCGGTGTAGTAATTGCAAAATTACCCTCATCATAGTTTAATTATAAAAAGAAACTGAAACATGATGAAAGGAAGTACACTCTTGAAGGGCTTCAACGACATCTTCGTATAGAAGAAGAGTCCAGAAACCAAGACAAGAAAGAAAGTGCTTCGGAAAATCATTCCAAAGCAAATATTGTAGAAGATGACAAGCCAAAATCTCAAAACTCCAAATCTATTCCCCCAAAGAAAGATACAAAGTTTAAGAAAAAGGGAAAGAAAAAGGGCAAGTGTCACTTCTGCAATAAGCCTGGACACTACATAAAGGAATGTTGATACAGGAAGAAACAACTAAAAGCTCAGGTTAACATGGCAGAAGACCAACTTGTAGCAATGGTTACTGAAGCTAATATAGTAATATCCGATGGTGGATGGTGGCTAGATACTCGTGCAACCATTCATATATCGAAGGACCGAAACATCTTCAAGACCTATGAAGGTATAACAACTGGATAAGAAGTGAAGATGGGTAATAACGTTCGTGTGACCGTTGTTGGAAAAGGAACAATAGAGCTTCAGTTTACATCAGGCAAAAAACTAACACTAACAAATGTATTGCCTGTACCTGACATGTCTAAAAATCTAGTGTCAGGTGATCTTCTCAATAAGAGGGGATTCAAAATAGTGATTAAGTCTGATAAGTTGGTTAGCATCAAGAATGGTATGTTTGTAGGCAAATGATATTCATGTAATGGTATGATTAAACTGAATATTAATAATAATAATGATGTTTCCGTTTATATAGTGGATTTTGTATCTTTATGGCATGCTAGACTAGGTCATGTTAATTATCATTCAATGAAAAGAATGATGATCCTGGGACTTATACCAAAATATGAAATACAACAAGAAGGGAAATGTGATGTGTGTGCCTATTCAAAAATAACTAGATAACCGTTTGAGACTGGCATGAGAAAATCACAACCCTTGGAGTTAATTCATTCCGATATCTGTGATTTAAATAATACCTTAACTCGTGGAGGAAAAAGGTATTTTATCACATTTATCGATGACTTCACTAGATTTTCCTATGTATACTTGATAAAATTTAAAGATGAAGCCTTTAAAAAGTTTAAGCTTTATAAGGCTGAAGTGAAAAATCAGTTGAATGTAAAGATTAAAGCCCTCAGAAGTGATAGAGGGGGTGAGTACTCTTCTAATGAATTCAACGACTTCTATGAATCAAACGGTATAATCCATGAATTTACGGTACCTTACACACCTCAGCAAAATGGCCTAGCGGAACGCAAAAATAGGACATTAGTTGAGATGATCAACTGTATGATATTAAATTCTGGATTACCACTGAATTTGTGGGGGAAAAAATTGTTAACAGCAAACCGTATTCTAAATACTATTCCACACAAAAAATTGGATATCTCCCCATATGAATTATGGAAAAATAAGAAACCATATCTTCATTACTTCAAAGTATGGGGAAGTATAGCAGAAGTCAGGATTATTGATTCTAAGAGAGTAAAGTTAGGTCCTAGAGGAATCAAGTGTGCTTTTGTGGGTTATGGAATTCATAGTCCGGTATATAGATTCTTGGTTCTAGAACAAACTTCTTTTGCTGACAAAAATATGATTATAGAGACTAAGGATGCTATATTTTTTGAAAATATAGTATATAAAGACTATATGAATAATCATACAAAAAAGGCAGGTTGATGAAAATATAATAGAATCAATGAACGAAGAGCTTAACAACTTTCATTATAAATCTAACACTCATCCAAAAGGAAATGAACCAAGGAGATCGAAAAGGGCAAGAAAAGAAACATCTTTTGGTCCAGATTTTTATATGTTCCTTATAGAAGGAGATAAAAATGAAATAAGAAAGGAGATTACTCTACCACTAAGTATTGAAAGTGATCCATCGACACTTAGTGAAGCTCTCTCATTTCCTGATGTACAGTTTTGGAGGGAAGCCATAGACGATGAAATGGATTCCATAGTCTCTAATAACACATGGTGTTTGGTCGATCTTCCACCAGGTTCAAAGCCTATAAAATGTAAGTGGATTTTTAAAAGAAAGTTCAATCCTGATAGAACCATAAATAAGTTTAAAGCTCGATTGGTAACCAAAGGATTTAGAAAAAAAGAAGGTATCGATTTTTTCGATACATATGCTCCTGTTGCTCGTATATCTACCATTAAGATTTTAATTGCTCTTGCAGCAATTCACCACCTAGTAATCCATCAAATGGATGTCAAAACGGCATTCTTAAATGGTGATCTAGATGAGGAAGTCTATATGGAACAACCTGAAGGGTTTGATCAACCTGGGCAAGAGAAGAAAATGTGTAAACTGGTCAAATCTCTCTATGGGCTCAAGCAAACTCCTAAACAATGGCATGAGAAATTTGATCAAGTAGTACAATCTAATGGTTTTAGAGTAAACCAAGTAGATAAGTGCATATATATTAAAGGTTAAATCATTATCCGCCTATACATAGATGATATGCTAATATTTGGACTAAATAAGGACTGTGTGAAAGAAACTAAAAAGTTTCTAAGTACCAACTTCGACATGAAGGATATGGGAAAAGCCGTTGTAATATTAGGTATTAAGATTTATAATCTTAATAATGGAATAACCTTAACACAATCTTATTACATAAAGAAAGTGTTAAAGAAGTTTAATCATTATGATAGTAAACCGGTTTCAACTCCATTTGATCCAAGTATTAAATTGGTTAAAAATACTGGTAGATGTAAAACACAATAAGAATATGCGAGTGCTATTGGGAGTTTAATGTATGCAATGAATTGCACTAGACCTGATATAGCATTCACCGTAGGAATGCTAAGTAGGTATACCAGTAATACAGGATAAATACACTGGAATGCAATTTCGAGAGTTTTAAAGTATCTAAGAGGAACCATAGACTATACACTGCATTATAAATCATATCCCGCTGTACTTGAAGGGTACAGCGATGAAAGCCGGAATTCAGATAGCGTAGAATCTAAATATACAAGTAGCTAGATATTCACTCTTGGAGGAGGAGCAATATCATGGGCATCTAAGAAACAAACATGCATATCTCACTCTACAATGGAAAGTGAGTTTATTGCACTTGGTGCTTCTTGTAAAGAAGGTGAATGGCTAAGATACCTACTGTTGGAAATCCCGTATTGGCCAAAACCTACTCCTATCATATCTATCTTTTGTGATAGTCAGGCTACTCTTTGTCATGCTATGAGTAAGACTTATAATGGTAAGTCTAGAAATGTAGGTCTAAGGCATAACTTTGTTAAAGGATTGCTCAGAGATGGAGTAATCACAGTGGAATATATTAAATTCATCTTGAACTTAGCAGATCCCTTGACAAAAGGTTTATCAAGAGATCAGATAAGAATAACCACTAAAGAAATGAGACTAAGATCCATAAAGATATAACTTTCACTCTTGATGGCAACCCTACCTATGTTTTGAAATATAGGCTAGGTTTAAGGGGACAAACAAGTCAAGTTTGTGACTGAAACATATACTAGAAAAATAAATTTTGAGTCTCATTCTTAAAAGTCTATTGTTTGGTTTCTGCATTTCATAAGAGGCTGAGTACTAACTCTTAATAGATATATAAGCAGACTTTGCTAAGATGAAGCAGAATCATCTTTGATAGATCTACCTATATGAGTAGAGAAGTGAGGCCGCTTTTGAAAAGATTGGGATCGTCTCTAGAATACTCATGAAATAAGGATACGCACAAGGGCAGAAATATGCGAACTTTTAGATCTTCAGTTATATATGAATAGATGTGTGTTATGTGTCCGATGAGTCATATAAGGTCCTTAGTTCAAGACTAATGGGTCACTAAGTACCTGGCATAACTTTGATACATATACATTAAAGTAAATGTTCAAATCCAAAAGATACATTTGCTTATGCACCTATTTATACTGATATGCCATTCGTTCTAGAATCTGATTTTATTTTTGAAATTGGGGGATTGCTGTTTTTTCTAGAATAAAAATAAATTTTAAAAATAAAAGTTATTTTTAGAAAGTAAATAAATATATTAATTATTTAAACTTTCCATAAATAGTGTGTATAGCCAGTCGGTAAGGGAAGGGGTTTTTGCTTATGCAACCAGGGTTTAAATCTCCTCGAGGACGGTGCGAAGCACCGTCCGTGCACACGCGTGGCGTGGGCTGTAGGGCTGCTTGGGCGCTTTTTGGCGCTTTATTAGGCACACTTAGCACTTCGCACGTGCGCATCGTCACAAGGAGTTATGAGAGTCTTAGTCTTTTTGGCACTCAGTTCATATTTTTGGGCCATGGTACCCTGATGTTTATTACATTTTTTAGTTGATTGAGAATAATTGTGACATGATTGTACACGTGACACCTATGCCATGTGTCGCTTATGTGGATACAGTTTTTCCTGTTGGATAACTGCTCCTGTCTGAATGGGTACAAAAATAATTGTCATAGGACAAAGGGTCATGTCCTTTCATGAAAAAAGGCTAATGAGCCAAGCTCAACTGAAGTCTATCAAGTAGAGGAAGGTCAGGAGTACATGTGTTGTGATCTTTTCATTGGGATTTTGACCGTACTAACCTCGTTGTATGGTCAAATACCCTAAAGGGATTCAACCGTTCAAATATTTCAAGGTGGCCTTTTGACGAGTTTTGGAAAAAATTTCGGACCAAAATACCATTGTCCTTCGATCAGCGGTTGTACAATTTAGAGTGCAGAAGAAGTTACATGTTATTCCAATCCCATGTTAAAAGAGAAACCTTTTTTTAGCATGGGCAAGCCCCAACTCGTGAGGTGAAGATCCATCCTCACGACTGTACCATTCCACAGGGTAGTTGGACTCCCAGAGGGACATCGCCAGTGACGTCGTACCAAGGAAAAGTATATTAATTTAACCACTCTACCATAAATTTCAGATTTGATATTGTGAATCTGACTCATCCTGTCCCAGTGAAATAATCTCTATAGTAATTACTATTGACAATATTTTGTATATTAAATGCTATTGCGGATTCCAAGTTTTAGATACTATTATAGCTGTTTATGCTCTCAGCATCAGTTGTCAAAACAAAAAAACAAAAAACAAAAAAAAAAAAAAAAAAAAAAGCCCCAGCTCGTGAGGATCACATTGATGTATGTGTATAATCCATGCTACTCATCCTTTTGCCTTGTCATTTTAGGGCTTAGGGCCTAAATATCAGCCTGATCCAGAGCTCGTGTGGGCCATATAATAGAAAATAATGGTGACAATGGCACCCACTTTTGAAACTTTACAAGCTCACTGTGATGTTTGTTAAAAGTGGACATGGCGCCCCAACGGCCCAAGTCAGGACTTTTTGGGCCCACGGTGAGCTGGCCAACAAGGTGGATAGAACGGATCACCCCATTGTGGGTCTTAGGCTATGGTATCAATGACAATCCTTTCATTTGGTAGTAAAAGAAGTAAACATGTGACAACTACGACCCGTATAACATGACAATTACAAACCTATGACAACCACGACCCATATAACATGACAACCACGACCCATATAACATGACAACTACAATCCATGACAACCACAACCCATATAACATGACAACTACAACCCATGACAACCTCGATCCTTGCCACATTACAACCACGACCCATATAACATGACAACACGACCTCAACCCTAACTACATTACAAACATAACTTTAATCTGTAGCCTTTGATCCATTTTTGGTAGTGTAGGCAGTGAACAAGTAACAATCATTTCATTGGATTTAGAATTTAATTTAACTTCATGTGCTAAAAAAGAGTTATATCCAAAAAATTTATAGCCCCCAAAAGGTTTTCAATGGTAGCTTTTCAATTTATATGAGTCAGGGTTGTCATGGTTGTGATGTTAAGGGTCGAGGTTGTGATATATTAAGGGTCGAGATTGTTACTTGTCCACTGCCTATACTACCAAAAATGGATCAAAGGTTACGGATTAAGATTGTGGTTATAATGTAGTAAGGGTCGAGGTCATGGTTGTCTGATGTAGAGCGGGTCGCGGACATTTTCATGGCCAACATGGATTAAAAAAGACCCGGTCGACGATAGAAGTGATCCGGACCGTCGGACCTTAGATCGGGCGTATCTCACAATCCGAAATGAGTTATCAGGCGTAAAATATATGATTTTGGGGTAGAACGAGCTACTTTAGCCAACCAACCCTGCTACGCCGGGTTGCATAGCCCAGATTTGAGAAATAACCCCGGATCGACGGTCGTTTCCCTGTTTTAATTTTGTTTTATTATAAATAGTAAGTTTTAGTTTGATTATAACTCTTCATCCATCGGGCTTTAGGAGTTGCATCCAATGTGAAAAGAGCTTAGAATAATTAGGAGAACGGTTTGGTGAAGCCAAATAGGACACTTACTATTTTTGGCCGAAAACCTTGCGCACTAGTAGACATCACGACTGTCTATAAATAGAAGTTTACAATTTATAGTAAGTCGCGGATTCTAGGAGTTTTAGTTGTAGTTTGATTCTGATTTCTTTCCCATTGCTTGGTACCCCTATTTAAAGGGTTGTGAACTCGTTTTATAAATTAATTAATCAATTTCGAATTTATTAAAATTTATTTATATTTTCTGCTTTCTTTCCTCGTGGATTTAAGAAGTGTCTGTGAGGAGTCCAGAGAAGCTCCGTGGATTCGGAGTAGTTATCCTCATCACGTTAATCCATGTGTTAATTGGTATCAAAGCGAGGATTCCCCTCGGGCCGATGGCAAACAATGAAGGTATGAATCAAAATCCTGTGGACGGTGATCCAGGGATTCGTTATCTTTCGGAAAGAATGAAAGCTTTCCACCAGGAGAGTCAATTGACCATGCAAGGGTTACAGGTAACTCTTGACCGTTTTACGGATGCGCTACTTCCACCCCGAGCCCTAGGCGGTGCTCCACCACCTATGGTTGCTCCACCACCCGTGGTTACTGTACGACGCAACCCCGATTTTGGTAGAGCACTACCAGTGGCAAACCGTAGGGCTACACCAGATGATTCAAGTTCTAGCGACGAGGACCTTAATGAAGGTTTTGCCCGACGACCAATCCATGGAGGCGATCATCTAGATCGTGCTGAAAGAGACTATCGAGGTAAGGCTGAACTACCTAGTTTTAATGGTTTATTACGTATAGAAGGTTTTCTCGATTGGCTAGCCGAAGTAGAGATATATTTTGATTATATGGATGTGTCAGATCATAAAAGGGTAAAATTGGTAGCGTTTAAATTAAAATATGATGCTTCTACATGGTGGGAACAATTACAACTCTTACGAGCCCGTCAGAATAAGGCGATGTTCACTCCCCAAGTGTAGGGTTGTGATGTAGTAATAAACTCGGTAAGACCGAGGTCGAATCCCAAGAGACTGGAACTTGTACGTAATCTGAAGGTAACTAGAACTAGAACTAGAACAAGATGAATTCTAAATCAAGTGTAGATTGAAGGATATTTGGTGAAATAATTAACTAAAACTTTAAGAGAATTTAGAGGAGAGACACTAGGGATTCAGAGGATCCACTTGTAGAGATCAGGGAGATCTTATTCCTGCATCAAAAACTCAACTGGACTTAGAGTCCATCTTCATCCAATTGAATAGTGTAATCATGAAAATCAAACTAAACTTACGTTGATCTAGTTTTCAAGAGATGAAATGTGTATGAATTAGAATGGATTCCATCACCTAACCATGCCCAAGAGACAAAGTAAATAATAGAATTAAACTAATTACCAACCAATCAATGTATGAAGGTTAGGAAGGGTACCGTCATCCGACCATGCCCAGGAGACGATGGTGAACAACAGGGCTTCCTGACGTCATAACATAAAAGAAAAGGAACATGCTCAAAGCTATCGCAGATCCATTGTAATTTTAGTCACAACGGACCATTAAAAACTAAAAAAAACATTCCCTTAAAATTAAACTAAATCAAGTTCAATTCAGTGTAAATAAAAAGCACAAGTTAAAGTCCCCCATCACACTACAAGCTTCACCTCTTAGCCCTAGCTAAGAGGTTTAGCCACACATGGTGGTGATGAGGCTAAAATCCCTTAGAAAAATAAAGCATAAAAGCAAAATAAAATACTTTCCCTGTCTCTCTCTCCCTGTCTCCCTTCACCAAAACTCCTAGCCGTGGATGAATCTCTCCAAGCTCCCCTTTTCTTCCCATTCTCTCCCTCTTTTATAGAAGCTTGGAGTTAGTGTTGTGCTTGAAACAAGAGTGAGTTGGTGCGAAGAGTTTCCGCACTGCGTATACAGCTGGATTGCGTAACTGATGCAAGTAGCTGCGCTGCAATGCTTGGTGGGGCCCACTTTAGCTGACTTTTGCGAAATCCACGCCGTCCACCAACTTCGTGACGAAATTTCAGCTGGAGAGAGCCGGTTTTGGATTGCTGATGACGTGGCCCACTTGATTTTTTAGTTTGCCGTCCAACCTACATTAAAGCCTTCACATACGTGCAGTGTCCAAGAAACTCAATAAATAGGTCAGAGAACGGTCGGTTTCACCTCCTCGTTTCAATTAATGGCTTAGATCAGCGAATGGTCTAATGATCGTGGCCCACCGAGCCTCGTCCGCAGGCTCTGGTACGAACAGAGCCTTCGGTTTCTCCGCTGTGACGGTCGGTGGGCCCCACCTTGATGGTTATGGAGAAATACATTCCGTCCACTGGGATCCCCATGGAAAACCATCCAGGAAGGCCCGTTTTTTGGATCCAAACCGTGGTGTCCCATGAGATTGTAACCCAGCCGTCCATCCTGCGTTTAAACAAAGATTTATGCGTATATACATGCATGGGACCAAAAAGACACCTAGGAGTTGGTCTTGGCAGTATTTTGAGATAGGTGAACGGTTCTGATCATCGAACAGAACGATGAGTGGGCCCCACTACTGGAAAATGGACGGACAGCGTCCGTCCACTGTTCCTGTGCAGGAAGAAGGCGGGTCAGCCGTTTGGTTGACTGAATTCGGGTCCGGTGCGGCTTGGGAGTGCACCGCATGTGAGGTCCACTGTAATGTTTATGAGAAATCCACTCCGTCCATCCGTTTTGTCATATAATTCAAAACATTGAGTCCGAAATTGAGGCGTATCCAGAGATCAGGTGGGCCCCAAATTGATGATTTATGGGCTGATCCAACCGTTGGCCCACTTCTGTAGCGATCCAGGAGCTGAAATTTGATATGTACGGCTCATTTGTGGTCCTCAGGCCATATATGAAGTTTTGAGCCGAACGGATGGTGGGAACCCTGTGATCTTGCATTTTGTACCAATTTCAGACAAATTGAGCTTCAGTTCCTCGATTTCCTTGTATCTCTGTCATGTAAATTTGTCGATCCTGGTCCCCTGGGGTCCGTCCCTTACCTTGGTGTCATCGAAGCGTCAATTCCTTGCTTTTAGTATTTTATTTCGATCCATGCTCACAAATGTAACCTGCATCACAATCACAGTTCAATCAGGGCATTAACTAGTATTATGTTTGTAATTCCAAGCAAAAACCGGGGTCTAATATGCAATATTTGACCCTCAACAGGCGCCCATCTCATCATGGCCACGGATAAGACGTCTTCTTCGATCACGATTTCTCCCTGGTGATTATGAGCAGATATTTTCTAGCAATATCAAAATTGCCGATAAGGAAATCGAACCGTCACAGATTACACTGAATAATTTCAGCAGTTGGCTACACGAAACGATCTGTCAGAATTTGAGTCACAGAAGGTGGCATGATTTATAGGTGGGTTGCGACCGACAATTCAGGACAGAGTTCGGATGTACCCAGTCGGGACGGTGGATGAAGCAGTTCAATTGGCGGGTATGGCAGAAACACAACTTACGAGAGCTCCTGCTTGTCCATATCCTTCAACTCGACCTCCCATGATGGGTCTCACGCAGGATCCAGTGCTGGCACGAGGAAAAGATCCAGTAGGAGAACGTCATCAACCTCCTACAACCGCAAACCCGTGATACAGGGAACGACTCATCCAGACCTCCACGTGCAGCACCCAAACAACGGGCCCTAGTATGATTCCAAATCCTTATGCTCGGCCAAGGTCGAACAATTATTACCGTTGTGGCCAACCAGGCCCCTTATCAAACACTTGTCCTCAACGTCTTGCAACACACTTGACTATAAATGAAGGGGGTACTGAGGATGAGGCCACAGAAGAAGACCATGGCTTTAATGAACATGAACAAACCACTGAAGGAATAACAAGTGGCGATGAAGTGACGGGCAAGGATCGTGGCAAATTTCTAGTTGTGAGGTGATTACTGTATGCCCCACAAAAGGAATTACATTCACAGCGACATAATATATTTCGTACTCGGTGCACTGTCAACAGAAAGGTCTATGATGTGATCATAAACAGTGGTAGTAGCGAGAACATCGTCTCAAGAGTGATGGTGAACAAGTTGTAGCTACCAACGACGAAACATCCTTCCCCATACTCAATTGGCTGGATAAAAAAGGTGAATGAGACCAAAGGAACTCAACAATGCACTATGTCATTTTCATTGGGAAAAATTATAAGGATCAAACACTTTGATACGTGGTCGACATGGAAGCTTGTCATATGTTACTCGGTCGACCCTGACAGTCGGACCGTGATGCGACTCATCGGGGACGAGATAATGTCTACATATTTTCAAGGATAGTCGAAAAATAATCCTTACCTCTATGGCACCAGAGAATCACTCTTAAGCCTCTAAAGTGGAGGGGAGTTCCCTTTTGACCATTCGGGATTTCATGGAGAAATCTAAGGAAACCGGCGAGGTATACGCAGTAATGGTGAAGGGCGAGGAAGATGAACCCTCAAACATCCCTCTAAGTTTAAGACTATTGTTAAACAAATTTAAAGAAGTCTGGCCTGACGATTTACCTGATGGATTGCCCCCCATGAGGGACATCCAATATCACATAAACCTCGTCCTTGGGGCTAGCCTACCCAACCGTCCTCATTATCGGATGAGTCCGAAGGAGTGTGAGATACTTCAAGGGCAAGTAGAGGAATTGATCCGTACGGGTCTCTTAAGAGAGAGCACGTGCCCATGTGCCGTACCAGCATTATTAATGCAAAAAAAAAAGAAAGTTGGCACATGTGTGTCGACAGCCGGGCAATCAATAAAACTATCATCAAGTATCGGTTCTCAATACCACGATTAGTTGATATGCTCGATATGCTGGAAAGGGCCAATGTGTTCTCTAAACTAGATCTAAGGAGCGGGTACCATCAAATTCATATCCGACCCGGTGATGAGTGAAAAATGGCATTCAAGACCAAAGAAGGTTTGTATGAGTGGCTGGTCATGCCCTTCAGCCTATCGAATGCTCCAAGTACTTTTATGCGTTTGATGAATCAAGTTCTAAAATCGTTCACTAGCTGATTTGTGGTAGTATATTTTGATGACATATTGATATATATTCAGGATGAGGCGGAGCACAGGAAACATCTCAGGTAGGTGTTGTAGGTCCTACAAATTAACAAGTTGTACCTTAAGTTGAAGAAGTTTAGTTTTTTAACTGACAGTCTGTTGTTTCTAGAATTTGTTGTAACATCCACAGGCATTCATATGGACGATGACAAGGTGCGAGCTATTAGGGAATGGCCGATCCCCACAAACATTCATGAGGTGAGGAGTTTTCACGGGTTGGCGACTTTCTATCATCAATTTGTGCGAGATTTTAGCACCATAATTTCGACAAATTGTTTAAGGTTAAGTGTGATGCTTTATACGTCGAAATTGGAGGAGTATTATCACAGGAAGGCAGGCCAGTAGCCTTCTACAGCGAGAAGCTCAGCGAAACCCGAAAGAAGTGGTCGACTTATGAGCCTGAGTTGTACGCAGTTGTTCAGGCGCTGCGACATTGGCGACATTATCTGATTCAAAGAGAGTTTGTTCTGTACACTGACCATCAAGCATTAAAGTTTATTAATAGTCAGACTAACATAAATCGTGTGCATGCTAGATGGGTTACATTTTTTTTAGGAATTCACGTTCGTTCTGAAGTACAAGTCAGGGCAACAGAACAACGTGGCTGATGCACTTAGCCGTCGTGCATCACTACTTGTTACGATGAGTAACAAGGTGGTCGGCTTCGACTGTCTCAAGGAGCTGTATGCCGAGGATGAGGACTTTAAAGATTCTTGGATGAAGTGCCAAGAAGGTCACCCTAGTGACCGTCATATAAAGGACGATTTTCTCTTCAAAGGGAATCATTGTGAATCCCCCAAAGTTCTTTGAGGGAGCAGATTATTCAGGAGCTACATGGAGGTGGCCTTGGTGGACACCTTGGGAAAGACAAGACGCGACCTCTTGGAAAAGAAAAGACGCGAGCTCTTGTGAAAGAGCGGTATTACTGGCCGCAATTAGTACATGATGTAGGAAAAGTCGTACAATAGTGTCATGTTTGTCAAACCTCCAAGGGGTAATCTCAGAATACGGGCCTCTACACCCCGTTACATGTGCTTGACGGTCCTTGGGAGGATTTATCAATGGACTTCGTGCTTGGTCTCCCACGAACACAACGTGGCATGGATTCGGTGTTCGTGGTGGTAGATCATTTATCCAAGATGGCGCACTTTATCCCATGTAAGAAGACCCTCGATGCAACACATGTGGCGAATCTATTCTTCAGGGAGGTCGTACCGCTACACGGGGTCCCCAAGACCATTACTTTCGATCATGACACGAAGTTCATTAGCCACTTTTGGAGGACTTTGTAGACTCGATTCGATACACGATTTCAATTCAGCAGTGCTTACCACCCATAGACTGATGGGTAGACCGAAGTGTGAATCGCACGTTGGGAAACCTCCTTCGCTGTATTTCAAGAGAAAAACTGAAGCAGTGGGATTTGGCCTTGTCTCAAGCAAAGTTTGTATTCAACAACATGGTGAACCGCTCGACAGAAAAGTCACCATTCCAGATTATGTACGGACGAATGCCTCGCCACACACTTGACTTGGTCCCTCTGCCCAAACACCCAGGCACGAGCATTATAGCAGAACATATGGCAGACAAGATCATGGGCATCCATGCAGAAGTGCAGACCAAGCTACATGCCTCGAACGGGAAGTTCAAGAAACAAGCGGATAAGCACCGGCGACAAAAGGTGTTCGAGGTGGGTGACCGCGTTATGGTCTATCTGCGCAAAGAGAGATTTTCGACCGGGACGTACAAGAAGTTAAAAAATAAGAAGATTGGACCCGTCTCAGTCATTCGAAAGATTAATGACAATGCTTAGATCGTTGATCTTCCAGATGACATGACGATCTCACGGACTTTCAACATCGCGGACCTGACCGAGTATCATGAACCAGAACACGATGAGAACTCAAGGACGAGTTCTTTTAAAGTGGAGGGGACTGATGTAGAGCGGGTCGTGGAAAGTTTCATGGCCAAGATGGATCAGAAAAGACCCAGTCAACAACAGAAGTGATCTGAACCGTCGGACCTTAGATCGGGCGTATCTCACAATCCGGAATGAGTTATCAGGCGTAAAATATATGATTTTGGGGTAGAACGAGCTAATTTAGCCAACCAACCCCACCGCGCTGGGTTGGGCAGCCCGGATTTGTAAAATACCCCTGGATCGACGGTTGTTTCCCTGTTTTTATTTCGTTTTTACTATAAATAGTAAGTTTTAGTTTGATTATAACTCTTCATCCGTCGGGCTTTAGGAGTTGCGTCCAACATAAAAAGAGCTTAGAATAATTAGGAGAACAGTTTGGTGAAGCCAAATAGGACACTTACTATTTTTGACCGAAAACCTTGCGCAGTAGTAGACATCACGACCGTCTATAAATAGTAAGTTTACTATTTATAGTAAGTCGCGGATTCTAGGAGTTTTAGTTGTAGTTTGATTCTGATTTCTTTCCCATTGCTTGGTACCCCTATTTAAAGGGTTGTGAACTCATTTTTATGAATTAATTAATCAATTCCGAATTTATTAGAATTTATTTCTATTTTCTGCTTTCTTTCCTCATGGATCCAAGAAGTCTCTGTGAGGAGTCAGAGAAGCTCCGTGGATTCGAAGTAGTTATCCTCATCACGTTCATCCCTGCGTCATTGTCACATGCTCACTTCCTTTACTACCAAATGAAAGTCTAGCCATTCGTACCATAACCTAAGGCCCACAATGGGGTGATCCGTTCCATCCACCTTATTAGTCACCTTGTCATGGGCCCAAAAAGTCCTGAATTAGGCAATGTCTACTTCTAACAAACATCACAGTGAGCCTAAAAATTTTCAATAGTGGGTGTCACTGTCCCCATTATTTTCTATAATGTGGCCTACACGAGCTTTGGATTAGGTTGATATTTGAGCTCTAACCCTAAAATGATGCGGCAAAAAGGATGGGCAATGTGGATTATACACATGCATCAATGTGGGCCCCACACGAGCAAGGCCCAAGTCGTAGGGCCCACATTGATGGTGTATAATCCACGCCACCCATCCTTTTTTCCAATCTTGGTGGTGTGCTTGAGTAAAGCTCGATCGATCGAATTGATTGACTGAACATGGCAAAAAAAAAAAAATGTCCAGCAAGATTTGACCTAAAAATTGATTTACTTCAAGTACTCAAAGCATGACGAGCGATCGAGCTTGATTCGATCGAACATGGCCAAAACAGTTCAACGAATTCACTGGACCATTTTTAGCCAAACTCGATTAATCGAAGGCCATTCTTGATCGATCAATCAATCCTAGTCGTTAAAGATCCAATGAAGCCTTTTTATTATAAATATTGCATTCGGATTTTTGGAAAAATGATAAATTTTGGTATTTTAGAGACCTTAGTGCATTGTAAGCTCTACCAATCCTCATAGGATCTATCCCATAGAGATTCATGCATTCTTCTTAGTGATTATTCACTCTAATGAGCATTCCATCATTATCTAGAAGAAGATCATGATCTCAAGCCTTCTTTAGAGTTTAGATACCAATTCTATTTGTAAATCCCAGTGTCTATCAATCTTTAGAGTTCCATCAAGTAGAATCTCTTAGGAATTCAACTTTCTATTAGTTGAAGGAGATATCTACCCACTTCCCATCACCTTGGTCATCACAAATGGGCATCGCATGAAGTGTTTGATCTTGGAACTGAAGCATTGGAAATGCATTGACATCAATGATTGGGGGAGCAACGAGAAGCTGATTCAAAACACAAGAGAATATTGAATAAGCATCTCAATACAGCATGTCAATGGGGCTTAATCTGACAAGTAAGGTTGGCATTTGTGAAGTCCATGTATACTCATTCCTTATGTAGGATTGAGTGTAAGAGTTAACTACCAAAGTTGATTATGTTCTTGTGTAAAACATTAGTTCTTATATAAGACATAAATCAAGTCCTTTTGTAGGCCACCAGACATGGAGCGCACGTGTTAGTCTTTATAAGAACCTCCAACGGAAGTAAATATAGGTCCCTATATTAGGACCGAGGTTTATAACGAGCCTATAGAAAACCACATAAGTATCCGAGGAAGCTGGTCCTTCTGTATGAATGTAAAGGTTAGAGGTAAACCTGATTTAAAACATTTGATAGTAAAATCTGATACACTCATGTATTGAGTGAGTCCGTTAGGAGTGGAGTAGGAAAATTGAACCATGATACATGCATACTTGTGTTTGGGATTGTCTTTTGATCAATTTTTTAATTATGATTATGTATGCATGATTAGATGAATGTTATGAGTCAATAGTTAGCATATCTTATACACACATGTACACTATCTTATTTATAGATTAGTTGCCTCATTAGCATAGCTATTGTAATATATGTAGTTGGACCTACTAATGGCTTGAAAGCCTTAGTGTTAAATTGATTTACTTAGCTTAAATGACATATTAGTTAAAATAGGCAATTATATTTAATTGGTTAAAATTTTATTTGATCCTAACCATCCCCCTCCCTATGACATTACCTTCATTCTATGGCTCCGCCAAGCTTTTACGCATAACCATGGTATCCTACACCACGTGCAATTTCAACTATAATTAACTTTCTAAATTGTCAAACCACATGCATGGTTCACGCAGGTGTTATAGTTCAATGCATCCATTCATGTTGCAGGACTAAGCCCTTAGCAAAAGAACTTAAATATCGTTAATCACCTTGTATTTGAGTGTATTCGTAATTAATTGGGTATAAATGCCCTTTTTTTTTTTACAGTTGGCTTTGTGTAACTTTGAGTGCAACTCTAACAACTGGAACGAGTTTTTAGGGCATGTCTAGCGTTCGGTCGCATTGGGAAGGGAATAGGAGAAGACGAAGCAGGGCACCTTCAATAGATTACCAACCCCTATGATACGCAGACGTCTGCAGAGAGAGATCTTGGCAGTCACTCACATGGAAATCATTAGGAACTCAAGCTGTCCACACGAACAGAGTGGGATCCAGAGGAGCTATAACCTCTTTGTGGGGAATCTTCCATTCTCTTGCTCCAGTGAATACCTTTTCAAGATCTTCCAGAGATACGGTAGAGTTGTAGATGTCTTCATACCTTCATTTCGGGGGACAAATAGGCCCAAAGGTTTTGCATTTGTGTGTTTCCAATACGAGGATGATGTTAGGGCAACGATTGGAGTCCTCCATGGTCGGAGGATAGTCGGTAGAATCGTAACAGTCCAAGCAGCGAACAAGGATCTCAAACAACTGCAACCCAGCAATGTCCAAAGCAAGCCTATGGGGGCCCAAGCTCCAGGTTTGGGGATAGGAACGCAACCAGCTTCCAACCCTATTACTATGGCTTCTATTCCCTCCAATGTGGGGTTTACTCAAGTGGACCCTTTGTTTGTTAAACGGAGGTGAGAGGAACTGAGTAAGAAAATGATTGGGAGAGCTGGAGTCTCTTCCACATCTATCTTACAACTTATGGACTCCATCAGGGCATCGAGATTCAGAGTTTCAACAGTGGATGTTTCTAGACTTTCCAGTGATTCTTTCCTCCTCGTCTTTAAATCGGCAGATGAACTGGAAGATTTTGCAGCTAACCAAAGTTTGCACCAGAACATGGGCCTTAGGGAAGTAGTCCACTGGACACCCGATTTCACTCGTGTATGATGGCCATTAGATCCGATTTTTTGGAATTCCACCTCGTGCCTGGGGAGAATAGGTCATAAAGGAGCTCGGTAACCTTTACGGTAAAGTTATTCAGCTTGATACTAACAACATATATGGTATATTTCAAGCCTTTGCGTGGGTCAAGGTTGTTCTGAAGCCTAGAGCTGAATTCAGATGGTTGCATAATCTGATGGTTAAAGGGAAGCCATACTGTGTGGCAGCTGAGATGGAGGCTACCCACCTGATTCATACATCTCCCCTATTGGGTAGGGAATGCCCTCCACCCTTGGAGAGTACTAGGGAATGGGTGGACAGGAGATTCAAACCTGGAACCAATACCTGCCAAGAACGCTCATCCCCTATTTGTAGAAATCCCCCAGGCAGGGCGCTTGCTCTTACATTCGAAGAACTCTCAGGGACAATACCTTTGCCCTATATATAGAGAGCCCCATACTGATATTACAGTAGGAAGTAAGTGTTGCTGTGTTTGGGATGGAAATGGCCAGACCAACTCCCAGACTGGGTCTGATGAAGAAGTTTCTCCAGCAGTAGCCTCTCCTGTAAAGGGATCACTAGGGGTGACTGATACCACCTCTAAGGGGTTACCCATAGTTGATCTGATTGAGGGTGGAAGTTTTAGGCCTACCAAAAACATGCACCTGCCAAATGATGAATCATTGTCAGTCCGGTATTGTGAGGAGAATGCAGAAGTCTCTAACCAGCTAGCAGCAGATGGGCCTCTGATGAACCCCGTTGATATCTCGACAATTCTTTGCCCCAGACCTCTCACCAAC
The DNA here is from genome assembly GCA_021015155.1 of Magnolia officinalis. Taxonomy (NCBI): domain Eukaryota; kingdom Viridiplantae; phylum Streptophyta; class Magnoliopsida; order Magnoliales; family Magnoliaceae; genus Magnolia; species Magnolia officinalis. The sequence continues at coordinate 87,488,600 of JAJHSJ010000006.1, read as the reverse complement.
AAAGCCTTCAGCCCCACACTGCTACCTCTCAATCGTCTAAGGGCCTGTTCCGAAATGAAGGGAAGGGCAAAATCAATTGGCTGTTCTCCTATGTCTCCCTTATACGACAATGATGTGAAAATAGATAAGCGATACTGGGATTCTGCATAAAGTTCTCCCTATTATAGCTTCATGCCTCGTGGAATGGAGAGACAAACTTAGAAGGCTAAAGAGAATGGTTGTTTCTTTCAGGTGTGTCACTGATGGATAGTTTCCTCGTGTGGAATGCTCGCGGCGTAGGGAATGCCCTTACTATCAGGACAGCGAAGCGGCTGATTTCAGAACACAAGCCGAAGATCGTTGTCATCTTAGAAACTATGCTCAGGGAGGAAAGGAGAGTGGCAACAGGCTTAAAGCTTGGTTTTCACTCCCCTTTGTCCAATGGAGATGCTGGAGGCAAAATCTGGGTTTTCTTTTACTCATCTGTTAATGTTGTTGTAGAATCTATGTCTAACCAAACGCTTTCTATTAGACTATCTATGCAGCATATGCAGGACTCTGCTCTGCTCTCTATTGTCTATGTCAAATGTTCCAGACTGTTGAGGCGAGATCTCTGGGATGATCTAGTGTCTATCAGCAGCTTAAGTGCTGGCCCATGGGTGGTCTGTGATGATTTTAATGCAGTAGTAATTGTAGCTAAGAGGCTAGGTAGCCAACCCAGTGCAGGTGACGAAGAATTTGCTGCAACTATAAACAACGCAGGATTGCCAGATGCCGGATTTTCAGGCAACAGGTTTACCTGGAGTAACAACCAAGGTGGGAATACAAGAATCTGGGCAAGACTAGATAGAGCACTGTGTAACAGCGACTAGATCAGATGTTTCCCATGCTTCCAGGTGATGCATCTACCTCGGGCAACTCGGATCATGCCCCAATTTTGTTAAATTTCCCAGCCCCTTCTCGGCCTATTGTTAAACCACTCAGGTTTTAGTGAATGTGGTTCCCTACACGATGGTTTTCTGCAGATTGTGAAGGAGGAGTGGGCTAGGGACTATTCAGGCTCTCCTATGATTGATCTCATGCTGAAGCTTAAAAAGGTAAAGTATGCTGTCAAGAGCTAGAATAGGGAAGTTTTCGGTGATGTTTCTTGCAAGTGCAAGTAGGCAGAGATGGATCTTGAGCAGGAGGAATTCAGGTTGCAGTCTCCACCAGACTCCTTCCCATCCGTTGATATGTTGGAAGCTAAGAATCACTTGGCGCAATGGGAATTGGCAGAAGAGATCTTCTGGAAACAGAAGGCCCATAACAATTGGCTGGCTGAAGGTGACAAAAACACAAAATTTTTCCATCTATCGACAATGGACCGCGCTAGAAGAGTCAATATTCGAGAAATCTGCCCAGAGGCTGATTCCTTAATCACTGACCAAGATGAAATTAAGACTGAGGCTGTCCGTTATTTCTTCCGCCTACTTATAGGAGATCAGATTCTCATTTCAGGTATTGTAGATGAATATATTCCTCAGCTGTTATCGATGGAAGACAATAATTTTTTGATGCACTCCCCATCCCTTGAGGAAGTCAGATAGGCCGCTTTCTCGCTGCTATCGAACGGAGCCCCAGGCTCAGACAGTTTAGGGGGCTCTTTCTTTTCTGGTTGCTGGCATATTGTGGCCTCAGATATCCACAAAGTTGTCATCCATCTCTTCAATGTGGGTGAAATTCCCAAGGCCTTTACTTTAGCTCTGATCTGCCTAATCCTTGACCAGTTTAGACCCATTAGCCTCTGTAACTATATATAAGATATTCTCCAAGGTGATCTCTGCCAGATTAGCGACTATCTTTCCCAAGCTCATTTCCCCAGAATAGGGTGCCTTCATTCAAGGCCGGGCAATCAAGGAAAATGTTGCACTAGCCCAGGAGGTTTTCAGGGAAGTTGACAGAAAAGTTCGTGAGGGAAATATTGCCATCAAACTCGATATGGAAAAGGCATATGATAGAGTCAATTGGCAATTTCTTAAGCATATCCTTCTTCGTTTCGATTTTAGAAGTTGCTGGGTGGATATGGTGGAGAAGTGTTAGAGCAACTGCTAGTTCTCCATTCTAGTCAATAGCAAGGCGAAGGGCTACTTCAAGTCCTCACGTGGACTTAGGCAAGGAGATCCGCTCTCCCCTAGCCTCTTCATATTAGCCACAGAAGTCTTCAACAGGGGCATCAAGTCCATATTCAGCAAGGGCATCAAGTCCATGTTCAACAGGGGTCTATGTCAGCCATTCAAGCTCAAGTTGGGACGTCCCCTCATATCCCACCTGCTCTATGTGGCTGGCATGTTCCTGTTTGCCAACAGCAGTTCCTCCTCCCTTTTGGCCATCAACAATTTCATGGATGCATATCAAAAATCTCTGGGCCAGAAGATTAACCTCTCCAAGAACTCCTTCTTTTGCTCCTCAAAGTTGTCCCACGGTAGAGTCCGCTCCATTGAAAATAAGCTGAAAATTCCAAAGGCGATCCTTGAAGCTTCATACCTGGGCGTCCCGATCCTTAGAGGGAGATTATCTGAAGCTATATTTAAGCCGTTGATTGATAAGCTAACTGCCAAAGTGGATGGTTGGAATGCTAGGATTCTCACTCAGGCAGGCCGGGCCACATTAATTAAGCATGTCCTAGGTAGTATCCCAATTTACATGATGGTGGCTACCCCTATCCCTGCTCAGTCCTTGGGAGATATGGAAAAACATTTTGCCAACTTCTTCTGAGGGTGGGCGAATGGTAAAAGGAAGCTGTATTGGACAAAATGGAGGATAGCTGCCCCTACTTTTGAAGGCGGGCTGGACATTAGAAGGTTAGGTGACAAGATGGCAGCATTGCAGTTAAAGATGGCTTGGGAATTATTCTATGACAGGAGCAATAGCCTTTAGGCTATCTTCATGAAGGCTAAATACGAGGACCTCGTCTCCAACCCTAGCTTGGTGGGCAGCAGGTCATGCCGGGTTGCAACATCACCCTCTGGAAAAGTATTCAATCTCTGCTTCCATTCTTGTCCACTAAAGTGTGCTGGCTGATAGGAAAAGGGGACCGCAACCTCTGGGACGAGGATTGGACGGGTCTCGACCCCCTTCTGAACAGCACAACTAAGGAGATCCCATAGGCCTTGCGCAATTTGAAGGTTAAGTACTTCCTTGGTAATCAAGGCCCCTGCCTCCCTCCTCAATCCTAGATTCGTCACTCAGGAGGCCATCCATCACATATTCTAGAGAGGTTTCTGCACCAGTGAGGGAATGATCATTGTATATGGCCCCTTACTCCATCAGGCATGTTCTCAGTGAAATCAGCGTGGGCCTTTTTTAAAAACAGCAACATTAGAAGAGGTTGGTCTAGGTGGGTGTGGCATCAACAGGTCCATTCAAAAATTTCCACCTTCCTTTGGAGACTCATGGTAGGCACTCTTCCAATTGATGACAGAGTGCAGAAGAAGGGAGTTGTACTGGCTTCTCGCTATGCTTGCTACTCTTCCAACGACCAGCGCCCCCCCTCCAAATCGCTGAATCATATGTTCTCTTCGGGCCACCTAGCTGATATGGTATGGCGTCATTTCAACAATCTTTTTGGCTTCAACCTTGTGTCCCACCATTCAATTCAAGATAGACTGACCTAATGGTGGGGGGCATTGCTCCAAGGTGTCACCAACTTCCAGATTCGTGGGCTGACTCTATGTTTCCTTCTTTGGGAAATTTGGAAAGCTAGAAACTCTGCCAAATTTGATGATAAGAATCTTGGTGTTGAGGCTGTTATCTCTCGAACCAAATGGTGGCTGGGTTGGGCTATCAAAGGGGACTCTCACACGCTATCTCCAACTCTTGGTTGGATCGGTTTCTTCTCAGGAACTTGGGTATCCCCGAGACCACCTCCCTAGCTACACGCTTCGAAGTGATCAAATGGGGCAGGCCGGATACCAACTAGGTCAAACTAAATGTTGATGGTTCGACTATGCACAACCCAGGAATGTCTGGAGGGGGCGGTATTTGTAGGAGGGAAGACGTTAGCATGGTCTTCGCGTCCTCAAATGGATATTGGCTAGGAACAAATAATAGTGCAGAAATCACAACGGTTTATGAGGGCTTGTCCATCTGTGTTAGCAGGGGCCTACGATAAGTCATAGTTAAATCAAACTCCAAGTTGGTATTGGATTTGATAAATTGTGTCTCTCGGGTGGGCCGGAAATGGATTCACTGGACTACCCACATCTCTAGCATTAACACGTTCGACTCTTTCCGTTTTTCCCAAATTTTGAGAGAGGAGAATGGCCCGACTGATGGCCTAGCTAGGGAGGGCAGCAGGACACAAGTTAGTCAGATCTACATGTTTATGCGGGATCTTCCCCACGACATCTAAGGGAGGGTGGTTTTAAATAAAGTTGGCCTTGGTGACATTAGGGAGGTGGACCATGTATAGTTTTCGTCATGATAGGTTGCCTAATGTTAATTTTTATGGATCCATGGGCAACCTGAAGTACAGACCCTGTATTCAGTTCTTACATTTTGATATGAATCACAGGCTACATTTAGCTTGTTTCCTTTAGGATATTTTATTTTATTTTTACTTTGATATGTTTTGAAATCTTTTTATTTCACTATAAGTTTAGTATAATTAGCATGAAATGCCTTTTTTAGCTCATTTTAAAAGGCAAGAAAGTTGCACGACTAGCAAAAGTGTTGCTAGGCTACTAATTTTCCATACATGCGGCATGCCGATGATACCCCGAAACAATTTAATTATCAGCTGCATCACCAAAATCACACTAATAAAATGATTTGAAATATGTAAACGTCAGTCATCTAAAAGGAAGAATAAAAATGCTAATGGTGAGTCACTCGATTTGATCCTTACATTGTGGCCCATTTGAAGCTTAGAATTTTCTCATTTTTTGTTAAATTATATATTTCACTTGTCTTATTATAATCATTATCTTAAATATCACATATGTAAATTAATTTCGGATATTAAAATTGATGTAGGCAATAAAATTCTAGTTTTTTTTTTTTTTTTTTTTTTTTTTTTTTTTTTTTTTTTTTTTTTTTTTTAAATGTATGAGAGAATTTCAATGCATTCTCCAATTACAAATATCCAAATACAAATTTTAGATTCCAATGCTTTTCAATATAAGCTACTAAAACAAATAATGATTCTAATTCATTTCAAATATCAACTTTCAAACAAGCCCTTTGCCTTGCAAAGGTTCCTCTTTAAAACATAAACCTTAGAGGCAGGCCAAAATGAAACTTAGTTAAACACATTAGAATAGAAAAGAGAAGCCATACATGAGACCAAACTTGTGGATCGGTTCACCTCGAATGGCCTGTTCTAGTAAAGATTGATGGGTTGTATGCCTATAACGATACCCGGTTCAAAAGTTATGGCCAATTTATGGTTCACCTTCATTTGGTCCAACCATGCTAGGAATGGATGTGTCATGTCCTACATCAGGTCCACTGTGAGATTTATTTGCCATCTAGCCTCTTCACAAGGTCACACAGACTTGGATGAAAAGAAAACACAAATATTAGCTTGATCAGAACCTTCTGTAACCTTAAAATGTTTTCAACGGTAAGCATCTGATTCCCACGATTTCTCTAGTTTGGCCAACTTGAGCCTTGGATCTGCTTCCATTTCTATCTCTTGTTGTAAAATGGTATGGAAAATGGATGGATGGTGTCGATGTGATAACATACATCATTATGGGGCCCACAAAAGTTCCACATGTCCGATTTTCTTACCGCATATCAAGCAACCATATGAAATTCATATCGTCCCCATAATGATGTATTTCTTAGATCCACACCGTCCATTCATTTTTTTTTAAAAAAAACATTCTAAGTTATGCAGATGTAAAGCTCAAGTTGACCACACCATAAGAAATATTAGGAATTGATGCTACCATTGAAAACTTCTTGGAGCCACAGTTGAAGGCCCTAATCAAGCTAATATTTGTGTTATTAAGGTATGTGTGAGCTTATGAACAGGTTAGATGGCAAATAAGCCTCATGGTTGGCCATAGGAAAAGGTATTTTGTTCAATCCCCACTGCTTTTTTAGTGTGGTCCTCTTGAGATTTGGATGCACCTCATTTTTAGTCTCATGCTCTAGATATGTCGGGAAAAAATGATAGATGGTGTGGATCTAACATAAGAAATCATAGTGGGACTTAGAAAAGTTCTGTTGAACGTGTTGTGTAGTATGCAATCCATCAGGAAGGGTCCTTACTCATGCCTCAAGTCACAAGAGCTTCATTGTAGTGTGAGTGCATGGGTGTGTGAGTGCCGGTGTAAAACATAAAAATGCAATCCATTGGGGAGAGATAAATTCAGCATATTTTCTGAGCCGGAGAAGTTAGAGATGACATGGATCAATGAGAAGTGATGGCATTGAATTTCCTGTGTCTTCAACACAGATATGTGGTAGAGGTCCTGAGTTCCGGTTGGCACACTCTATCTGGAACTAAGGACCTCTACCACTGAGCCATGAGTAGGGACCCATAGTATATCCAAAGCTCAAGTGGGCCAACACCATAGAAAACAGTGGGGATAATGACGTCCACTATGAAAAATGAGGCAAATCCAACGCTAAAATTAAATTTTCTGTTGCTTTTGAGTTGTGAGTTTAGTCCCATATTGGATTTGCCCAAAAAAGTTTTCTTGTATACAAGATAGGCTATTTGTCTTGGGACTTGAGCCCCATTCAAGAGGCATGTGAATTTGGCCTTGTGAGGGGGTTATGCTAATAGCTTCAATATATGCCATTGACCACATGTGCGCGTGCTTGTTGAGCTGAGCCGAGTCTGAATCTATGTGCACAGGTGTAGGTGTGGCCGGGTGTACTCGCGGAACTTTATTTTGTGCGAGAATGCAGTCACAATTGTGCATTTTCATTTTAAAATAGAGAGATGTTGCTAGTCAGTTGGTCGCACCTGTTAAGCCCTCTTTGTTCTCTTTTCTGCTGAGTCGACTTAGTACTTTCGGGTTAAACTGTAAGTGGTTTGAATCCGTGTCCGGTGAGTGCACCACTGGGACCATGTTATAGTCGTCGTATCCTGGAGGTCGGTTGCTCTAGAAACCTATAACATTTGGGATGTTGTCCAAAGAGAGCAAATTCGATTTCAAGTTAAGTTACTCACATCACACCTGAACTTAACTTTATAAGTATTCTATCTCATTTAAAAACAAAACAAAAACAAAAAAAAAAAAAAAAAAAAAAAAAAAAAAAAATTCATAAAGGTTTTCTATTTTTAATAGCTTATTTAATTCAACTACATATTCTTACAACAATGATTACCTCTTTTAAGAGTGACATCTAAAGCCCCATGGCTTTAATACTTTTCTTTTGAGTCAGGCGCAACCCAGATGAATAAGCTTGAACCTGAAAGACCCGATCAGTTGGATGCGATCGATATCGATTACCTCCTCAGTTCATCTAGTCAGGGTTACTCAATCCAATTCTCCAGCTTTCCATTTGGTTTCGTTTCACTTTCAACTGAAAGCTCCTATACCCCTGAATTTTTCTTTAATCCAATGTTAGAAACAGGAAAGCGAGGCCTTAATACACAACTTAGAAATATGTAACCATGTTTCAAGGTAGACACGTGAATGTCAGGAATAGGCCCGTTTAAGAGACAGACGTGACCTGTCATTAACTGAGTGAGCAAAGACTCTTTTTGAAGTCATGGGGAAATAAACAAATCCCATCCAAAAAAGGCAGCACCAATGTGGAGAATCTTATGATGAGGGGTGGTCGACATCATGTTCACTTTCCTGAGGAAAATTCAGTCCATCCAAAATGGTTAACCCTAATGTGAATGAATCACAAAAGCTTTTCTATACGGGTGGGTCCGATCCCCACCAAGACCTAGCTAGCTAGAGACAGACGGTAGGCTTTGTGAGGCCCACTGTAATATATGTGTTTTATCTAAGTCATTCATTCATTTTGAATCAATCATTTCAGGGCTTCAGTTAAAAATTGAGGCAAATCAAAGGTTCTAGTAGACCGCACCATAGGAAGCAGTGGTGACAATGACCCCACCGTTGAAACCTTCCTAGGGCCCATCATAATGTTTATTTACCATCCAAACTTTTTGTACGGTCACAGTGATCTGGATGAAGGGAAAATATAAATATCAGCTTGATGCAAAACTTTTGTAGCTTGCAAGAGGTTTTCAGCTGTAGGAATTCAATCCTGACTTTTTCTTGTGTTGTGGTCCACTTGAGCATTCTATCTGCCTCATTTTTTTGACTCATTAATTACTTGAAATGATTTTTCAAAATGGATGGACACCATGGATAAAACACATACATCAAATCACGGTGAGCCTCATAGAGCCCATGACGGGACCGTCTCTCTGGCTAGATCCTGGTGAGGGTGGTACCTCGCCCGAACAACGGATGTAGCTTCGGTGGATACTTGACTATGGAACCTACCGTGATGTTTGTTTCTTTTATCCATGCTATCCATCCCTTAAGACATGATAATTCTAGTGAATTAGCCCAAAAAATGCAGATGATCTAAATCTCATATGGACTACACCATACGAACAGTGGTGATTGGCAATTGAAAATTCAACAGAGGCCACAAAAGTTTTGGATCAAGATAATATTTGTATGGAACTTTCTTCTAAGTCTTTGTGACCTTATCATCCAACAAAAGGTGATGCTGACCTCCTTTATTTTTATTTTTTTATCCGCTTATACTATCCACAAGATATGTTACATTAATTACACGGTTGAAGCATAAGATTTCTCTCCAATTCAAGAATTGGAAGTGAGCATTTCCAAGCCATCCAACCCGCATTAGTTCTCAAGGATGGACCATGTCTCCAATTATCCCACATTAGAAGATCTTAGCCACAAATCTTACATGAATGTTAAACAATCCTACCCAGTCGAATTGATTCTAACTGTATATCCCACTAATGTATGGATAATCTTGATGTTTATTTTATATGATTTTCATCGTAGGGTACTTCGTTGTACCCATGGTGCTGATGTTTTGCACAATTGGCTGTCAGCCTAAGAGATGTCATTAGATCATAAATTGTGGTACCTTGATGTATTTGATCAATTTTGACAAACAATTAATCATTTTTTTTAATCCTCTAGTTGTCCTTGCACAACACGGCTCAGTTGTCCTTAGAATAGCTTTCAATAGTGGAAATTTATATTTAAAAGGAATTTGATTAATACTATTTTTTGCTCTACATTGGTGGTATACTCCCAAACATATACATGCTACTATTAAAAGTATATAGCTTAAGAAATGTTAACCACTCATTTAAGGTCTAGCTAGTGGAAGTAAAGTAGGAAAGTATAGTCATTTGATAAGAAAAATCTCATTTTGCATCTTTTTAATTGCTTGTCTTATTTTTAATAGAAGTTTTTGTACTGTAATAGCCCAAGAAAAGTTAATATTCATATAAGGCAGGTGCAATTGACAGGTCCTGCTCTGTCAGTATAGGTGATGATGGGTTTTCTTCGGGTCCTGCTTTCTTGGAGATGCCCGAATGTAAATTGGCGTTTTATATGACGAAATGAAGCTGGGTTTATTTTATTTTATTTATTAATGGTGCAATTGATACGACCCCATGTGATAGGTTACCCCTCAATTCGACTTGACTTATGATCAACCAATCTGATCATCTTTCCATTTTGCTTTACTTTATTGTCAACTGAGGGACTTAAAGTTAGGACTTGTATAAAAATTTCTTTTCCAAAAGTTAGAAAAGGAATGCCAGGCTGTGATGCACGACTTAACTTTATACTCGAGAGACCTAAAGCTAGGATTTGTATGAAAATTTCTTTTCCAAAAGTTAGAAAAGGAATGATAGGCTGTGATACACGACTTGCGAGTATGTAACCATGTTCCGAGGGCAACACAAACATGAGCTACCGCCAATGTGGAAAATTCTATGATAACGAGTGTGTTGTATCATGTTCACATTACGAGGGAAATTCAGTCCGTACGTCCAAACGGTGGTATCGTAACACAAGGTTTTTAAGTATGAAGGTGCATGTAATCCGTGTCAATAATGGACACAGCTTATGTCGGTGAAACCATGTGAACTGACTGTTATGTATGTTTCTTATATCCACGCTGTCCATCTACACAGAGAGGTCAATGTATGTTTCTTATATCCACACCATCTATCCATATAGAGAGATCATTTTAGGGCATTAGCCTAAAAACGCACTAGATACAAATCTCAGATGGAACACGCCAAAGGAAACAGTAGTGATTGACCATTAAAAACTTCCCAAGGGCTACAAAAGTTTCGGATCAAGCTGATATTTGTGTGGTACTTTCATCCAAGACTTTGTGACCCATGAACCGGTCAGATGTAAAATTAATACTTCAGTGGATCAGAAAAGTTTTTAATGGTGGGCGTTCAATCACCTTTCTTGTGGTGTGGTCAACTTGAGATTTGGATTTGCTGTGTTTTCGGGCTCATACTATAAATGATACGAAGAAACGGATGGATGACATCGATATAAGAGGTGGACCCAAAATCTGTGATCCACGTAAGCCATGTTAGCTAGTAATGGAGTTTAGATCGGCACGCGGTTAGCATGCGACCACCGACCTCCGCGTTGGCCGGAGACTCGGGCCCACCGTCGTGGCTGCGTTTTATCCGCTTAGTCTATCCTTTCGCCAAACCCTTCTAAGGGTCCACAGCTATGTTTATTAGTCATCTGAAACTGTAGAGAAAACACGGCTTATCCAGAACTTCCGTGGCGCCGCATAGGCCTTCCAACATGAAGGTCGGTAGTGATGAAGTCACCCCCACTGCATATGAGGTGGGATCTAATAAAGACCTATACATAGAAGTTGGGGTATTTTGGTCTTTTAAAAAATAGATTTAGATAATCTTCTAAAGAGTCAGAACCTTTTGTGACCATGTTGATGTATGTGTCTTATATCAATGCCATCTATTGATGCAAAAATCTGGTTAGACTTCCCTATACCTTCATGTATCTGCACAAGAAACGGACAAAGGAGACCCTGGATAACACAGGCAACCCTCTGATGCCTAAGTAGATAAGGATTACTTACATTTCACCATTAGAGATGTTCCAATTTATGAAAGAAGAGAGGCGGTGGCATCTCGGGCAAATTTATATCTCGGTTGAATTCCTAAATATTCGTCTGTGATTTCAGGTAAAGGCAGTCAAGATCAGGTTGGAATTGATAGAAGGCAGGTCGTGTCGACCAAAAGTTGTGTTGACTTGGAGATATACCGATTTGACTCTCTTGGCGAGCGGTTGAGTCCTTTTCGGTGTTGGACAAGTCAGACGGCGTTCCGACCTATTGGTAGGATGTGGAGATCGACCTCGCTTGATTTTGGAGCAGGAGGTCGAACCTACGATCGCGGCCGACCTGACAAATTGTGCAAGGTCCCAACCTGACCTTTTCTTATTTGCCGGCCTATTTTCCTTACAACACCATCCATCCATTTCTCCTAATCATTTAGCATTAGCCCAAAAATGCATAAGATAATCTCAGTTGGACCACACCATAGGAAACCGTTGTGATTGAGCAACCACCGTTAAAACCTTCTCGCACAAAAGTTCTGGATCAAGCTGATATTTGTGTGGTCCCTTCATCCAGTCCTGTGTGACCTTATCAACAGGTTGATGGTAAATAAAGAGAAATTTCCAACTGTACGACCAGTATATGGCCCATCAACCTTTTGAAGCCCATTTCTTTTTAGTTGCCAAGAATACTCCCCAGGCGTACGGCCCCATTTCTCTGGTCGAAAATGCCCCTGCTTTCCTTCCTGAGGCGGATCGCCTGGTGCTCGAAGACGAGGGCTTACGCTCCTCGAACTCCGAGTTGAACGAACGGTTCAAAAGAGATCAACGTTACATGGGCCCCACAGTTATGTATTTATTATATCCAGAACGTTCATCCATATTTTGAGATCATTTCGGAGGATTATACAAAAAAAGAAAATCATATCCAGAGATCAATTGGACCACACCACAAAGCGCAGCAGAAAATTGATTTTCACCGTTGAAACTTTTGTAGGGCCCACCATAACATTTATATTCCATCCAATCTATTCATAAGGTCACAAAGACCTGGATGAAGAGGAAAAACAAATTTCGTAATGATCCAATACTTCTGTAACCCCTAAAAGGGTTTCAATGGTAGACGTTCAATCATCCACGGCCTTTAACAGTGTCGTCCACTTGATAGCTAGATCCGTCTTATTTTTCGCATCAAGCCCTAATACGAGTTCGCAAAAAATATGGACGGTTTGGATATAACACATACCTCATAATAGGACCCACAAAAAGCAGTGGGATTACAACAGCAAAAAAATTTAAAAAAAAAAAAAAAAAAAAACCGTCGATATGTCTTTCGATATATCGAAAATGGTCCAGAACTGTCCAGTGAGTTTTTCTCAAAAATCTAACAATTTTCGATATATCGAAAGACCTTCGATATATTGAAAAAGGTACTATACCTTTCGCTACGGGTTATAACTGTAGCCAAAACTGTAGTCTGTGCTAGTTTATGAAATTTTTTATTTTATTTTTTATTTTTTTAAAATTCTTTTTTTTCTAACATGGAGATATTTATTCTACCTACAAATTTCTCTAATACATATTTATAAAAATACATATATATAAGCATATAAAAAATTTTTCCCTTTTTTTTTTTCATTTATTTCTTTATTCATTTAACAAGAATATCTTTTAAACCAAAATTAGTTACTTGATGTACCCAATATGATTTTGGGGCAGGAGAAGCTACTTTAGCCAACTAACAAAGTTATTTTTTCAAGATTCCATCAGTTCGATGGTCGAAAATCCATTTCATTCACTTTGCGGTTAATTTCATTCACGAAAATTCACGGTCATTTCCGTGCATTTCACTTCACGGTCATTTTCGTGCACTTTGCGGTTCATTTCGCTTCACTTCACCCCCATTTTCATGTATATCATGGTCATTCGCGCATATTCCGTGTTGATTCACGGTCATTTCGACGCATTTCGCGGTCATTTCCCTTCACTACGCAGTCATTATCATGCATTTAACGGTCATTTCGTTTCACTTTATAGTCATTTCCGTGTATTTCACGGTCATTCCAAACAATTTCGTGTTGATTAACGGTCATTTCGACGCATTTCGCGGTCATTTTCCTTTACTTCGCGGTCATTTTTATGCATTTAACGGTCATTTCGCTTTACTTTATAGTCATTTCCGTGCATTTCACGGTCATTCCAAACAATTCCGTTTAATTAACGGTCATTTCGACGCATTTCGCGGTCATTTCCCTTCACTTCGCAGTCATTTCCATGCATTTAACGGTCATTTCCATGCATTTAACGGTCATTTCGCGAAGTGAATGGAAATGACCGCGAAATGCGTGGAAATGACCGTTAATCAACACGGAATTGTTTGGAAAGACCGTGAAATGCTCGGAAATGACTGTGAAGTGAAGCGAAATGACCGTTAAATGCATGGAAATGACAGCGAAGTAAAGGAAATGACCGCGAAATGCGTGGAAATGACCGTTAATCAATACAGAATTGTTTGGAATGACCGTGAAATGCATGGAAATGACCGTGAAATGAATCGAAATGACCGTTAAATGCATGGAAATGACCGCGAAGTGAAGGGAAATGACCGCGAATGCGTGGAAATGACCGTTAATCAATACGGAATTGTTTGGAATGACCGTGAAATGCATGAAAATGACCGTGAAATGAATCGAAATGACCGTTAAATGCATGGAAATGACTGCGAAGTGAAGGGAAATGACCGCGAAATGCGTCGAAATGACCGTTAATCACACGGACGGTCATTTCCCTTCACTTCGCGGTCATTTTCATGCATTTAACAGTCATTTCGCTTCACTTTATAGTCATTTCCGTGCATTTCACGGTCATTCCAAACAATACCGTGTTGATTCACGGTCATTTCGACGCATTTCGCGGTCATTTCCCTTCACTTCGCGGTCATTTTCATGCATTTAAAGGTCATTTCGCTTCACTTTATAGTTATTTCCGTGCATTTCAGGGTCATTCCAAACAATTCCGTGTTGATTAACGGTCATTTCGACGCATTTCGCGGTCATTTCCCTTCACTTCGCAGTCATTTCCATGCATTTAACGGTCATTTCCATGCATTTAACGGTCATTTCGCGAAGTGAATGGAATGACCGCGAAATGCGTGGAAATGACCGTTAATCAATACGGAATTGTTTGGAAAGACCGTGAAATACTTGGAAATGACTGTGAAGTGAAACGAAATGACCGTTAAATGCATGAAAATGACTGCAAGTGAAGGAAAATGACCGCGAAATGCGTGGAAATGACCGTTATCAATACGAAATTGTTTGAATGACCGTGAAATGCATGGAAATGACCGTGAAAAGAATCGAAATGACCGTTAAATGCATGGAAATGACCGCGAAGTGAAGGGAAATGACCGCGAAATGCGTCGAAATGACCGTTAATCAATACGAATTATTTGGAATGACCGTGAAATGCATGAAAATGACCGTGAAATGAATCGAAATGACCGTTAATGCATGGAAATGACCGCGAAGTGAAGGGAAATGACCGCGAAATGCGTCGAAATGACCGTTAATCAACACGGACGGTCATTTCCCTTCACTTCGCGGTCATTTTCATGCATTTAAAACGGTCATTTCACTTCACTTATAGTCATTTTTCGTGCATTTCACGGTCATTCCAAACAATTCCGTGTTGATTCACAGTCATTTCGACACATTTTGCGGTCATTTCCCGTCACTTCGCGGTCATTTTCCATGCATTTAACGGTCATTTCGATTCACTTTAAGTCATTTTCGTGCATTGCACGGTCTTTCCAAACAATTCCGTGTTGATTAACGGTCATTTCCACGCATTTCGGGGTCATTTCCGTCACTTCGCAGTCATTTCCATGCATTTAACGGTCATTTCCATGCATTTAAATAACGGTCATTTCGCGAAGTGAATGGAAATGACCACGAAATGCATGGAATGACCGTTAATCAACACGGAATTGTTTGGAAAGACCGTGAAATGCTCGGAAATGACTGTGAAGTGAAGCGAAATGACCGTTAATGCATGGAAATGACTGCGAAGTGAAGGGAATGACCGCGAAATGCGTGGAAATGACCGTTAATCAATACGGAATTGTTTGGAATTACCGTGAAATGCATGGAAATGACCGTGAAATGAATCGAAATTACCGTTAAATGCATAGAAATGACCGCGAAGTGAAGGAAAATGACCGCGAAATGCGTGGAAATGACCGTTAATCAATACGAAATTGTTTGGAATGACTGTGAAATGCATGAAAATGACCGTGAAATGAATCGAAATGACCGTTAATGCATGGAAATGACCGCGAAGTGAAGGGAATGACCGCGAAATGCGTCGAAATGACCGTTAATCAATACGGACGGTCATTTCCCTTCACTTCGCGGTCATTTTCATGCATTTAAAAACGGTCATTTCGCTTCACTTTATAGTCATTTTCGTGCATTTCACACGGTCGTTCCAAACAATTCTGTGTTGATTCACGGTCATTTCAACGCATTTCGCGGTCATTTCCCTTCACTTCGCGGTCATTTTCATGCATTTAACGGTCATTTCGCTTCACTTTATAGTCATTTCCGTGCATTTCACGGTCATTCCAAACAATTTCGCGTTGATTAAGGGTCATTTCGACGCATTTCACGGTCATTTCCCTTCACTTTGCAGTCATTTCCATGCATTTAACGATCATTTCCATGCATTTAACGTCATTTCGCGAAGTGAATGGAAATGACCGCGAAATGCGTGGAAATGACCGTTAATCAACACGGAATTGTTTGGAATGACCGTGAAATGCTCGGAAATGACTGTGAAGTGAACCGAAATGACCGTTAAATGCATGAAAATGACTGCAAAGTGAAGGGAAATGACCGCGAAATGCGTGGAAATGACCGTTAATCAATACGGAATTGTTTGGAATGACCGTGAAATGCATGAAAATGACCGTGAAATGAGTCGAAATGACCGTTAAATGCATGGAAATGACCGCGAAGTGAAGGGAAATGACCGTGAAATGCGTCGAAATGACCGTTAATTAACACGGACGGTCATTTCCCTTCACTTCGTGGTCATTTTCATACATTTAACGGTCATTTCGCTTCACTTTATAGTCATTTCTGTGCATTTCACGGTCATTCCAAACAATTCCGTGTTGATTCACGGTCATTTCGACGCATTTTGCGGTCATTTTCCTTCACTTCGCGGTCATTTCCATGCATTTAACGGTCATTTCGATTCACTTTACAGTCATTTTCGTGCATTTCACAGTCCTTCCAAACAATTTCTTGTTGATTAACGGTCATTTCGACGCATTTCGCGGTCATTTCCCTTCACTTCGCAGTCATTTCCATGCATTTAGCGGTCATTTCCATGCATTTAACGGTCATTTCGCGAAGTGAATGGAAATGACCGTTAATCAACACGGAATTGTTTGGAAAGACCGTGAAATGCTCGAAAATGACTGTGAAGTGAAGCGAAATGACCGTTAAAAGCATGAAAATGACTGCAAAGTGAAGGGAAATGACCGCGAAATGCGTGGAAATGACCGTTAATCAATACAGAATTGTTTGGAATGACCGTGAAATGCATGGAAATGACCGTTAAATGAATCGAAATGACCGTTAAATGCATGAAAATGACCGCGAAGTGAAGGAAAATGACCGCGAAATGCGTGGAAATGACCGTTAATCAATACGGAATTGTTTGGAATGACCGTGAAATGCATGAAAATGACCGTGAAATGAATCGAAATGACCGTTAAATGCATGAAATGACCGCGAAGTGAAGGGAAATGACCGCGAAATGCGTGGAAATGACCGTTAATCAATACGGAATTGTTTGTGAATGACCGTGAAATGCATGAAAATGACCGTGAAATGAATCGAAATGACCGTTAAATGCATGGAAATGACTGCGAAGTGAAGGAAATGACCGCGAAATGCGTTGAAATGACCGTTAATTACACGGATGGTCATTTCCCTTCACTTCGCGGTCATTTTCATGCATTTAAACGGTCATTTCGCTTCACTTTATAGTCATTTATGTGCATTTCACGGTCATTCCAACAATTCCGTGTTGATTCACGGTCATTCGACGCATTTGCGGTCATTTCCTTCACTTCGCGGTCATTTTCATGCATTTAACGGTCATTTCGATTCACTTTACAGTCATTTTCGTGCATTTCACAGTCTTTCCAGACAATTCTGTGTTGATTAACGGTCATTTCCACGCATTTCGCGGTCATTTCCCTTCACTTCGCAGTCATTTCCATGCATTTAACGGTCATTTCCATGCATTTAACGGTCATTTCCATGCATTTAACGGTCATTTCGCGAAGTGAATGGAAATGACTGCGAAATGCGTGGAAATGACCGTTAATCAACACGGAATTGTTTGGAAAGACCGTGAAATGCTCGAAATGACTGTGAAGTGAAGCGAAATGACCGTTAAATGCATGGAAATGACTGCGAAGTGAAGGGAATGACCCGAAATGCGTGAAAATGACCGTTAATCAATACGGAATTGTTTGGAATGACCGTGAATGCATGGAAATGACCGTGAAATGAATCGAAATGACCGTTAATGCATGGAAATGACCGCGAAGTGAAGGAAAATGACCGCGAAATGCGTCGAAATGACCGTTAATCAACACGGAATTGTTTGTAAAGATCGTGAAATGCTCGGAAATGACTGTGAAGTGAATCGAAATGACCGTTAAATGTATGAAAATGACTGCGAAGTGAAGGGAAATGACCGCGAAATGCGTCGAAATGACCGTGAATCAACACGGAATTGTTTGGAATGACCGTGAAATGCACGAAAATGACTGTAATGTGAAGCAAAATGACCGTTAAATGCATGGAAATGACCGCGAAGTGAAGGAAAATGACCGCGAAATGCGTCGAAATGACCGTGAATCAACACGGAATTGTTTGGAATGACTGTGAAATGCACGGAAATGATTGTGAAGTGAAGCGAAATGACCGTGAAATGCATGGAAATGACTGTGAAGTGAATCGAAATGACCGTGAAATGTATGAAAATGACTGTGAAGTGAAGGGAAATGACCGCGAAATGCGTCGAAATGACCGTGAAATGCGTCGAAATGACCGTAAATGAACACAGAATAGGCGAGAATGACCGTGAAATGCATGGAAATGACATTTAAGTGAAGAGAAATGACCATGAAATGCATGAAAATGACCATGAAATGCATGGAATGAATGAAATTTACCACGAACTTATTAAAATTGACCGCAAAGTGAATGAAATGATTTTCGACCATCAACCCGATGGAATCTTGAAAAATAACTATGTTATTTGGCTAAAGTAGCTTCTCCTACCCCAAAATCATATTGGGTACATCAAGTAACTAATTTTGGTTTAGAAGATATTCTTGTTAAATGAATAAAGAAAGAAATGAAAAAGAGAGAATTTTTTTTTTATGCTTATATATACATATTTATACAAATATGTATTTGAGAAAATTGTAGGTAGAATAAAGTACTCCATGTAAAAAATAAAAATAAAAATAATAAAAATAAAAAATTTCATAGATTGGCATAGAATATAGTTTTGGCTACGGTTTTAATCCGTAGCTAAAGGTAAAATACCTTTTTCGATATATCGAATGAGCTTCGATATATCGAAAATTAAAGGAATTTTGAGGCAAACTCGCTGGACAGCTTTGGACCTTTTTCGATATATCGAATGAACTTCGATACATCGAAGTACATTGCTGTTGGGCTATAGCTACGGCTATAGCTACGGTTATAATCCGTAGCCAAAGGTAGCCCCAGCACTCACAAATTCAAGAGCGGAAAAGCAGGGGCATTTTCGACCTGAGAAATGGGGCCGTACAGCTGGGGAGTATTCTTGGGAGGTGAAAATCGAGTGGGCTTCAAAAGGTTGATGGGCCATATATGGGTCGTACAGTTGGAAATTTCTCGTAAATAAACATTGCGGTAGCCCTCAACAAGTTTTTAATGGTGGGCAGTCAATCACCACTATTTCTTGTGGTGCGCTCTGCCTGACATTTGAATCTGCTTAATTTTTGGCCAGTTCATTTTATTAATGATATTGAAAAACGGATGGATGGTGCGGATTTAATACAAATACATCAACCTGGCACCACAGTCCCGGATCTACCGTCCTTGGTCGCGGATCCGAAATCGAGTTTTTTTTGAGTCAGGATGATGTCTAGTCGAGCCGACTCCCAATTGTCTGTTCTTTGTTTTTTTTAGAAATTTCGAACATATTCAAAACTAGGGTGGCAATAGGTCTGCGCCCGTCCAGGTTAGGTCCGGGGTGCAAGAACTACCCACCTTAAAACTTAGGCCCAAGCTTAATCTTAAACAATAATAATAATAATAATAATAAGAAGGCAGGTAAAGGGCTTAAGTGGACTCCAAAGTGGGGATTGAACGTCCACCATTAAAAACTTCTTGTGACCTGGAGAAGTTTCGGATATATTTGTTTTTTCACTTCATCCACGTCCACATGACCTTATGAATAGGTTGTATGGTAAAAAAAAAAAACATCACGGTGACCCTTAGAAAGGTTTCAACGGTGGGTGTCATTATCACTCAGCAGCTTCCTTTGGTGTGGTTCACATGAGCTGTGGCTCTACTCCATTCTAATGTTAGTACCTTAAAATGATCTTAGAAAAGCGATGAACAGTGTGGATAAAACACTTACATCACGGTGGGCCTCACAGAGCCCTACCACACGATGGATTACCGTCCGGGCGGGGGTAGGACGCAATCCACGTCCGGTTGGATCAGGTTGGGTTGGGTGGGCTACCCAGTCTATAGTCCCCCTTGCTCAAAATGGTATTTACACCCATTCTTTAGGGTATGGGAGAGGCTGACACCATCTGAACCATCCACAGAGGCTGTCAAGCTCTGGGCGTACGGCTGACATCATCTGATCCATCCACATAGGCTGTCACGTTCTGGGCATCCGTTGATTTTGAATTGTCACATGGCCTGTTTGCCTTGCTCTATTTAGAGCTTTTGGGTTTAGTTGGCCTATATCAGCCTAGCCTATTGATTGTCCTGTCAGCATATGGCCAGGGTCACGAAACAGACAATAATTAAAAATGGTTTAGCCTTAATATTCAAGCAGAAAAATTGGTGGTAATTAAGGATGTTCCCTTTAATTGATTTTCAACTAACATTCATAACTGATTGTTGAATATCACTGCTCCTTCTGCTGTATTTCAGGTATTGGAGGATCAACACCCTTTTTATTGATTTCTACGGACATATAGAACATCCAATGAGAGCCCACTCAAGAGAGTTGTATGAAGGATACATGGGTTGCAGTACTCATAATGGCATGAACATGAACTATTGATTTTGGCCTAAACCATGAGTGATCAGTTTGGTGTAGAGTCGTCAGTTGGAGGGTCGTATGCTGAGAGTGGTGCAGTGGTTGCATTGTGAGCAAGAGCTCTTCATGACTTTGGTTTGAACCATGAGTTAGGTTTGGTGCTGATAGGTTTAGGGTTTAGGGTTTAGGGTCAATTGCAGGAAGTGAATTGTAACAAACGTGCACGCAATCAGTAGGTGGAGTGTACCATAAAGACGCCTGCTCATAATCAGGCCAATCTGGTGAGTGGGCAACTGAGCTTTTGAGACCAAGCATGTGAGACCCAAATACAACATGGCCAGATCTTTCACATGCTTGCCATAATGTCACGTGTGATTTGCTTTACCTCTACAGTCTCTCCTAGTGCACATTGCTTTAATTTTTATTGCCTAAGCAGTTTGTATTTCAATCATCGATGGCAATGCTTAGGCCCACTAGATGCTTGATCAGACTCCCTTGATCGTACGTAAAACATGCCTAGAGGTCAGATGAATGGTTCTTGCTACAGCGAACTAGCAAACACATTCATTTCATGTTATGTTTTTTTTTTTTTTTTTTTTTTTTTTTTTTTTTTTTTTTTTTTTTTTTTTGTAACAATTTTCTTGGGAAATGCCAAGAAAGTGCACAGAGAATTCTGTCAGCTTGCCAGATCATGAGAGGGTCCCACGCTCACAGTCCAGGCCCAAAATTAAGGCAGTGCACTGATTAGGTGGTTCACATGTATACATTGGAAGTGGACAAGACTGCATGAAGTAGGATTAGAACATGGATGTATAATTGAAATAAACTTTTCAACTGAAGTTACCATAACCTTTTGTTTTTCTTTCAAGGAAAGGTGGGAGTAAACCACCTGAAATATTATTCATATGGAAGAGGCTTTACATTCTTTTAGGTGGGCACAAAGAACTAAATCACACCTATCATCTAATCTCAGCCAAAACTAGGGAACTAGACAGAAGAAGAAAAAAAAAAGGCAAAGAGAAAAGAAAACCAAAATGGCCTAACGGCAACAATTATGATACAAAAACAAAACTTTCCAACCACCAGCCCAACTGCTACATTACCCACAAAGACAACAACCACAAGCTTGAAGAAACAGAAACCTTCATCCAAAGGTCTCCAAACAATCCCTATTGTTGATCAGCCATCTAAACAACAAGCTTTAATGCGATCATTGGACGAGATCTGGAAATATGGCCTTAAAGCAGCTGCAGCAGCATTTCAGACCGAACCCAGGTACAATCCCATCTGGCAGCCTGCACATCCCTAGTATCTCTAACCAGCAGAAGCATCATAATCTCTTCTGCACATCCAGGATGGTGGAAGAGGACAGGGGAGGCCTACGCCACTATAATTCAATCATCCTCCAAACTAATCTCAGTCAGTGTCCCTCCAACTCCATCAGGCGAGCACATCTCATTGACTTCCAACTGGGCCACGCCAAAACATGCAATCATTAGGTGGGGTGGACGATGAAGATGCACTTGACCACAAATCAGGTCAATCCAATCTTTAGGCAGATCAAAATGGACAGTCCGAAAAAATCTACAACGGCCTATATTGATCATGTCTTTGTGGTTGGGCCAATGAATGGGGTAGCGATCTTTCTTTCTTTCTTTTTAGATCAAGCATGTTCACATAGAGACCCAATTGGGACGTGGCCTAGATCTTGCTGATGCCTGTCCATATTGTCATGTGTGCTATGATGTACATTTGTCATCTCTCCTCATGCACGCTGCTTTATTCTTAAT
Source organism: Magnolia officinalis (assembly GCA_021015155.1). NCBI lineage: Eukaryota > Viridiplantae > Streptophyta > Magnoliopsida > Magnoliales > Magnoliaceae > Magnolia > Magnolia officinalis. Next base: position 87,466,405 of record JAJHSJ010000006.1, on the reverse strand, counting down.
GCCCAAATAGTTGGTATTTCTATGCTGGATGGCAAGATTGAGCTCCCTAGATGGACAATTAGAATCCACCAACCATATAATCATATGATAGAGGTTAGGCAAATACTTCTTTCTATGATGAACACAATAATTATTTGGAGAATGCAAAGAACGTCAGCGGATTGGATTTGCTAACCAAACTCTCTACACATTTTTATTTTTTTTAAAACGAGGATCTTTGTCTATTTCATCTGTGAACTAACTTTACAGAGGAGGAACAGAATAAAGCTGGAACTCCTCCTAGACAAAATGGATAAGAGGAGACCCGAGAATAAAACTAGAGTGTGGGCTCAGAGATGGGACTAGGAGACAGAGATGATCCCAAGCCCCATGCGGTCTGGAAGGAGCTCTCCTCTGGACAGAAGGGGAAGCTCAGCGGCCCTAGCGAAATCCTTCCCTAGCTGTTCAGCGCTGCCCAAGCGCGCCAAACCATCAGCCACTCTATTCGCCTCCCTCCGAGTATGGATGAAAGTGACCGAGTGAGTTCCCAGGATGTTGTCGACTCTCTTCTTCCAATAGTGAAGCTTCCACGGAATGCTCGTGGGGCTGGGGTTGGATAGAAGGTCCACAACCGCTTTTGAGTCACTCTCCACTTCAATCCTGTTGAGGCCGTGCGCCACACATAAGTTCAAGCCGTCCTCCACTACCTTGGCTTCGGCGTGGGAGTTGGAGCAAACTCCGTATCCCCAAGAGAATGAGCTCGGGGCCAATCCTATGAGGAGTTCGATGGCAGAATTCTCATTGGCCAGACTCCACCATTGTGCTGCTCTACCTGCCGCTGACTGACCCTCCAAAAGGAGACTGAGGGGAGGAGAGAAATGCACCCAGAGACGCTTTGCCAGATCACCTCGGGCGAACAGGTGGTCTAGCGACTCCTCGTCTCTATTAACGTCTGAACCGCAACATGAGATTGTTAGCATGATATTTTAAGAATAGCCCATGAAAAATGTGGGTTAGTGATGTAGAGCAGGGTCGCCGACAGTTTCATGGCCAAGATGGATCAGAAAAGGCCCGGTCGATGACAGAAGTGATCCAGACCGTTGGACCTTAGATCGGGCGTATCTCGCAAACCGGAATGAGTTACCTGACGTAAAATATATGATTTTGGGGTAGAACGAGCTACTTTAGCCAACCAACCCCGCTATGCCGGGTTGCGATGCTCGGAATTACAAAAAACCCCTGAATCGACAGCGATTTCCCTACTTTAATTTCGTTTTTATTATAAATAGTAAGTTTTAGTTTGATTATAACTCTTCATCCGTCGGGCTTTAGGAGTTGCGCCCAACGTGAAAAGAGCTTAGAATAAGCCAAATAGGACACTATTTTTGGCCGAAAACCTTGTGCACTAGTAGACATCACGACTGTCTATAAATAGTAAGTTTACTATTTATAGTAAGTCGCAGATTCTAGGAGTTTTAGTTGTAGTTTGCTTCTGATTTCTTTCCCATTGCTTGGTACCCCTATTTAAAGGGTTGTGAACTCGTTTTTAGTCATCAATTAATCAATTTTGAATTTCTTAAAATTTATTTCTATTTTCTATTTTCTTTCCTCGTGGATTCGAGAAGTCTCTGTGAGGAGTCCAGAGAAGCTCCGTGGATTCGGAGTAATTATCCTCATCACGTTCATCCCTGCGTCAGTTAGTCCCACAAATTAATCCATATTTTCTTGGTAACTAACGGAATGTGCATTGGAACCAATGAACAGCCATTCAATGGCACATTTTAGTCACCATCCAAACAGGCCCTTATTCTTGGAGCAAATTGTTGTTGAGGATATGCATAGGATTTGGGTTTTTGGTTTGCGCAACTGGAGTAAATTACCCTGTAATGTAAACCTCTGGCCTGTGCATTCCCACTAATTTGGATATAAGGGGGCGTTTGGATTGTAAGTTGCTGAAGAACATTTCGTTCTGTTTAATGGTAGACTGTTGAGAGAGAGAGAGAGAGAGAGCAATCTGCAATCTTTCTGTGTGTTTGATTGCTTCGCCATTCTTTTCTTTCATTTTGAACCTTAAGAGTTAAAAAATCAGCTCTTATTGTGTCCTCTGATTCGATCTGATTGTGCAACCAGGATTGAATTGGCACAACTGATGGGTCTTTATTTCCGGTGGAGCTACCCTGCTGCATCAACCACTGCACATTTGGAGCAGAACTAATCCTAAAGACAATAACTTGGTCATACTCGGCCCATATTCATCCAAAACAGAATTTTCATTATGGAGATACGTAATCTTCAGCAATAGAATGTAAGCTTGTTCTACTTGAATTTTCAGCAATATTTAAATTTTAGATTTTCTTTGGTCGCCGAGCTTCTAGCTAGGTCTCTTAAACATGGTTCAACAAAAAAAAAAAAAAAAAAAAAAAAAAAAAAAAAAAAAAAAAATCTTATGAAGATGATCGATTGTGGACCCATTGTCCATAGGGGGTTTTTTTTCAGAGATTTAATAGGGCAAAATTTTTACAAAGGCACCTTGGCACTTGAGGGGGCCAACAGTGATAGAATTCATACCTTCAAAACGAAACTGATTTCTTTTCTTCTTCTTTTTTTCCACAAAAATTGGAAACATGTTCCAGACGATCTGGCCATGTCCCATAATTTTAAAGGAAAGATGATGTACATTCGAGTATTTCAGGTGGGCTCCACAGAAGAACTTCGGGCCTAACCTATCGTATCAGCTATGCAGGAAACAGAGTAAATTCTGAATTCCGAGGAACAGTGGTGGCACTTAGTGATCTGAAACGGCAAAATTAGGATTCTCTAACAGTTCCAAACGAAACTGATTACTTGTTAATATTTGGCATGTCTTGAAAGCATAAAAAATCAGTTGATCATATTTTCTCCAATGGACATTTGAGCTTTTTGAGATTGATTTGGTCCACCAAGCAAAGGGTGGGAGCTTTTTTGTTGCTTTGGTTGATCAGGTCTGCATGCTTTGTTTCAAAGTTTTCTCTATCTTTTCAGATCGCTAAGAGCATCTTATCACATCTTCGGTTTATGCATGACATGACAATCACCATCCATTGATCATCCCACAAAGAATTTGTAATGGCTTAGTTCTGCCAAAATGCACAAGAAGGCCCAAGCAGTCACCACTCCCCCCCTGACCTGTTACATGGGCATATGCTAAACATCCAATCACCCGATAACGCCATGGCCTCTCGGACATGTGATTCATTTCGAGATGCAGCAGTACCAGTCCTCTATTATTATTATTTTTTTGCCTTTCTTTCAAAACCCTAAACCTACCATGATGCCCCAAAACAATGTCCAGGCACCACTAGCATTAGGTGGTTTAGGACCATTGATTGTGTATGATAACATGGGGATGGCTGATGTAATGAAAATCAATGGATTTGAGCTGTGTATCAATGAAAACAGCGGTCTGGAAATGGGCGAGTTTAACTCATAAAAGTGCCATGGTACACATTTAATGGGCAAAACTGACAGCCGTATGGTTAGAGTGATCCAATTACTGCATTTTTTTGGCCCATAGGCTTATAGCCTGGAAGCGGATTGCGTACTGAGTAACTCAGTACCCTTAGCGTACTGAGTAAACCTTGTGGGGCCCACGGTTATTTATTTATTTTATCCACTCCATTAATACATTTTAAAAAATAATTTTAACTTTTAATGGGAAAATCTAAGCATATCCAAATCTCAACTGGACCACACCATGGGAAACAGTGTGATTTGAACCTCTACCATTGAAAAATTCATGGAGGCCACAGAAGTTTTGGATCAAGCTGATGTTTGTGTTTTCTCTTCATCCATGTCTTTGTGACCTTAAAACAGGTTGGATGACAAATAACATCACTGTAGGTCCCAGGAAGGTTTCAACGGTGGAAAATCATTATTCCACACTGTTTCCTGTGATATGGTCCTCTCAAGCTTTGGATTTATTTAAATTTTAGATCAACCCCTAAAATTAGTGGGAAAAATTGATGGACAGTGTGGATAAACCACATACATTCACGGTGGGCCCAACTGAGTTTACTCAGTACGATAAAAGCGTACTGAGTAACTCAGTACGCAATCCGATTTCTTATAGCCTCATCGAAAGATGCCTAAGAATGGTGAGATTACAGGTAAATAATCGCTACCTGCACAAATGGCAAAAATTCCACCGATAATAACAGAAAAGAAACTACCATAATACCACAAGTGAAGTCTGACTTAAACTGAAAATTCACATCCAAATCCAAAATGATATATGAAGATTCTGAAGATCTAAACAAAACCTGCTAATTAAAATCTCAATTCAATCTGTATCAGGTATCCATAAATCTCTCAGCACATTGAGTCACTTTTGATAAAGATTTCCCATATAAAACCAAGGAATTTCAGGTTATCCATGCTTCATCACTTCTTCTTGTCGGACACTCTGGCAGATCTGCCATGCATAAAACAACCAGAAATGAAGCAAACCTCATTGCCAAATATTCAACCAGCACAACGCAACCTGCAGAAAGTTTCACGAACATGTTCCACACCCCAAATTGATACTGGATGCAATCCAAATCCCCGTGCTGTGGAAAATTTTACAGAAGTCTTTTGAAATCTGGCGATGCAATGGGTTTTACAGAGTTGTGGGCCACACTACATGGATGAACTGGTCCAGAAGCCAGGCAAGTCCACTCATCAGGCCATACACAAGCATTTCATGTGGACCACCCACAACATTTTTTTTCTAAACTGTTCCACCTTTGAAAAACCCTTTTTTTTTTTTTTTCCGAAGGTGACCACACAAGTTAGCTGGCCTTTTTTTAGTCGGGTCATATACATACCATGGAACCAACCCAATGTCCCACACATGCCAGGTAGCTATGAAGGGGCATAGAAAATTTCTTCATAGCCGGCGTTTCTGATTTCCAGAAAATCTCAGTCAGGCCTGTGTCCAAACAGTGGTGACATAAAAATGCCCAGCAATATTGCCAACATCGACTTTGATTTTTTGTAAGAGACAAGCATGGGAATGGTCCCCTCCGTTTTGGATCTCCTTTATCGCAGATCCAAAAGTTAAAAACCTTAATAACCAAGGGCATCGACATGCGCCAGGAGCAGTCATTGAAATTAACACATCATCAACACAACCCCTAATATTTGATGAATCAACCAATATTTTTGAAACAAAGGTGACTCTTCAATTTATGTAGGCTAGTTCTTTGAAGGCCAATGTGTGTTGCCAAGGGCTATAACGTGTGAGATACTCGTAGGTATGTTGCCTAGTTCTTTGACGGCCAATGTGTGTTGCCAAAGGTTATATATTGTGAGACTTGTAGGTACCATAATATCCATGTATGCCCATCCGTAATATCCAAATCACAAGCTACCCCATCCTGGATGTGGCGTAGCCTGAAAATCACACTGATAAGATGATATCAACCATCACTTTTCTTTTTCTGTTTTGATCTATAGCGAAACATATTATACAAAACCTTGACTAGAGTTGTAATATACAAACAATAAGATAACAATACTTTTTCTGATTAATAATCATTTTTCCACTAAAAACAAGGGGGGAAAAAAAAAAGTTGGAACAAAGGGAAATAATTGCCAAAACAAATCAACCTGTGCTCAGAACCTCAGACAACTCTTTTGTTAGGACAAAAAAGGGCCTACAAGGGAAAGTGAAAGCTCTCTGATGCCTCACAAGCCAAACAGTTTGGCCACAGCACCAAAAATTGGTCCAATTGATCAACCCTAACCATCAACCGATGGTTGAAAATGTAGTGAAGTCGCCACATGCAATGCGCAGAAGTCCAATTTGAGTAATTTCTCGGCAAAGGCCAATCTACATGATGATGGATGATTGGCTAAGATCACTCTCCCACAAATTACTTCTAACCGATGGGGATCCATAAAGGCCTCACACAGTATCATTTCTCACAAAAGTTCAATTTAACTGCAGAACCAATGGCAATTCTACAAACACATGCCTCTCAGCGCATAAATCAACACACTGGAACACATGTAGATAACCAGACTGAAAGACAGGACAGTCCACTCGTCAGGCAGGCCCCTATCTATGAAAAATGGGCTTAAAAGGGGAAGGACCAGTGATCCATGAACACAAGGGACCACCTGATCGGGGGATGGGACTGATTTTTAAGCCAGGATAACCACATAATTCAGTCCACCAGATAAGCAACTTGGAAATCCCCACATGCATGTACAGGTTCTAGCAGAGCAGTGTGCGTGGGATTAGCAAACTTCATGGAACCAAAACATATGCAATTCACCAACAAATGCAAAGCAAATTTGATCATGCCAAATGATCCCAGACAGAATCAACTATGCCTCCAAACCCAATTTATTTAAGGCCAGCAAAATATGAATTTTCAACCCACGTCAGTACGGTTCCTCAATTGATGTCCAACACAATATCATTTTCCAAAAAAGATGCAAGAGAATATAAAGGATTTCACTTCCATTTTAGAAAACCCGACAAAGTTAGCAAGGATTGATGCAAACCTGCCACTAAAATGTTGAATGCAAAGAAGTTCAATCATCCTTAGACATTCAAATCCCAAGAATCTGATGAAGCAAGAATTAAAGCAAACCAATCATAAAGAGTATATCACTTTTACATTACATACCCCTTTTCTGGCAGAAGGGCGAGGAGCCAATACCCTTTTTGTGACGACATGAGTTTTTTATGGCAGGCACTCAACAACCACGGTTTCTCGTGGTGTCCACATGAAATTTGGGTCTGACTTATTTTGGGGAGGAATGATAAGAAGCGGATTGGTTGGGGTAGGTGTGTTGACGTCACCAAATTCTGTGGGTCTCATCACGAGTTATGTGTTATATGCAGACTGTCCGTCCATTCGGTGAGCTCCTCAAAGGCTTGAGCCTGAAAATAAGACAGATCCACACATCAAGCAGAGTACTACACTGCAAAAGGCAACGAGGGATTGAAAGCCTACCATTGAAACCTTTTTGGAGGTCATTTAAGTTTTAAACCAATATGATATTTGTTTTAACTTTTCACGACCTGTGAGACCTTATGAACAGGTTGGATTGAAAATAAACGTTATGGTGGGCGTTCGAATGTTTTAATAGTAAGAATCATTGTCCTACTGCTATTTGTGGTGTGGTTCACTTGATCTTTGGATATAAATCTTTTTTGGTGTCATGCTCTAAAATGAGCAGGTCAAATAGAAAAATGGTGTGGATATAATAAATAAATCATCGTGGGGCCATGTAAATTTGATCTCCTTTGAATCGTTCGTACAACTCGACGCGCAGCGCTCGTCTTCGCGGAAGCGGATTCGGCTCAGGCGGGGCCAAGCAGAGAGAGGTTCGAGCCGGGTTATCATTTATTATGCTTGGTACCCTGGGCCGCTAACTATGCCCTGGAGGAGGAAATAGCTGGTCTCCTCGGAAAATCAGACACCTCCTTCTTGAATGACATGGCCTCTGTATTTTATAGGGTAATTTTATCACCTTTTCTTATCAATTCCCATCCTATTTCTTCTGAGGACTCACTTTCTTGTTCTCGTTCAGTCCGTCTCAAAGATTCTCTTGGTACGGGAGAGAATAAAGGCGAAGGAGGCTCAACGAGCCGACGACGAGGCTTTCCTCGCCTCAGCGGTAGTTGCGGCTATAACCGTATACAAGACCTCGAAGGAGAGGGATGCTGAAGCTGCTAAGTTCTTCGACCGTGGCTTCGACGAGTGTCTTGTCGCGGTTCAGAACTTGTATCCAGACCTCGACCTTGATCCTTTGCTGCCCGAAGATGAAGAGGAAGATGCCGCTGAAGCGACTCATCCTAATCAAGCCACCGATTCCCAAGCGCCTCCAACAACCTGAAGAATTTTCCTCTCTTTTTTTTAAAAAATTTTTGTATGTAACGAGTCTTTCCGGACTAATGAAAGATTGATTTTGGGACAAAATCTCATGTATTGCTGATTGTGAATCTGTATGGTTGATGAACTGATTCTTCTGAATGTATAGCTAAGCCATGTAACATCCCGGATTTTCACTGTTTTGGATTTCCAAAAATCTTTGATTTTTTTTTAATTAACTTATACTATCACGTACTGACCATTAGCACTCAATGTTAGCTTATACACGAGTTAATTAATCCAAGATTAGCCCAATTTAATAGACCAAACAGGCCGTGATAAGGCCTGGTGCGGGCCGCCAAGCCAGATGGTTGTTTACACTTAAAGATGGCCTGTGTGGGCCACCCAGCAACCGATGAGGGTTAGAAAAATCTAAAACTTTAGAAAATCATAGATCTCACTGGGCTTGTAGTCCATTGCGGACTGCGAACCCAGTGGACACCAGAAGTACCATCTAGCGCTTGCCCAATGCGCTCCACCAATGCCAGATTAAAATCTGGCACTAACAAAAGAAACTGAGACTCCGGGCCTTCCAGCCGTCGGATTTCTTCCAAATTTACGGTGAAGGTTTAATGTATTTTTCAACGCCTGCCCACCAAATCTGGGCCCCGATCGTGGCACGATGACCGTTGATCGTAAATCGGACCCGTGCGATCAAACCCTATATCCGATCACTCCCAAATTTTGCATGGCCCTTCATCGGGCCATGGATCACCTACCCTATAAATTTCATGGTCAGAGGGCCACCAGAAATGCCCCATCAATCAGAATGGCCCCCAAAGGGCCACTTAAAGGTCGAAAACGTTTGCTCAGATCATATATCCATTCATCCGTTCGCCCTAAATTTTTGCATGGACCCTAGTCAAGCCATAGGGCACCTACACATCAAATTCGGTGGTTAGAGAGGTGTTAGGGCCGCCCCGACACCAATAGGGAGTCCTAATGGTCTATTTTAGGAAATTGTGGAAGCTTGGGGCCATTTGCACCAAATCTGGAATTATAAAAAGGGGTTTCTTTTGGGCACCCCTCTCCCATACGAATTTGCCCTAGGAGAGAAAAGAGAGAAAAGAGAAGAGAAAGAGGAAAAAGAAGGGAGAGCAAGGGAGTAGTGTGAGTGGTGGTGAGCAAGGTGGACTCTCAATCAAGGTGGGGCCCAAGAGGATCAAACCCACAACCTCCTCCAAGAAGGATCCCTCATCCACGGCCGCTCTTTCGTTCCGTTGGGCATCTAGGTAAGATCCATCACCAAATTTCCTTGAAACCCTTGTAATGAAGGGGATTTGCATGAGAATCTAACATGTGATGATTGCTCCTAGGATTCCGGCCGTTCTACACCAAGATCCACATCTCCTAGGTCATTCTCAAGTCTTCAACAAATCCGAAGGTGCGGACTATTGTTCTTAGGTGGCCTAGCACCAATTACAATACTAGCTTAATGATTTTGGATGCTTGCTTGGTACATTTGAAAGCCTAGAGAAATCCTAGGAATTGTAGGTTCTTGAAATTGTATGGATGGCCATGATGTTCTTCATAATGTTATTTGTTGATGCACATGATTTTCGTGAATGGATGCTAATATGCTTATGTCGTGTCATTCTTTCACATGTTATGAATCCATGTTGTGTATCCTTCCATTACTCTTATGCATATGATGGCTTAAGATGGAGGAAGTGCGTAACTTCCTCACACACACCCACACACCTCACATGCACTATATTGCTTGATTGCTTGCTAAGATCATCTAATTCGTATGACTGAGATGCATGGAGTATGATGATGACATGTTAGTGACAGTCTGTATAGTCGGCTTGTTAAGGATGACCCTCTTTACATTGGGTTGGTCAGAAAACATGATGAGAGCAAAGGCGGCTCCAAGGGTAGGACCGCCTTGAGGCTAAACCCGTGAGTTTGGGCGAGTGCGTTCGGGTGGCTATAGTTCGACTACATGGGTCTCTCGTGCCCGAGGTTGCTCGTCCCACGCTCGCCTGGCTCGTGCGATCTAGCCTGCAATCTGATAAACCCTGTTTGTTAACCCTGTGTGCCCACATATTTATGGAACCTGAACCACCCTGCAACCGTTGCAGCCCATCGAAAATCCACTTGAAATGGGTCCACAGTCTCGTGAGCCGGGCATGGTGGAATGGGATACTGTGTCCGAGCTGTCGGCCTACACTGGGGTACCGCGCCTCCCCGTAGTGACCGCGAGCGATCCTTTCCTATCGGCACTCCTCATGTGCTTGGAGTCGGGAATGAGGACCCCGACGGGATCACGGACCGCGGGGACTCGGCCTCACGCGTTGATGGGGCTTGGGCCTCGCAACTTGCTTAGGACATTGATACGTAGGGTGAATCAGAATCCCCAACCTGCTGTATGAATGGACTTAACTAATAACTCGGCTAACACGATTGCATTGCACGCATTAGTTAGGGTGGCGACTCGGAAGTCGAGGTAGCTCTAAGGGAGTGTTGTCATATGCGATCGTTAGATGGAGTCGCTTGAGGGAGTGTTGTGGCGAGGGCATGCATCATATCATCCCGCATGCATGCATTTTAAATAAGAGTTATTAGGTGTTAATGATTGTCTGCTTTTCATTAAGTTCATATTACAATTGATGCCTGTTGTAACTTGAGACCAATAGTTCACACTGAGTTGATCACTCACTCCCACTCTAGGACGGTGTTTTAAAACACCAACCAGACCCATTCATAGATGCAGGTGACTCAGGGCATGAGGAGCCTGGCGAGGCGAGCTTGGATGAGGAGGACGGGCTCTCCTACTTACAGCTGATGGGCGACTCTCCATCGGCTTGATCGGGTTGGATTTGGATTTGCTGAGCAGCGGGCTCAGTTTTACTCTTTTTTTGGACATAGCCTTCTTTTGTTGTTTTGTTGGGAAACGCCTTGGGCGACCCTTTATTATTTTTGGACCTGTATATATGTGAAATATCCTACATTTCAGTAGACTGGTACGATTGTGCTTCATGCTTCAGGTAATTCCAAATTGCGCAGTTAAATTTGATTAATCATAAAAACCATAAATGCATGATAAGTGACACTCGGGAACTCGGGAGTCGAGTCTATACACGACCCCCGATTTTCCGGGGCGTTACAAGCCATTTATTGAGCAATTTATCTTGTTGAAATTACGTAGCTTGGAGCCGAGATTTCAGTTCTATCCTTACAGGGTCTGCTGGCTTTGCATTCGGCAGCGCTACCATATCGGTCAAGCCGACCTTCTTACTGGAGAATCGGATTTTCCCTCGTGGTTTTTCTCCCTAATTAGGGGGAGATACCTTTGTAGAAATTAGTCCGACTACACTGCTGGGGAGTCATATCGCCTCTTGGCTTTTCCCCCCGGTTAAGGGGAGACGCCCTTGTAGAAATTGGTCCGACTCCACTGCTGGGGAGTGAAAAGGCCAAGTTATATGTCCTAGAGGGGGGGGGGGGGGGTTGAATAGGACTATGCCAAATTAAATTAAAATCAGTGGAATAAAATAAATCAATAGCCTTACAATTATAAATCAATTCACAATGCTAAAATCAAATCACCTTAATAAATAAGTATTGAGAGATTGATACAAATTCAGTTCTAAGGACAACCTTACACCATAATAAACAAGGGCTTATGGTAGGACAACCTTATTTCTAGAACATCTTTTGAATCAAGAATTCAATTTTAATAGAAATAAATGAATAGCAGAGAATTGAAATTAAGTGCAGAAATATAGATCTAATTTATTACAACAATCCCACACTTGCTTGAAATGTAAATTGTTACAACATTCACATCCACATGTACATTCCACACAAATGAATGATAAAAGATATGGAAATTAAGCAAGCATTCAATCCACAAGACAAAGAGTTATAGTGGTTCACCTGTGTGTATACCAACTGTTCTTCAACAGCCACACGGAATGTTACTCCACTCTTAATATCCTCACATAGGAGATATTAGCGTTCACTATCAAATAGGTTTTCACAGGTTCACCAAAAACCTTTACAATTGTGTCTTTTTAACTTGGGCTTACATAATTCAAAAATCCACACTTCTGAGTTTTCTGGCTCTCCTCAGATAACCACACAAATTGAGATTTTTCTGGCGAATCCCAAACAAAAACCAAAATGGAATGGAATTTACAAAATTGTAAAATACCTGGATTTCTCCTCTTGTAGCTGCCCGGAAGAACCAATTGGAGTAGACGTTCGAATATAGAAGTTTAATGTCCACTACTCACTTTAATATGGTTATAAGTTCTAATTGATTTTAGATTTAAACCAGTTGGGCGTAGCTATATTTGATTTTGATTCTAAAAAGAAGGAATAAGTCAATTCCTCTTTTCAAATCAGATTGGAATACAGAAACAAAATCAAATTAAATAAGCTATCAAAAGAGAAAGAAATTATGCACAAAATAACTTAAAAAAAACACAAACTTATCTCAGAGTGGAGCCTTGAATATATTTAATTTTCCATTAAAAACTCTGAAATTCATGTGCTATTTATAGCAGAAGAAGTTCGTCTTCGACTGGTCCTAGGGTCGCCACGACTGGTCTTGGAATAAACTGATTTTTGAATTTTTGAGCGCGATCGCATTAGACCGTTGTACGACCGGTCGTAGGTAGTCCACGACTGGTCGAAGGCAGTCCACGACCGGTCGAGACTCCTCTACGACTGGTCGTGCGACACTTGATTTAGTGGCTGGAGTTTGAGTCGTAGAATTACGACTAGTCGAAAGTCGAGTCGAGACGATCCCACGACCGGTCGAGCAGACTCCAGGACTGGTCGTAGCCGAACCAGAAAATTCAATAAAATGCAACAATTCTAGGACTGGTCTTGAAACTTCTTAGACTGGTCGAGACAGTGCTAGGACTGGTCGAACAGGGTCTAGGACTGGTCTTAAAGTAGACCAAAATCATGTAATAATGTTCATTTGGATTATGTATCCAAAGTGACCTACCCTAAGGTCAATCTAATGGTCTATCAAACCTGGAGCATGAAGTATGGACATTGAATACTTCATTTGCTTAGACTTTGATCTTTACGAAGCTTAATTTCTTCTCGATGTAGCTTGACTACTTCAGAAGCTTCAATGTAACTTTGAGTTGTACTTGAGTCACGCATTTAGATTTGAATCTTGAATTTGCACTTGAACTTGAGTCTTGACCTTGAGCTCTTTCTTAAGCTTGAACTATCATGAAGCTTGAAGAATTCTTTGAGCTGGTTTTCAAGTGTTGACGAAGTGTCTCGAACAAATTTATCAAGATGTAAACATATGACAAACGGAGAAGTTTTGACACACAAAATTTGACAATCAAAGAGGAATCAAATCATAGCGCTTACAGGGAGTCGGATCACATCTTGGCTTTTCCCTCCGGTTAAGGGGAGATGCCTTTGTAGAAATTGGTCTGACTCCACTGTTGGGGAGTTTGATCGTCTCTTAGCTTTTTCCCCGGTTAAGAAGAGATGCCTTTGTAGAAATTGGTCCGACTCCACTGTTGGGGAGTCGGATCGCCTCTTGTCTTTCCCCCCGGGTTAAGGGGAGATGCCTTTGTAGAAATTGGTCCGACTCCACTGTTGGGGAGTCGGATCGCCTCTTAGCTTTTCCCCCGGTTAAGGGGAGATGCCTTTGTAGAAATTGGTCCGATTCCACTGTTAGGGAGTCGGATCGCCTCTTGGCTTTTTCCCTTATTAAGGGGAGATGCCTTTGTAGAAATTGGTTCGACTCACTGTTGGGGAGTCGGATCGCCTTTTGGCTTTTTCCCCCGGTTAAGGGAGATGCCTTTGTAAAAATTGGTCTGACTCCACTGTTGGGGAGTCGAATCGCCTCTTGGCTTTTTCCCCAGGTTAAGGGGAGATGCCTTTGTAGAAATTGGTCCGACTCCACTACTGGGGAGTCGGATCGCCTCTTGGCTTTTCCCACAGACGGCGCCAAAAAATGTTGATGTCAAAATCTGGTCAGCTCTCCTGCTTGTCTCATCTACATCGAGAGGTCACCGAGCCCTGAACCTGCACACCAACAATGAGCAAAGGAGACCCTGACTAAGCCGGGGGACCCTCCGATGCCTAAGTCAGGACACAGGAATCTGGGTCTTGGTTATGGAGTGGTGGGAGAGTATTCGATCTTGCGTACCTGTGGCGATGGGGTGATGGACTACTTATACTTGATGGTTGAGCGGTCCGGGTTCGATAATCTCGGCACGATCCGGGGGATTCCTGAATCATGGAGATATTACCCGTAATTTGCAGATCATGTAGCGCGTTAAGCACGTAATGCGTATAACCGGACGAAGTTTTCGGCCACGTCCGGTTATGACAGTTTCCTCATTTGGCAAACGAGACTTTAATATCTACTTGGCTCGGCTCAGCTAAAAGTCATTTACTCGTGCAGTTGTCTTGATACATATTTTGTTGAACTCGGACGATACGTAGGTCCGAGCCGATATCTCGAATGGGGCTCCGAGGCGAAGGTTTCGCTGCAGGTGAAGTTGGCAAGCGAATAGTTCTCGTGCGAGGTGTTGAGTATGCAGTCTTTACGTCCGATCGGATTGCAGATACTGCTCCGACCTGCAGCCCTGTGGTGAAGGTGTTTTGGATGTTACGTCTCTCTGGAATGCTCATATCAGGTCGGACGGATCGGGCCTCAGATGTTGATCTCGCTAGCCGACTCGGCTCGGTACTTTGCCCTTGGACCTTATGTAGGCTCGGATCTTCCCATAACAATATATACTTATAATAATAATAATAAGGTTAAGGACATGCACAAACTTAGCTCAATCATTAGATATATACATATATATATATATATATATACACACACACTTTTTTCTGTTTTATTTTCTTTGGTCTAACATGTTGCTAGGTAGGGATCAACCCAAGCCTGACCCATTTACTTAAATGGATTAAAGTTTTAGCCTGGGCTGACCCACTATCCGTGTAGTTTGTCTGCACACCTCAAACCCAGGATAGCCCGTTGAATCCCCTATCCATTGCCACTCCTACACCTTAAGTGCCAAGTGCATGGACGCTAGAAAATAGAATGAAATGGTAACCCATGTAGCTTTAAACTTTTGAAAATGCATCCCACGGCTCAAAATCGAAAAAGTGGACTCCATTCAATGTTCAATGTTTGGATTGGCTGGAAGACTTGACTCAAATTTACCGACAGGATATTCATAATTATAATATTAAAAATAAATAGGCTTATAATATTTATATTTACAGTTTTTTTTTTTTCTATCGATGATATAAAAATACTAATATAAATAGGGGTGCACATCAAACTGGTAAAACTTTGGGATCGGACGGAAACTAATTCAATGATCTGGTTTAGTCTAGTTCTACACTCAACCGGTTCAGATTCGGTTCCAAAATTTTAAGAACCGTTGGATACGGTCGATTCTAATTTAGGAGTATGTAGAAATGAACGGAACCGAACCGTGGATCTAAACCGTGGCCCAAACCGTGGGGCCGAGCCGTTGATCGAACTTAGAAATAAAAAGCAAAAGAAAAACAACCCCAATCTGTTTCTCCCGCCTTCCCCCTTTCTCTCGCCGTGCGTGCGGCTGCCTAGCCCCTGCCGAATCTCTCTCTCACCGTCTGCGTGCATTTGCCCAGGGTCCAGGACTCTGCTGCTGCGACGCAACAACAACACCACTGGATTCTACTGGCGGCTGGCCGTAGCCCTCGACCATCATTCACCGTCTAATTTCCACTGCAAGTCTCTCTCTCTCTCTCTCGCCCTCGACCCATCATCCAGCTTCTGATTTTCACTGTGTCTCTCTCACAAAACCCATCTCTCTCGCCCTCGAGCTGTCGTCTGATTTCAACTTCAAGAGTCTCTCTCTCTCTCGCCGAGAACCATGGAACCGAACCGGGTTTCACGGTCCGGTTCTAGGGTGCTAACGGTCCGGTTCCGAAAATCCTAGAACAGTTAGGAACGGTTCGGTTCCGGTTTCACCCCAAACCGGACCGAACCGACCCGTGTGCACCCCATCCCAATAAAGCATTTTCAACTCTCATTTATGTGATCAAGGAGATTGTTCCCATGTGGGCCCTACCTGTATGAACAGAAGCCCTATTCAAATACTAGGATAATCCGGGCGAAGCATTGTCTACTCCCTCTATGATTCCTCCTCTCAAGACAATAATATCCACTAGATTCAAGAACTGATCAACGGTGGAGATCAAAGCAGATGAACAAGTTCGGAGGGAGACAACCGACCGGTACCCCGTCGTTAGCGTGGTCCTGCGTCGTCGTCATAGCTTCCCTTCTCGCTGGCGCTTCTGTAGTCCACAACATCTTCAAGCCCAATCTGGTAATTTTCTTTTCTTCTTCTTCTTCTTCTTCTTCTTCCCGAAATACCCTTATCTGCATTCTCTCTTCGCAGAATTATAATATCAGAATACACATAAAATCAACAAATCCAGCTTCTGCACCTTAAAACTGACTCAGATATCCATATTTAGGCTGTCCGAGTCTACGTAAGTCAAATGCTCATCTCATGCTCGATGATATGTAGCTGAGAGAATTTTTGTAAGGGGTAGTTTGGTTGGTGGTAAATGGGGCAAGTAGTTGTGTCACTTGTGTTTGGATGCTCTAATTTGCTAGTAAATCATTTACTACTTGTAAATGATCTACTAGCAAAGCCCCCTTCTCATTTAGCAGAAAAAGGGTGAGTTTTCATTTACTAGTAAATGGGGAGATGGCAATGGCTCTATTTTTTTTTTTTTTTTTTTTTTTTGAATGAATGAAAGCCTATAAGGCAGATTTCATTTACCATATACAGTCTATCCAAACACTGTAAATGATTTATTGATTTATTATTAAATCATTTACAACTTAAAGCCAAACAGACATGGTGTAAATCATTTACAGTCTTTAAGTGATTTACTAGTAAATCATTTACAACGTAAACCATTTACTACCATCCAAACGACCCCTAAGCGTACATCAAGTTTGGGGATTGCATGCTAGCTATTGAAACTTTCATGTTCAGAATCTGTCTGATCGCCTCATCAGGGATTGTTTTGCAAGTTAAAACGAATGCCGGTTTTGTTTCCCATTGCATTTAGCAGATTAAAAAGGATTCAGATACTTTTCCCTCTCTTCCTCTCTCTCTCTGATTGGAATCTCTTCGTAGCAATCGTTTCATTCTCTCCAACAATCTCCCTCCAAAAAGATCCCCAGATTTGCCTTCAACCATTCAACTGGGCAAACCAACGGGCCAGGTTCATCCATGATCTCTCCTCCTTCCCTATCACCATAGAATGCTTGGCTCTGCCAAACCCTACCAAGATCTCGTTACGGTCATCAATCAAGCCATCTCCCTCCACGTCCTCTCTCCTGAACATGGTATTAAAAAACCATTGCATTACGGCCCTAGTAGCCATTATGTAAAGGAAATGGTCACCCCAATTATGGGATATGGGGGTGAACTGGTCCATTATGAAAAACATGGGCCATACCATTATGGGGCCGGTACACCGTTATGGGTTGACACAACCATAAGGGGCCCATTTTTGAAATTTTTTATTTTCAGAATTTCTCTCTCTCTTTTTTTTTAAAAAATTAATTATTATTTTTATTTTTAAAATTTTAAAATTTGTCTTTATTTACGTCAACCATGAACGGGAAAAAAAAAAAAAAAAACTAATTTAAAACTAGATCCAGGCCTATTTTGAGGATCAAAACACAAAATTTGAGTGGGATTCAATGAACCAAAGTGGAGTGGACCATTTTTGAGAAATATCGGGAGAATAGGGTAACCATCAATTTTTATTTTTTATTTTTCATTTTTCCTTCTGTTTCTTTGTTGTATTTATATGTATAGGGCCCTAATCCACCAAATCATGCTTGATATGCGTTCGATTAGGATTCATTTGGTAGACTTTCAGCAGGTCAAATTGACACTACCCCACAGATGACATTCCCACCACCCACCATCAAATACATATTCGAGATCCTCACATTTTTAGAATTTTACCAATAAATTTGAGATTTTTTCCCAAACAGTTTTTTTTTTTTTTTTTTTTTTTTTTTTTTTTTTTTTTTCCGGCTGTTATGGGGCTGTATTTGCTGATATGGGCCCGTATCATATCGGCCAGCAAACACCATTACATAATTCTTTGCTTACAAAAACCCTCTTCAACACCATCTATTTCTACACCAAGGCCTGCAAGCTCTCCAAAGCCATCAACGACTACAAACGAATGAAAAAGAGTAAGGACATGAATTCCTGCTTGTCCATTTGGACCTACAGCCTCCTTTTCACAGCAATGCCCAGACGCCACAGCAATTTGTATATAGAGTGCATGTACAAGGAGACCATCCGATACCTATTTTGGCAAATAGTTGATGACAGGATCAAGTCTAACATTTTCTCCTTGAATTCCATTATAAAGGATATGCTTTTGCGTTCTCATGAATGTTGCTATTTGGATATTTCATTGAATGGAAGGAACTAGGCCTTGTCTATAAATGCTGGCCAAATGCATTTTCATACTATTATTTGATTCATAGGCTTTGTGCACAAGGGCGGATGGAGAAGGCCAGGGTGTTTTATGGTGACATGATGAGTAAAGAGTTCATTCCAAGTGGAAAGGCATATAATTCACTCATGAATTGTTTGGTGATCGGTGGGGAGGTTGATGAGGTGGTGATGATTTTGTTGGAGATCGGTGAGAAGTGGAGGTTGGTGGACTGGGTTATGTCATCTGTGCAAGATTGTGCTGGATGTGACCAGGAGTTAGGGGAGGGTTGGAGATGCAGCGAGGCTGTTGAGGGAGTTGTAGGAGAACAATATGGTGGATGGGCATACTTATAGGAATCTGTTGTATTGTCTCCAAGATGATTTTGGCAATTTGCATAATAGAAATGGATCAATTGGAGAGGAATTTCTTCTGTTTTTGGTTTAATAGATGTTAGCTCAATCTATTAGTAGATTTGGATTATTGGATAGTGGGTGAGTTGCAATTCGGTGATTTGAATCTTAGTAGTGGTAAACAGATGAATCCTAAAGGAGGCAGCTTTTTATTTCTTTTTTCATTGTTGTTATATGATTATGATGGCAGGTCAGATTTGTAGTTTTTAGTCTTTCTCTTTCATTTTAGCTTTTCTTGTATTTTTTTAGGCTTTCGGCCTCAAATGAAATAAATTATTAATGTTCAAAAACAAAAAAAAAAGGATGGTAGGTTAGATGCGACAATGGTAGAAATGGATTCTTTAAAAGGTGTTTAGCTACTTTTGTAGATTCACATGAACCATTGACGGGTGAGATCGGTTGCCATTCATAGCATATGGTTACCAAATTCACACTCCTCCAACAATAGGTGAGATTGGTCAATGGTGTTGCACGAGTTGCTTGGTTTGGCTCGATTGAGTAAATTTTCATGAACCATGCCTACAATTTTTATTTTTATTTTTTGTTTTCATTGGGAAAATGTCGTATAAATTGGAAAAGCGGGTGCAATGGAAATGCATGCCACTCGGCGAACGAGTTAGGAGGGATCGGTGGTGTGGAAGAACACTACGAAGAAGGGGGACTCTCTGAAGGTGTTGCATGCTTTCAAGGAAGAAGTAGGTATAGGGTGGGTTGGCAATACAATTAACTTTTGGGAGGATATCTGGATGATAAATGAACCCGTGGTGCTTTCATTTGTTCACATCGATAGAATGGTGAGTCGAAAGTAGGTTCGGGTGGAGGGATGCTATGATATTGTTGGGGGAAGCTTATGTTGGATGTTATATTCAAGAGAAATATGTCGGAGGAGGAAATGGCAGATTACGCTAACCTCCTTGGAAGGGTTGATGTTGTGTTTACTTTTAGTAATGAGGCGGATAGAGGGATTTAGAAGTGGTCCTTGAATGCAAATTTTCTTCTAAATCATTCTTTATGAGGTTTTTGTGCTCAAATAGAGTTTGTACATCAGCCTCTCAGTCTTTTATAGGTTAAAACAATCAACCATTTGGAGATTGCCTTTGTTGGGTCAAAGTGGAGGACAAGATCGTTATGTCAGACCATCTTCAATGTAGAAATATCCATCTCCTGAACATTTTCTTTTACATGCAAAGAAGAGTAGGAATCAGTCGATTATCTTTCTGTTAAGTGTATATGGGCCTCTCAAATCTGGTGGGATTTTTTTTTGTCTATTTAAGTGTATTGGATTCTTCATGATAATATGCTGCAGATTTGTGGTTAGTCCGTTTATCCTTTAAGAAAAGAGTTAACCTCTGTGGTAGATGCTCCCTTGTGTCATCTTATGGGGCATATGGAAAGAAACGAACGTATGTGTGTTTGTGTGTGTGTGTGTGTGGGAAATGGTTCTATGCGGTCGACCTCATGGGAACTTCCCATGAGGTCGAGCTGTGTGGGCCCCACCATGATCTGTGCATTTGATGGGTCGCCTTTAAATTATGGGATATCCAAAAAAATCAGCCGTATACAGAACTCAGGTGGGCCATACCATCTAAAATCATGTGAAGACATGCATAAAACATATAAAAACACTTGGTAGGGCCCACATGAAACTTGGATGCATCTGAAACTTGGTTTGATCCCTCATAAAAGCGGGACACACATAATGGATGGGCTGGATTTGTGAACCGCATCTCGGTGGGTCCAACAAATGATTATGAATGTTTTAATGGGAGGGTAACCCCTGCCTACAAAAGTCCTGGATTGACTTGATTTTTAAGCCCCAGGACCACCATGGAATGGTGCATCTGACTGATGGGGTAGATTTTCGACACGCATCATGGTGGGCCCACACAGCTCGACCTCATGGGAAGTTCCCATGAGGTCGACCACATAAAACCATTTTCCTTATATATATATATATATATATATATATATATATATATATATATATATATATATATATATCCATTTTGAAAATTAATTCCCTCATGGTAAAATGGGCTCTCATTCAAGAAGAATTTCATTTGAGTGTCAATGACATACCTTTTTGCCCTTTTAATTAAAAGCATTAGGCACACCCAATGTTTGAAATATCTAACCTGTGCGATACGAAACACACAGGTAGTGCTGATGTATCTCACATGTTCGATCTGGTGAGCATTTTCAATTTCCAATCCTTTTTGTGTTGAAATTATGTTAAATTAGTGTCAAATGGTTATAAATCCGTTGGTTCTTCATGTTTTGCATGAAAAATCATGGAGTTAGAGCTTTAATTTCGATATCTATTGGTTCCTCATGCCCTCGATGTTTTATTTATTTATTTATTTAAATTTTCCTTCAACCAGCCATTGATTGAGACTAATTTCAAAGTATTTAATGAAACGATAATTACATACACTCTAATTTCGAAATTTGAGTGTAAATGGTCCGATTTGAGAAATTTTGGGAAAATTTTGAAAATTTCCCAATTTCTCCCAAATTGCTTGCAATGTTGCACTCCAAACATGAAGTTAAGCATGCATGATGGCTGATCAACTGATTTGAAGTCCTTGTCAATTTTTTGATTAAAAATTATTAAAATATTACTTTTTTTTTTTTTCCGAAAATTCCCTTCAAATAGCTATCAATTGAGACTAATTTGAAGTATTTAGAAGTGTTTGATGAGATGATCATCACATACACTCTAAATGCTATGCATTCAATTTGAATATAGTTGCATTAGTTCAGTTAGACAACGCATAAGTTAGGACTATATACAAAGAAAAACTATTATGTGCACTTTTTTTTTTGTGATGTTATGATTTAAAACTGTGTATTAAGGTTTTTTTTAACAATCCATAAAGCTTCATTGAAAAATTCAACCATTTCCCCAATGTTTCCCAATGTTTCCCAAAAAGCGTGATAAATTACCCGATACAAACGATATATCCCGAGTGATAGCCAATATGTATCTGTATCCCAAGGATGTGATATGTAACACGATACCGATATTTTGAACACTGGGCGCATCTATTGTTGTAGAACCCAAAATGCCTAGGTTTGCCTAAGAGCACACCTAAATATCCTAGGCACAATTTTTAATTTTATATAATAAATATTTAATATTTAACTATTTTTATATATTAGTTGTTTTCTTTTAAACAATCAAAGTCAATAAATACCATTCAATTCCTCTTAGCCCAAAACCCCAAATTTCGAAATTTCCCCAAACTCCCCAATTCTAAATCCTAATTTCCCAATTTCCCCAAATCCAATTCCTAAAATTTTCATTTTCCCAAATCCTTCAAATTCACCAATCTAAAACCACAATTTTGCCAAACTCGCTAAAATTTCTAACCCCCAAATCCTCTAACCCAAACTAATAGGGAACCATGCTGTGCGCAATGCATGTGGCAGGTGAGGCCCACCTGAGTTTTAAATCACATTGATTTTTTTAATTGTCCCCTTTTCTCCAGTGAGGTTCGCTTGATGAATGTGTTGGATGGAACCTAAATACCATGGAGGGCCCCACACAACCAACAGTCTCCTCTTCCAGTTGTCCACTCTGGTGTGGCTCACATGACTCGTTGCTTGAACAAAATTTTGGCTGCATGGTCTAATAGCAAGTGGCTCTCCTGATGCATGGAGTGGATGTGTTGCACACAGCACAATGGTCTAATAGATTTCAGGAGTTAACCATAATAATATACTGTGAAGAGGCAATAGGCTGATGAAAGGATAGATTACATACCTCTTAGCATCTTCATCTTTACGGCTGTCCAGATTATTAGATAGACTTTAGATCATTTGATTTAGACATGGAGAGAGTTTTTATTTATTTATTTTTATTTTTTGAGATTGGTAGGTGGTTAGATAACCGTTGAAGATGAGGGATGATGGTTTAATATAAGTGGGTGGTTCCCATAACTTCCGGGTGTGAGAGGGAGGGGGAGGCACATGGCAGCCCCTGCCCCAAAACTAATTTCTCTTAGTGTATTTAAGATTTTCAAATTCTCCCTGATTCACCTTAAATCTCTTGGACAGCACCAATGAAAGCTCAAATTGTTTCCAAGAAGCCTGATGTGATGACCTTAACAAGCTATTAGAAGAAAGAAAGGAGAAAAGTTGTTGAAATTTGAAATTTGGGAGAAGAATATCTCAAGCTTTTATCTCAAAAGGAATAAAAAAGTTGTTGGCTTCAAGGCCTTTTCCAATCTATTTGCACCCTTATTGGGTGGTAAGACATTACGCACGCACACACGAATGAGGTACCCATAAGCTACTAAAAAGCCACACGTACTGCCAAGGTGCACCCAGGCACAGGGTGCACGCCCAAGGTAAATGCCTAGCCTAGGGTCCAAGCGAAGCGCAACATATGCCCAAAAAGCCTAGGCATGCGCCTGGGTTGTCTTTGACAATACTGTTTTTTGCTAATTGGAAAGCTTTGTTATGGTCAAATTGTTCAACCATAATGCATTAAGGAGGTTCCCTCAATTGCTGGGAGGGTTGGAACTTGTAAATTGAATTTCAAAAGTTTCTCTCACTCCCCAGATGACCCATCTATTGTAGGGAGCATCATTGGAGAAGATTGGGGAGTACCAAATTGGTGTTTTCTGGCCCAAGGGGGTTGGATGATTGTTTTGAAGCCAAATCTGAGGTTCTCTGTGAGGGGCTGAGGGTGGGTCGGATGATTGTTTTAAAGCTAAGCCTGAGGCACATTGTGAGGGGCTCTGGGTCTTTTCAAATTCCTTTTCAGGTCCTCTAATCGTGGATGGAACCTCTCAGCTTGTTTTGATCTGAGCATTTAACATAACTCGAGCACCTTGGAAGCTGGATTTTCATTTTTGATGAAATTAAGGAGAACGCTATTCAGTTAAACATTTCATTTTATATAAATTGCTTGACTAGTTCTCTTCCAAAAGAAGGGTCGTAGAGAGGATCATTATGTAGTTCTCCCTCTTCTTTTATAATTAAAGCTTATCCCTTGCTGTTTTGAGTGAAGTCAACGCCATCATAATGCTGCATTCTGTTTTGCCAGGTGCTAAACTGAAATGCATATAGATATCCACACCTCTTTTTTTCATAGTGTTAAGGGATTGGATGATGTGGAGCCATGGGTCCTATATTGTTAATCCCTGTTAGTGATAAAAAAGCATTCAGTTTCTTTTTAATCAGCTTAATGCGTATGGGGCCTAAGCTTGATTATTGTGTACTTATGAACATTTTCATATGTGTCTTGGGCCCCACGTTATCAGGCCCTGGCATCAATAAAAAAAAAGGATCCAGATGTTTTTCAATTAGCTGAATGCAAATGTGCACTGAGCTTGAGAATTGCATGCATAGAAACATTTTCAACTGTAAACTCTTCTCGAATCACTACTTGGAGGAAGAGGAATGCTATTTGCAGCTGTGTATCCGCATGCACTATACACAGCACCTGATTTGTGCTGATGCTGCACGTGTATGTGGTTTCTAGGATGTTCATCTGGCATTTTCCAACACTGGGACTACCATGAACATCTAGTGAAGCGACGACACTGGATCTTTCCTCTATTTTTGTTCTTTTAAGAGAGATAACAAAAAAAAAAAAAAAAAAAAAATCCATTAAAGGGGAATCAAAGTGGAAAAGAATTCCCAATGCAAAAAACCTGAATTTCGAGAAGAGAAGATTTTTCTTGAGACCTTTCGCAGGTGTCATGGAAGGAGCTTACCTTGGTTTCCCATAGAAGAATCATCAATTTAGCTTCTCCCCACTGGGTGGACATCAAAATTTGGCAAGAAGAATGACCTGGTATTGTTACCTATATGGAATTAATGGTGCAAGGCAGCTTTCTTAAAGTTCATATGACCGCCACATGGTGGGATAGCACAAAAAATTATTGCAAGAGATTATGTAGGATCCTTCCTCTTTGGATAAGCATGGTGCTTATGAACTTAAAATGAAAGCATTCTCTCACTTCTTATATATTTATGCAGGAACTGCCTCCAGTTGAGAGGATGGGTGAGACTAGAAGACGCACTGAAGAAGGATGACTCAGCAATTTTTGTACTATGTACAGATGGACTGTTTGAAGGGAAAACAGAGTAAGATTTTCAATTAGGCAGGTGATTAGGAAATTGTGCTGGTATCGTGTGTACTTGAGGCTATCAAATTTTGGTCAAGAATATGACATTGGAGATGCCTTTCAGTTTGGAAGATTTGATCCTAAAATGCTTGGCCAACAATTCATCCATTACAGCCATGAGTGGTGGATTTTCTTCCACTTCAAAGGTCTATCAATCAATTTAGAGATGTTTGGATTATATGTTGGAATGCACTTAAGGTTGTGTTTACTTGCTAGTGTTGAAAGTCTCTTACTTTATTTGGTTATTTTATGCTTAAATCCCCAAGTTATCTCATATAGCAAGCTTTTCCTTTCCTGCTTTGAGATCACTGGCTGCTCTTATGCTGTATTTGGATGCACTACTGGCTTAGATTACAATCGTTATGTTGCAACAAAGTGAACTGTCCAAAGTTGGGTTAGCCCCGTTCCAACTTTATCTAAAGTGACTAACCAGTCCGAGGGGTGTTTGTTTTTCCAATTCCTGTGTAGTGCAAAATAAATGAGCCGTCATTAACATTTGACGGTGTTCGTAAATTATGGCACAAATGCACCTGTAATAGGAGACAGGTAAAGGAAATTGTAATCATTACATTTTTACATTATAAAACTACCCTATTAACAGTGATGCTTGGATAAAACATACCCTAAGAAATGTCTTCATTGCAATTAAATTCATCTGATGTCATTAGAGAAGTAAAGTGGAAAGTCATCATTACCCATTTGCAGCCATTTACTGGTGTAATTGGAAAATCAAACACGCCCTGAGAGAGAGAGAGAAAAAAAAACGATTTCTTATTATTTAAAACATGTCAATTATTTAATTTCATTCTTTATAAGACATTAAATATGGATCTTCTCTTCAATGTTAAATTGTCGATCTTTTTCTTATGATTTCTTACCTCTTAAGTAGTCGAGAAGCCAAATTGATCTATCACTTATCTTGACTGTTTTTATGGATAACCAATCTTGTAGATGTATATCATCATCATCATCATCATCATTGTCATCATCTAAGCTTATCCCAAGTAATTGGGATCAACTATACTAATCCTGTTCTTCCCGCCATTTCACTCTAGGCTCTTAGCATGGACCATATTCTTAGTTAAACCATAGGTCATCAAATTTCCCCCGTCCTTTTGGGCCTTCGTTGCCCTTTTACACCCTTCAACTTGAACCAACTCACTCCTAACCGGTATTGTTCTTGGTCTTTGTTGCCTTTGTTGCATATGCCCAAACCATCTAAGCCTACTTTTTTCCTAATCTTATTACATATTGGCGCTACTCCTAAGGTCTTTCGAATGCATTCAGTTCTAATTCTATCCTTCCTCGTTTTGCCACTCATCCATCTCAAGTCTCAACATCCCCATTTCAGCTACACTCATCCTATGAGCATGTTGTTCCTTGAATACCCAACATTTTATCCCATACAACATGCCTGGTCTTTTAGTGGTGATATATAAAACTCCAGAGACACATCTCCATTTCATCCACCCAGCTCTAGTTTTGGAATCAACATCCTTAATCTCTTTGCTCAATTTATGAGAGCGGTGAGATTGATAAGGTTGGTACTCATAGAATTAGAGCTGAGTGGATGTTTGTGGTAATGGTGTGATGAGGACATCTCGTGGACATGGTCGCCTCCTCTACGCACGTACGCAAGGAGGAGGGCCCCACCATCGATCTGGATCGATGACGACGTCCAGGGAGGGTCTCCTAGTTAGATAGCTGCGTTTTGGTTCGTTGGAGTGGACCCGATAGTCATGTGAATCTCACTATGGGTTCTCATGATCGTGGCCCACTATTCCAATTAATTTAGTACTTTAGGTTTTGCTTATTATTGTTATTAGGAGTATCATGGACGGTTTAGATTGCTTTGATTAGTTGTTATTTTTTATTACTTCGTTGTTAAGTAATAGGTTGCGCACATGGCGCGAGTTTTGGGTATAAGGTTTTATTATAAATAGGCACCCCTTGTAGTTTTTTTAATTCAATGAAGATAAATAAAATTGCTGCTTTTTTTTGCTCCTCTAAATTTCTGAGTTGTGGAGATTCAATTGGGTGCGAAACCTTCCATTCTTCGAAGGGTTGACTACTGTGGTGCGAAGCCACACCTATCCTGATTCGCCCCCACCTTCTTCCATCCATATTTCTCTTCTTCTACAATCATCTATGCTTCAAATCCATCCTCTATTGCAGCCGTTTTTCTCTTTACAGCAGATTTTCAGAATCTGGCCTTGCAGGAGGGCTGAAACTTTGGCGGAGCACCACGCACAAACCATGCATCGGATCGAGCTGAGATTTAGGGTTTTTGGAGTCCATTCCTGGCCGACCAGGGCCAAGGTGGTCTTTTTTTGAATAGTGGGCCCCACACACGTGCGGCCGAGATCACACGCACGTGCGTCTGGGCTATTGTTGTTGTCCACATGTGCGGTACTTCTCTAATTCGTCTCTCTCCTCTCTTTCACTCTTTCATCCAAAATCCTTAAACCTAACCCTAAATTACTCAAATCCCCAATTTTATGCCCTTTTTTCAACCTTATGGTTCTCCGAATTGAAATTTCTGAATCCCTTGGATTGGGGGAATTATTTTTGTGCATGTGTGGATGAATTTACCCTCTTTTGATTCTTGTTTGATCTATAATTTTGATTGATCCGGCCCTAGCATGTGTAGGTCTGGATCCGCATAAGATTCCCCTTGATTGAGTGTTTGAACTTTTGTGTGGGATGTGGAATTTTGTGTAATTGTTTCTGAACTAGTGTGATCTAACGCCTGAAAAATCTTGCACATCATACTTGAATTTCATGTCCTGCATCATGGTGGTTAGGCTTTGACTTCAATTTGAAGAGCAATACTCTTAAAAAAAAGTCTGCAAACATATCTTGAATTCAAAGTTGGGATTTTTTATGTTAAAACGCCCCAAGAATTCTGATTTTCTCACAAACGATGCCTTAAGCTAATTGAATGTTCCACAAAGTTCTTCCTACGAGGTGAAATGACCAGTGTGCCCTCACTATTTCTTTTTTCTAAAAAGTGATGAAGCTGATTTAATATTTGTCTAGTCATCATGGCGGGTTGCACATGTTGGACATTCTGGATTTCATACATACACCATGTGGGACCAATAATGCTCGATTTCACCACCTTGTTTTTAATGGACGGGGTACTTACATCATTTCATCCCACAAAAAGTACTTTTTGGTACTTTCCAATAGTTAAGGCGTTGTTTGGTAAAATCAGAATTTCTTGAATAAAATTTTTAAAGTAAAAATCCCTTCAAAGTTTTCTTTTATTTTGTTGTATGTTTTTCTAGGATTTCGTTATGTGATTTTAAACTCAAAGGTTTATTTAATTCTTTATATAATAGTGATTTTTTTTTAAAAGGACTCATTAGGAATTTGCCCTTTGACTTTGACTTTTAAAACACGACCGTTTTTATCGTTTGTAGTGAACATTATTATATTGAAGTAATTGAGTTGGTGGAAATAGTTACTGGGTTTGAGTTGATATGTTAATTGTATAATGTATCTACATGACTTTAAAGTTGATTATTTGTCACAATTTTGGAAAGCATATTTTTGAGTACTTAAGAGTTTAGAGTTTTTGGAAAAGTATTTTAGACTTCTAGTCACCCGATCCATCTCATTCTCTTGATAATGCTACTCTTTCATTCTTTCATTTGCAGCCTAGTTTTTCAACTTAAAGTTTAGGTAATGGCTTTACCAAAACCTTTGAAGCAATGCAATGAACACATTTAGCTTGATTTTTATCAGAATAATGTCAAACTAAAAAGCTTGTGGTAGCAAGAAGATAGAGCAACTAACAGGGAGAAATGAGAGTCTGGCAAAAAACAGGGGATCATGGATTAGAGAACTGAAAGCAGGACAACACGGGGGAAACAATTGATTGGCAATGCTATTATCTCAACACGGCGAGAAAGGAAAGACGGTTCTAATAGGTACTGAGGTAGTAGAGGGGATGATGGAAGAAGAAACTTTGGGGGGCTGGACGATTGTTTGCAGTAAGAAATTGGAGTTAAAGAGGAAAGGAGCGAGGCGTCGAATATCTCTACTGCTCCATCCCAATACCCTTGTCCCGGTTTTGCATGACGTCTCCATCCCAAAACTCCATCTCCGTCATTGATTATCTAATCAACCAACATGGATTCTCATCCGAAACTGCTTCCAAGGCCTCTACTGCCCTCACCCGCATCAAGACTCCCGAAAAATCCAATTCTGTCCTTGCCTTTTTCGTCCATTGCGGTTTCTCCAGGACCCACGTTGAGAAAATGATCCAGCATGCCCCAAAGTTCCTCTCCACCGATGTCGACAAGACCCTCATACCCAAAATCAAGATTTTCGAAGAATTGAGTTTTCCCCAAAATGACATTGCTGATATAGTTTCTACAGACCCTATGGATTCTCACTCGCGGTGCCGAAAAACAGCTCCTCCCTTCGCTCCTCCTTCTGAGGAGAGTCATCCAATGCGCAGGATCCAGACACCGTTTTGGGGAAGAACGGGTGCCGCTCTGGGATAGGAAATGAGAGAGGCGTATCTGCAGGGATTTTGAAATCCCACCGACTCCATCGGGCGCATTCAATCCGTCTTAAAACGTGGAGAGACAATGGCCATCCAAACACGAGTCCGTCCGTCACATCATGGATTGACAAATCCCATCCACCGTAATACTTTTTAAGCCAGTTACCCAAACTGGCCCCAAGAGTTTTTGGTAGAGCTGGGAAGGTAACGGAAGTTGTTATCCCCCGTGTTCGTAACTCCTCTATTTAGTGAGGTTTTGCCTTCATTCGGATGAGTCTAGAGGTGGTGGAGAGGGCAGTCAAGCTCTTGGATGGAGTGAGCTTTGGAGGTAAGAAGCTTTGGGGTTCAGAAAACTAGGTTCGGCCCAGAGATAAAAATAGGGAAGGTGATAGATGGAAGGAGATTAGGGAGAGAGTTAATAGAGAACCTCATCTGGGAAATAAACAAGTAACATATCAAAAACCAAGAGTGGAGGTGGAGGAAACAACAAGGGGTGAAAGCTCTACCGCCTTCAGAGCAGTGATAGTTCCGGAGACAACGCTCAGGAGATCCTCAGATACTTTTGAGATGTGGCTGCAAATGTCCCAAGCCACGGGATCAAGAAGGTCCCGTAAAGCTTGCAATAGGGGAAACCAACACAGGAGGTGCAGGAGATGTGGGTCTGGAAGGAGAACACAACAAATGGTCCAAAAGTAAGTATACATGAAAAAATTCTTGGAAACTCCTCAAATGCTTTCAAAGACAGTTTCGTTGCCTTTGTCAAGCCGGGGATCTCAGAAGAAGAAGTGGGTGAATGGCTGAGTCATAATTGCATCATCGAAGAAGACTGGTGGTCAAGCTCTTGAATGATAAAGAGGTATGGATACCCCTAATACCTCAGACATCGATCAGTTCTTACTTGCAGTTAATCTCTTCCAGGATGATGAGGTCGGGGGCATTCAGAGGTGGGAAGACTGCTGACTGTTTGGTAGCCAGGAAATATGGTATGAAATCTGGAATCTCCCACTGGAATTCTGGATAAATGATTTTTTTTTCAGAGATCAGTGCTTGTATAGGATCTGTTGACTGTTCTGATGATAGATCCTTGGTCAGAAAGTTGTGAAAATTTACGATTTGCTAGAGTTTTAATGAAAAGGAAAAAAAATTCATTCATCTATGGAGGAGATGACTATCAGAGTAGGGGAGTTTAAATTTGCAATGATACTGGTGAGAGAGAAGGACCAATTTAATGGGTTGTCTTTCTTCTCAATAGCTCCTTCTTTCGAGAGTTTAGAATTTTTATTTCGTGATAGTTGTAGAATTTCGCTGCAATACCATTGAAACTACTCGTTGATGATTAAACCACTCGAATTGCAAAACCATAGTCACTAGTTAAACACTCCTACAAAATTTCTATACAATACGTTTTTACAACTTTTATTTATTTATCTTTTATTTTTTAGATTAAACATAAAACTGTAAGACATCATACCCAAACAACTCTTCAGGAGGATGAAGAAAATCGCTTGAGAAACAAGATTGATACCACAAGTAATTAAAAATTACAATGATTTTCATGAAAGACAACACATTTTAGATAAAAAGACCAATGCATTTAAAGGAAGCAAACATCTTAAGAAATGTTCATGGATGAAGTCAGAGATGGAGGAATGGGTATATCCATGTTCCCTTCCATCATCCAAATCACATTCTTCATGGAAGGACGAAGTGCTGGTTCATCTTGTATGCACCACAACCCCACCTTTACCACCCTATCCAAAATCTTCCTTTCCACTTCTTCTCTGCCCAAAAGCTTATGCAACTCTCCAGCCACGAAGCAGCTATAAACCCATTCAGAGAGAACAATCTCATTATCTGCAACCTCTAACTCAACATTCCTCCTGCAACATATAATTTCCAATAACATGATCCCGTAGCTATAAACATCTGTCTTCACTGATATTGGTGTGTTCTTCTGCCATTCAGGTGCCAAGTATCCTCTCGTCCCTCTGACCCCAGTAAAGGTTCTTGTTTGATCTGGCATAAGCAGCTTTGCCAACCCGAAATCTGATATCTTTGCAGTCCGAAAGCCATCCATGAGTATGTTTTGAGGCTTTATATCGCAGTGGATGATATGGGGCTCGCATTCTTCATGTAGATAGAAGATGCCTCTAGCGACATCTAGTGCAATTCTCATTCTTTCTTTCCAATCGGGTTGGCTCTCGGCCTTGAATAGAAGGTTTGCAAGTGATCCATTGCACATGTAGTCGTAAACCAGAAGCCTGGCAGAACCCTCATCACAAAAGCCGAGTAATCGCACCAAGTTCCTGTGATGAGTTCTCCCTATTGCCCTCGTTTCAGTACGGAACTCCCTTTCTCCTTCTTCAACCACTTTGTCAAGACGCTTTATAGCAACCATTCTGTTGCTGTTGTATAAGGTCCCTTTATAAACTGTTCCAAATGCACCCTTTCCCAACTCTTCCTTGAAATTGTCTGTTGCTCGTACGAGCTTGTTGTAAGAAAATGATCGCAGAACAAACTCCTCAGACAAGCCCAAATTGTTATTTTCTGTCATCT
Organism: Magnolia officinalis; assembly: GCA_021015155.1. Lineage (NCBI taxonomy): Eukaryota > Viridiplantae > Streptophyta > Magnoliopsida > Magnoliales > Magnoliaceae > Magnolia > Magnolia officinalis. Next base: position 87,434,424 of record JAJHSJ010000006.1, on the reverse strand, counting down.
TTCTATAGCTTTGTGCTTGATTCCTGTAGATAAGAAAACCGGAAAAAGCAAAGCTGGCAACTGAAAACGTGGCAAGAATTATATCTCCGATTAAAATCTTCACACGTAACTCTTTCTTGCTTTCACCATCTACTGTACTCGTTGCATTTGGAGAGAAATTAGTGGATGCACCCACCTTGATGAAAGTCGTAGTTGAGTCTAATCCGCTTGCTCTCCCATACCTCAACGGAAGCATAAGTTTCTTGCACTTCCCATTTTGAAAATTTGCGGCCTCGCAACTACTGTCGCTAAAACAAGCTTTTCTGCAGTCTTCTTTCTGCATCGATGAAATTGCGTAAAAAAAATCTTCGAAATACATGTTCTCCATTGTAAAAATGGAATATGTAAAAGTTTCTTTCTTGCCCATGCAACCTTCCCCACTGAAGTTTCTGCTGCAGCCCTTGAACTGTTGATCAGGATCGATAAAATTGTAACCAGGCAGACAAAGGCAATCAGGTTGGTTATCCACCAAAGTGCAGTAGCTGTAATATCCGCAGAAAATTTTCACCAGACATTTATTTGACAAGGCAGCCGAATCCGTTGTCGTTGTTGAGGTACCGTTCGTTGCGAAGCTATGCGAATACAAGCGAAAAATCCCATCAATGTCGATGGTGGCACGGTAGATGGCAATTCCATTGTTAGCAACGGTGCGTCTTGCCACAGAACTTATATTGTAGTCACTGCCATTCACTAGGTACATGATGCCATCTTGGTAGAGATGCAGTCTCAAGATGTTTCCTGTGTTGATAGTCCCTGTTGACCAATATGAATCCGCAGCATTGTCACCAGTGTCTTTTGGGTACAACACAAGGTTGGAGTCCGGTTGCATGTACAGCCGAAAGCGCCCAATCGAGTGGTCAGTTTCTGACACGCTTGACAACAGTTGATTATTTGACAGAAGGGATTGGCTCCCTAAGATGGTGTCAGTTGGGGAACCGAAGCTCTCCCAGATGCTTTTGTAATCAGAATTGTAGAGAACCAAGTTGCCTGAATCAAGGATCGAAGCTGAGGCGCAGGAAGTGGATGAGATTCCAACTGAAATGATCTTATCTTGGGCTCCAGCTGTTCGTAGAAAGAGACCACTGTTCAGTAAGATCACTTTACTGTTGCTAGAAACAGGCAGGTCATCCCGGTTCGCGGTCCACACGATCGTCTTGTTTGGGCTCGTCTCAAACCATATTCCAACTCTAAAGCCGGCACCTTCATGGTAGAAACCGAAAGCGAATAGGCGAGAAGGTGAGAACCATGAAGTGGAGTTGTTGGTGGCAGAGAGAGAAGAACCTAGGGTTATGTTTATATATTTTGGTTGAGCTGTTGCAGTAGAAAATGTTGAGAGAAAGAGGAGAAAGAGAAGGATGGCAGCCATTAGAGATTATGGAAGAGAGAGAAAGGGTGTTTGTACTGTATACTCTTGTATTGCCTTCATGGGAAGGTGGGATTTAAAGAACCCAAATTCCACAGGAGATTTGATACACCGGTAGAGCAAGATTATCCAAACACCAACAAACTAGGCCCAAGGCATATATGGATCTTAATCCAAACCATCCAAATGAATGTGGCTGTCTTTGACATGACATACCCAATAGTCACATTGGATGGTTGATTTTATTTGTCGATTGGTGGTTATAGAAGGAACAGTTAAAACAAAAAGAAAGGCTCAACGGTCCAAGTTCGATAAATGTCTGTTTAGTAGAGGAAGGTCACAAGTATTGGTATTGTAATTTTTTTTCTTTTCAAGAAAAAAAAATGCAGAAGAAATTAGGAATAAGTGAAAAAAAAAAATAGAATCTAACATTTATTTGTCTTTTTCATGAATTCAATGGTGTATCAAACTATTGACTGACTTGTTGAAAACTAACTTTTGGTCTTTGGCGTTAGAAGCACGCTGGACTTAGAAAAGTCTTTGGTGGATTGTCAATCTTACTGTTATGGGTTTTGGGAATCACTGCAGATTAGAGTTAAAACATCTGTGATTACAGTTCCAAGACCGTCGGGAGGGTTTGGTCCTCCCCTGCATGTTTCACTGTGAGGGTTCCAATGGGCGGCAATTGGAACCTCCCCTAGCTGGGTTTTTCAAGATCAACACCCCCAAAGCATATAATATATGCTATTTAGCTGTGTAAGATATTGCAATTTTTCTGATTAATATGCTCAAATCCTAATTGAGATACTATCATTTTATAAACATGACTATCAGATAAGTCCTGTTCATTACGGTTCATCAAATTGTGCTGCTGAAGTCGTGTTGTAATTTCCAAGAAAGAGCCCAACTCAAGTTGAAAAATTGAATCCCTAACTTCATCTATGATTTAAATGAAGGAAATATGTGGAAAATGCGAGAAAAAAGTGAAAAGATGAAAATGCCTCTCATACTGGTCTTGGCCTCGTCACATGATACAGGGAACATCGTCATCATCATCATCCTCATCTAAGCCTTACACCAACTACTTGGTGTTAGCTACACGAATTTTGTTCTGCCATTCCAACTTTGCGAGGGCCATAACTTATATTAGAACATAGGTCATTAGGTCTTTTTTTTTTTTTTTTACTGCCTCCACTCTTTACAAGCCTTCCTCTTGCCCTTTTAGAGCATTCAACTTGCAACAACTCACTCCTAATTAGAGCAGTTGTTGGTTTCTGTTGTACATGACCAAACCATCTGTCTACTTTCCTTCATCTTATACTTATGGTGTTACTCCTAAAATCCCTAAATTCCAATATCATTTGGGTGTGGGCATATGGCCCATGTCAGGACTGATATAGTTCATATTGTCTGTTACGGGCTGATGAAGGTGCCAACTGGTGAACAGCAGTATACATTTTATGGGAAAAGGTCCAACTATTTGATGGCTACGACCACAAGATGAATGGAAAGATGGAAAATACTTGAACGGCGCCCATTTGTGGCTTATTAGCGTTTTGTTTAGAAAGTGCAGTTGGAAATCCACTCAATGAGAAAGCCCATCAAACCAAGCTTGAAAGGGCGAGAAAAGTGCAATCGATCTCCAGATTTTGAACTGGCAGTTTGGGCATTGGCCTTTTCTAGGCCTGGCAATGGGTTGTTGGTCCAGGTTGGGGGTCAGCCTAAGCCTGACCCATTTCATAAACGGGCCAACAAATCTGGCCCTAACCCATCCTGCAACCAATTACCTTGTGACCCAACCTGACCATTTAAAATTTCTTGTGCTCGAGGCAGACTCGATCCATTTAATTGTAATCAGATCAGGGCTCAACCGACACAACCCAACCGACTCAGGATGCCAAGTACCTTTGCTACTGCAATTGTTTAAAACTATATGATTGATGAGTGTGTGTGTGTGTGTGTGTGAGCAAGCGTGCATGGGGGAGTTATGCGTCGAGTCAGGTTGGATTGTTTCACCCAGCCCATTGATGCACTGCATGGGCCGGTCTAGGCTAAGCCTTTACCTCACCCAATTATTGAAATGGGCTAAGTTTTTGGTGACCTGACCCATTCCCAACCCTTGTCATCTCTCTTGGTGCAAATATACAACTCAACCTTAAATAGGGTTATTGGTGGTCTGGGCCATGCCTACGGGCTCAAAAATTTTAATACTATGGTCAAAAATAAATAAATCAAAATCATAGGCTTGACCTTTTTGGATACATGATTAGGAGCGAGAATGGATCTGTTTTTAAAGTAATTCTCTCTCTGCAGTGGGCCCAGGTCGTGAGAGGTTGGGGTGCGTGTCATACACGTAAACACGCTTGTATGATGGTCATTCTCTCTAGGACCTTTTTTCTAGAGTTGGATGGTTCTTTTTCCATGTTTTATTGCGTGTGGGAGAAGGAGAAGGAAATTTTCCTGGATAGGCTGGGTCTTGGGGCAGTTCGGCTTTCCTCCCACAGTGGTTAGATCTGCATTAGCTGGGGGTCTTTTTCGGCTTCTCTTCTTATGATAGGCTTCTCTTAGGTTCCTTTTTCTTCCTGCAGAAGCCCGAATGTCTATAGGGTGTTTTTTTTGGTCATCTTAGGCCTGGGTTGTTCCCTCTGTAGGGTGCCTGGGTACTTTGGGGTTTCCTTCTCTTTGTGGGTTTTGGTTTGTTTATGGTCAGGTTTGGTTTCTCAGGCCCACACTAAGCGTCAGGCTGTAGTTACTCTATTAATTCGATATATGAAATCCTCAGTTCATAAAAAAATAAAAATAATAATAATAAATAAAAAATAAAAAAAGGAGAAGGAAAGTGTTTACTATCGAAGTCAACTAGTCCATCGCCTGTGGCCCTTGTTAGTACTTGCCCATTTGTTTTCTTGTGGACTTTTAAGGGCACATACATGAAAAAAAAAAAAAGGATTTTTACTGGAAAATTTCTCTTAAATATTAAATTTACTATAAAATACTATTAAATTCTATATTTATTAAATCATGCTTTCTACTTTATAAATAAGGGTAAAAAGACATTTTTACCCATCTATTCTCATCCGCATCCTTTGACCCGGTCACAACCGAATTGGCTCATCCCATGGGTCTCTCGCCTGGAATGAGACCCGTTATAAAATCAACTATAACCATCAAGTTCATGACCTATTTTTAGGCACTGGACTCAAAACTCATCCCATCCGTTATTTAGTTGGACCATACAATTGGAAACAGTGCATAGGGTGACACCCACCCTCCCAACTGTTTCCCTCGATGTGGCTCACTTAGTCTGGGATTGTCTTGATTTTAGGCCCTAGGCTTTTTTTTTTTCTTTTTCTTTCTTTCTTTCTTTGTGATGTAATGGTTTAATTAGATTTTACATGATCATCACAGTAGAATCTGTAAAAATTCAACTGTGGACGTCTTTTTCCCAACCGTTTCCTTGAATCACAGGTCAATTTGATTTTTTGGACTTGGGCCTAACATGGGATTACACATTTAATGGTTGGAGTGGATTCACATACACTTCATAGGAGAGCTCGAGTGTGCGTCCCATTACTCTTTTTTTGAGAAAAAAATTATTTATTTATTTATTTACATACACTGAAAATCTTGAAAGCCCATTGCCTGCTGCACCCGCCACAAGAAATACCTATGTCACCACAGGGCCCAAGTTTTGTGGGGCCTATCATGATATATGTGACTTATCCACACTGTCCATCTATTTTGCCAGCTCATTTTAGGACACAAGACTGGAGATTATGGAAATCCAAAGCTTTAGTGGACCACACCACATAAATAGTGGGGATTGAGCAGTTACCGTTGAAAATTCTTAGGGACCACATATGTTTTGGATCAAGCTTATATTTGTATTTTCCCTTCATCCAGGTTTGTGTGATATTACGAATAGGTTGGATGGAAAATGAAACATCACAATGAGCCCTAGGAAGGTTTCAACAGTGGGTGTTCAATCCCCACAGTTTTCCGTGGTGTGGTCTACTTGAGCATTGGATCTGCATCATTTTTGGGCACATGCGCTGATATGAGCTGCAAAGATGGAGGGACAGACATTGATAAGACACATCATGATGGACCCCAAGCTTGGCCATGTTATGCCAGATGTTATCCGAGCAATGGTGAATCCCGACCATTAGATGTGTAATACTACTTTAGGGCCATAGTAAAAAAATCAGGCTAACTTATTATTTAGATAGGCCACACCAAAGGAAACAATTGTGAGAGAAACCTCTTCCTTTAGATTTTATTTTATTTTATTTTTTTATTATTTTATTTTTTTTAATTTTTTTTTTTAATGGAGCCCACTTTGATGATTATGTGAAATCCACTTAAATGATTAGATGCCAAAAAAACATTTAGACCCATGCTTAAAAGTCAAGGTAATCCATGATTCAGGTGGGTCACTCCGAGGGAAATAGTTTCCAAAGGGCCGGGCATTGTGTTTCCAATCATATGGTCCACACCTAAAATTAGGTTCCAGTCCTTGCCCGAGTGGTAGAATCTGAGGAGTTTCAACACGAGGTCTTGGGTTCGAAAACCATAGGTGGTGAAATCCCACTACGGTGTGCGTGGGTGTGTGGTGGATGCCTGTGTGTAAAAAAAAAAAAAAAAAAAAAGGGTTTAGCAACATATGGTGAGGCCTTAGTGGGATTTCACCACCTATGGCTACGTAAACCCTTGACTTGGTGTTGAAACTCTTACCACTCCACCACTAGGGCAAGAGCTAGGACCCATAAATACATTAAGTTAGGATCCATAAAACTTTGGTTTCCGTGAATCATCGTAAGAATAAATTAGACTTTTCACCCATCATCCAGACAGTCCTAAGAATGTTTGGTAAACATAAAAAGTCAAAACAAAAAAATAATAAATAAATAAATAAAAAAAAATCCAACTCTCTAGCCGGTATGGTAAATGACCTATGCATTTAGGGGGAAAAGGTCCACCTATTAGATGATCAGGACTGCGTGCTCAATGGAAAGACGAAAAATGCACATATGGCGTTACTTGAACGGCACCCATTTGGGGGTTTCAATTAGGGTTTTATTCAGAAAGTGCAGACACCATATCCCGAATCCTACTCAATGGAGAAAGCCCATAAAACCGGGCCTGAGCGGGCAAGTGAACAAATGCAGCTTAGAGCCGATTTGGTACCGGCAGTTTTGGCCACTACCCATTTTTGCTCAGTGCAAATGAAAGCACTCAGAGCAAAAGAAAAGACGTGGAACATAACATATAACTTTAGAACAAATAAAATTTGAAATTCTTTAAGTGTAGGAAGTAAGGAAACAATTATTATTGTTGTTGTTATGGACAGATGTCTTAAATCTGTTTGGTGGTCTGTCGATCATATCGACAGGGTTTCAGATGGCATCGACAAATGTCTTAAATCTGTCTGGTGGTCTGTCGATCATATCGACAGAGTTTCAGATGATATCGAGGCTGTTATCGACAGGGTCTCGATGCCATCGATAATTCACAGTATTTTTCACCCCTGGTTGCTGGACAGTTTTGGTCCCGTTCCGATATCATCGAGAGACCTTCAGATGATATCGAAGCTGTCATCGAGAGACCTTCGATATCATCGACGAGTTTCGCAGATGCGATTGCGGAAACGCAGATTTTACAGATTTTGTTTCTTATTTGGATTCTACCTCTTTCTATTCTTATATAAAGGGGTGTATCGGGATTGGGGAAAAAAGAGGGTATTCTAAGGCTTTTTAAAAGAGTTCCAAGGGTTCTTAAATGGATTTTAGGGTTTCTAAAGGGTGTAGCAAGGGTGAGATTCGAGGTTGTTCAAATCGAGTAAGTCCTCTCTCTTTGTAATTTCTATTTTCATAGTGGAGATCTGTCGCTTTGTGCCGTGGTTTTTTCCCGCAAAGGTTTTCCACGTTAAATCTGTGTTCTCTTGTGTGTGCTTGGTGTCACTGGATTGCTATCCTAGATCTAGATCTGTGTGATTCCGCAGGTCAAAATCCGCAACAAGTGGTATCAAAGCAATCGGTTGGGGCACAGATCTGAATCTACAAGATTAGTAATAATGGCGAGTACCAGGTATGAGATTGAGAAATACTGAGGAAAAAATAATTTTGAGTTATGGAAGATCAAGATGATGAGTTCCTTAATCAAGCAAGGCGAAGATGGTGCTCTTGAGAAGCGGAAGTCTACTATGACTGATGGTGATTGGAATACTCTTGATAAGAAGGCTTTATCATCGATCCGTTTATGACTCACGGATGAGGTTCTCTACAATGTTATGAGGGAGAAAACTGCGGTTAAGTTATGGGCGAAGTTAGAGGATGTCTATGCGAAAAAATCCTCTGAAAATCGCTCGCACTTGAAGCGGCAGTGGTACAACTTCAAGATGGCAGAGGGTGGAGATCTGGAGGCTCACATCAGCAACTTTAATAAATTGGTTTGTAAATTGCTGGATATGGAGGAAGTGATGAAAGATGAAGAACAGACATGTATGTTGCTGAATTCTCTCCCGGCGTCTTTTGAGGCATTCAAGGACAATATGTGCAGCACGAACAAAAGCCTGAGTGTCGATACGGTTATCTCAGCCCTTCAAGGGAAGACTATGAGACAACTAAACAGCGACATGGGGACGTCTTCTGATGCACTGTTTACAGTGGGTAGGAATTCTGAACAAGGTACATGTTCTTCAGGTTCTAGATCCAAATCCAAGGGCAAGGGCAAAGGAAAGGTAAAGTGCTGGAACTATGGGAAGGAAGGACATGTGAAGAAGGATTGTGGAAATCCTAAATCGAAGAGAGAAGATTCTGAGGCTTCGTACAGGGAGGCCAATGTTGCTACGTCAGATGGATCGAGTGGATGTGATGGTGATGTTTTGTCTGTGTCTATTATCAAGCGGCCATACGACGATCGTAAGGACGAGTGGATGCTAGACACATGGACATCTTTTCATATGACTCCTCATCGGAGTTGGTTCGCCAGCTATAACGAGTGCGATGGTGGACAGGTGTTTATGGGCAATGGCTTTGCCTGTAATGTTGTGGCTGTTGGTACGGTGCGCATCAGGATGTTTGATGGGGTGGAGCGTATCCTGACTGATGTCAGGCACGTTCTTGATTTGAAGCAGAATCTGATTTCTCTTGGTGTACTTGAGGCAAAAGGATGCAAGTACACAGGTATTGATAGTGCTCTTAAGGTATCTAAGGAGGCACGGGTAATCATGAAAGCGCAACGACTTGGTAACATGTACAGGTTGATCGGGAGCACTTCAAAAGGTGGAGCTGCAGTGGATGTAGCGGATTCCACTTCTGCATGTGTGTGGCATGTTGGGCATGACCACATGAGCGGGCAGGGCAGGAAGGCTGAGACGTGCGGACAGGGATACAGAGCAGGTGGAGTAGCCACCTGTGAGAAGAATCACACGGCATGATCGCAGGATATCGGTGAGGTACATGGACGACTCCAATATCGTAGGGGATTCATCTTCTCTTCAGAGGGCTCTAGATGAGCATAGTACTGAGAAGTGTAAGGTAATTATGGGTGATATGATGGATTCGTTGTACCAGACCGACATATGGGAGCGGGTGGAGCTTCCAGTGGGCCGGAAAGCCGTTGGATGCAGGTGAATCTTCAGGAAGATACAACATAGATACAGGGCGAGGTTGGTAGCGAAGGGTTATGCTCAGAAAGAAGGGATCGACTTCTCAGAGATATTCGCGCCGACAGTATAGTAGGTGTCTATTAGATCCGTGATTGACGCTGATTGGCCAATGTGATCTTGAGCTGAAAGGATGAATGTGAAGTCTGCACTTCTGCAAGGGAAAGTGAAGAGCAGATTTACATGAAGCAACCAGAGCGGTTCAAAGTCAAAGGGGCTGAGAAAAGACTTTGCAGGAGGTCATGGTTCGACCTGTCGCCTAGGCAGTGATTTGATTCTTTCATGGTGAGTCAGGAATTGATGACATGTAGATCGTCAATTATGACATGTCTGAAATCAATGTACTGAAGACTCGGTTAAGTGGGACATTCAGGATGAAGGATCGGGGGGCTGCAAAGATGGTTCTTGGCATTGAGACTGAAGGAGGAGTAGGCTTTGGTAATCACAGGAAGAATACCCTGTGTGTAGGTATTGATCAAGGATGTGATGGGCCAAGTAAAGCCGGAGAGCGTTCCCTACGTGTCTCTCCTCAAGTTTTCCTCAGGATATGTCCCAAAACAGATGAGAAAAAGCAGGATATCTCACGAGCCTTATTTCGAATGTGGTTGACAGTGTATGCCATGGTCTGGATTAGACCGGTTATTTCACAGACTATCAGTGTTGTAAGCAAGTACTCCAACAAACAATATTGGGTAGCGGTGAGATAGTAAGAAGACTATGTCTCTTCTTTTGGAAAGACAGAAGCAAAGGTGGTTGAGCATGTGGATTTAGATCCGACAGACATGATCAACAAAAATATTCCTGTAGAGAAGTTCAAGTTCTGTGCAACTTTTCTGGATTTGGTGATGGCGGAAAAGAAGGACGGAGTGTGCAAGAGAAGCTATGACATGATGTAGAAATAAGAGAATGAGACAAGAAGTCACATGGATGAAGATTAAAGACATGGTGGAGATTGTTATGGACAGATGTCTTAAATCTGTCTGGTAGTCTGTCGATCATATCGACAGGGTTTCAGATGGCATCGACAGATGTCTTAAATCTGTCTGGTGGTCTGTCGATCATATCGACAGAGTTTCAGATGATATCGAGGCTGTTATCAACAGGGTCTCGATGCCATCGATAATTCACAGTATTTTTCACCCCTGGTTGCTGGACAGTTTTGGTCCCGTTCCGATATCATCGAGAGACCTTCAGATGATATCGAAGCTGTCATCGAGAACCTTCGATATCATCGACGAGTTTCGCAGATATGATTGCAGAAACACAGATTTTGCGAATTTTGTTTCCTATTTGGATTCTACCTCTTTCTATTCTTATATAAAGGGGTGTATCCGGGATTGGGGAAAAAAGAGGGTATTCTAAGGCTTTCTAAAAGAGTTCCAAGGGTTCCTAAAGGAATTTTAGGGTTTCTAAAGGTTGTAGCAAGGGTGAGATTCGAGGTTGTTCGAATCGGGTAAGTCCTCTCTCTTTGTAATTTCTATTTTCATAGTGGAGATCTATCGCTTTGTGCCGTGGTTTTTTCCCGCAAGGGTTTTCATGTTAAATCTGTGTTCTCTTGTGTGTACTTGGTGTCATTGGATTGCTATCCTAGATCTAGATCTGTGTGATTCCGCAGGTCAAAATCCCCAACAGTTGTTGTTAGTACTACTATTATTTTTAGAATCCTATTGGTGATGATCTTGTAGTTGGTTTCCACATGCTAAAGAAAATAAGTGTATGTAAAACTCCATAAGCACATCTCCATTTCATCTACCCGGCTCTAATTCTAAGAGTAACATCCTTTTTAATCTCTCTCAATTTATGAGAAGTATGTTACATATAGAATTAGAGCTAAGTGGATGCACCGTGGCAGTGGTGGTTAGGCTTAGATTTCAATTTGAAGACCAATACTCTTAAAGAAAAAGAAAAAAAAAAAAAAAAAAAAAAGTTTGCAAGCATATCTTGAATTCAAATTTGGGATTTTTATGTTAAAATGCCTAAAGAATTCTAATTTATCACAAACAATGCCTAGCTAATGACATGTACCACAAAGTTCTTTCTGGGAGGTGAAATGGTCTATGTGCCCAATATTTCTTTTTTTGCTAAAAAAGTGGCAAGGCGATCATTAATGTGGGGCCCATGTCCAATAGGGTGAACCCCACCTTAATGATCATATGGATAGAAAAACTCTGGTCGATCCAATCATTAGGTGGGCCACAGTGAATTCAGAATTTTTTTTGGTTGTGAACATTATATTCCTATGATGTGGCCTACCTGATAATTCAATCAACCTTATTTAAGATTTATTTAGTCACTGTATATGGTGGGTTGCACAAATTGGATACATTGGATTTCACGCATAAACCATGTGGAACTGATGTCGCTTGACTTCACAACATTTTTTTTTTCCCACCAGACGGAGTAATTTCATCATTTCATTCCCAAAAAAAGTACTTTTTGTACTGTCCATTAGTTAAGCTACTGTTCCGTAAAATCTGAATTCCTTACAACTGAGTAAGAATCCCTTCAAAGTTTGCTTTTGTTTCGTTGCATGTTTTTCTAGTATTTGATTATATGATTTTAAACTGATGCGATTATTTAATTCTTCATATATATATAAAAAAAGTTATTAAAAGATTTTTTGAAAGGTCTTTTTAAAATATTATTATTTTTTTTCTATTATAAAGGATTTAATAGGAATTTGTACTTGGACTTCAATTTTAAAACATGACTGCGTTTATCTTTTGTAGGGAACATTATTTTGAGGTAATTGCGTCAGTGGGAATAAATTTTCAGTGTAAGTGTATATGTAAATTATATAATATATCTGTGCCCCCAAGAAGTTTCCAATGGTAGCATCAATTTATACTATTTTCAGTAGTGTGGTCCACTTTAGCTTTGGATCTTCATTTATTTTGGGCTTGTATCCTAAAATAATATGAAAACAAAAAAAAAAAGATGAAAGGTGTGGATTTAAGAAATACATCATCGTAGGGCCACGTAAATTTCACACATTAGGAAATTCAATTGCTTGCTGTGTGTGGGGGCAGGGGAACGGATTAGGTGAGACTCGACCCCACCCAAGATGGTGCAACCCTTGTCGAGGGGCCCACCTTGTTGTGTTTAATCTGTATCCTCCCTGTCCATCTATTTTTTCGTATCTTCTAGAGCATTATCCAAATACTGAAGCATATCCTATTATCAGGTGGACCATACCATAGGAAAAAGTGGTGATTGACCATTAATGGGCCACAAAAGTTTTGGATCAAGCTGATATTTGTCTTTTCCCTTCATTCAGGATTATCTGAACTTATCAATATATTGGATGGCAAATAAAATCTATGAGAACATTAAGGTGCTCCCTAAGAAGGTTTTTAATGATCTGAGTGTTCAATCACCACTGTTTCCTGAATTATGGTCCACCTGATAATTGGATCTTTTTTATTTTTTGGGATCTATACAGAATATACACATCAAGGTGGGCACCACAGTAAGTGACGCATTGTCTTGGGTGAGGCCAGGTCTCACCTAATCCGCTTCTGTGGTGCGGTTGAGAGAAGAAAACAGGAAGTGTTGGCATGTGAAACTTATGTGGGCCCCATCATGACATATGTATCGGCAGAACTATACACGAGTCGAGTTAGCTCGATCAACTCGCTCGACTCGATTCGGAAAGCTCGACTTGCCTCTGCTTGAAATTGGATTCGGACTAAGTCGAGTTAGTTTTTTGACTTTGAAAAAATTTCGAGCTAAGTTTGAACTTGCCTGAGCTTGGCTCGACTCGAATCGACTCGGTTATTTTGATATTGATGTTGCTGGCTGAGTATTTGATGAAATGACTCAACAAAGTGTTGTTTCGGGCATGTACATTCTTGACGCAAGGATGAACTTGATGAGCTCGATCACTGCTTCCTCAAGGATAACTATTCCGAATCTATGGAACTTCTCTGGACTCCTCACAGAGACTTCTCGAATCCACGAGGAAAGAAAACAAGAAAATAGAAATAAATTGGAATAAATTTAAATTTTGATTAATTAAATCAAATAAACTAGTTCATAACCCTTTAAATAGGGATACCAAGCAATAGGAAAGATATCAAAAGCAAACTAAAACTAAAACTCCTAGAAATTCGCAACTTATTATAAATAGTAAATTTACTTTTTATAGTAAGTTTCGTATGTGGCTTAACCACGTTATTCTCCTAATTATTTAAGCACTTTTCATGTTGGACATAACACCTAAAGCCCAACGGATGAAGAGTTATAATCAAACTAAAACTTACTAATTATAGTAAAAACGGAACTAAACATGGAATTTCACCATCGATAGGATGGAATCTTGCAAATTCGGCGTGGGCAGCCCGACATAGCTGGGTTGGTTGGCTAAAGTAGCTCGTCGTACCCTAAAATCATAAATGGTACATCGAGTAACTCATTCCGGTTTGCGAGATATGCTTGTTTTATGATTCTGATGGTCGTGATGATTTCTACCTCTGATCGGGCCTTCTCTGATCCATCTTGGACATGAAAGTGTCTTCAACCCGCTCTACATCAGTCCCCTCTACTTCAAAAGAATTCGTCCTCGAGTTCTCGTGCTACTTTGGTTTATGATACTCGGTCTAGTGCGTCGTAACGATACCCAGATCAAAAGTTATGATCAATTTACAATTTACCTTCTTTTCATCCAATCATGCTAGAAATGTATATATGACACTTTTTACATCAGACCCCTCCTCTTGGAAAAAACTTGTCATCGAGTTACTCAAGGGACTTGGTTCATGATTCTGAGATAACTTTTTATGCCGATGTTTATTAGCCTTTTTCCTGTACTTGACATTAGGCTCTTGAGTTGACACAATATATGTACTCATGTTCTCCTTGACTTGGCTAGTATGGATCAATTCCTTCACTTCTGCCTTCAAAATCTCACATTCCTTCTGATAATGTGGGCAATTAGGTAGACTTATCCCTATGACAAGATCAATGTGGTTTTGTATATCTCGTATGGGAGGCAATTTATTGGGGAGTTCATCGAGCACAATCTCCTTGAACTCCTGCAACATTGGCTTCAAATCCCCTAGGATGTTCACAGGCTCCATATATTCTTTCTTTTCAACTAATGGATATATATTTCTTGTTTTCTCAGATTGTTTAATAAAAGCCTATTCAGTTGTGAGAGACTGTTCCTTAACTTCAGAAGTCGTGGGTTGGTTCTCCGCTCTCATAAGGAGGAGGCCAATCTTTCTACCATCTTTAGTAAATTTAAATACGTTATTCTAACCTTTATGTGTAGCAATAGCATTTATATTATTTTGCCATGGTCGACCAAGTAACATATGACAAACTTCCATGTCGACTGCGTCATAAAGTACTTGATCCTTATAATTTTTACCAATTGAAAATGAGATAGTACATTGTTCAGTTACCTCTGTTTTGTTGACCTCATTGATCCATCCAATTGAGTACGGAGATGGATGCTTTTCTGTTTTCAGTTGCGGCTTTTCCACCATTATTTTTGACATGAGATTCTCATTGCTCCCGACATCGATGGTTACATTACAGACTTTTTGGCTTACAGTGCACCTCGTTCGAAAAATGTTGTCTTGCTGTAATTCTATTTCTACCTTTGATATGTATAATGGCTTCCTCATGATCGAAGTGGTGGCCTATGATTTACCATCATCTTATGGTAGTTTGCAAAATTGGGGTTGTGTCGTACAGCGACCATGAGCGGTTGAGCAACCATAGGTAGTGGAGCACCGCCTAGGGCTCGGGGCAGAAGTAGCGCATCCGCAAGACGGTCGAGGATTGCTTGCAGCCCTTGTATGGTCAACTGACTCTCCCGGTGGAAAGCTTCCATCATTTTCACAAGATAACGAATTAATCCTTTGATCACCGTCCACAGGATTTTGACTCATATATTCGTTGTTTGCCATCGGCCCGAGGGGAATCCTCGCTCTGATACCAATTGACGCAGGGATGAACGTGATGAGGTCGATCGCCGTCTTCCTTAAGGATAACTATTTCGAATCCACAGAACTTCTCTGGACTCCTCACAGAGACTTCTCGAATCCACGAGGAAATAAAGCAAGAAAATAGAAATAAATTCTAATAAATTTGAAATTTGATTAATTAAATCAAATAAACTAGTTCATAACCCTTTAAATAAGGATACCAAACAATATGAAAGAAATCAGAAGCAAACTAAAACTAAAACGCCTATAAATTCACAACTTACTATAAATAGTAAATTTACTTTTTATAGTAAGTTTCGTATGTGGCTTAACCACGTTATTCTCCTAATTATTCTAAGCACTCTTCATGTTGGACACAATACCTAAAGCCCAACGGATGAAGAGTTATAATCAAACTAAAACTTACTAATTATAGTAAAAATAGAACTAAACATGGAATTTCATCGTCGATAGGATGAAATCTCGCAAATTTGGCGTGGGCAACCCGTCTATGCTAGGTTGGTTGGCTAAAGTAGCTCGTCATACCCCAAAATCATATATGGTACGTCGAGTAACTCATTCCGGTTTGCGAGATATGCCAGTTTTATGGTTCTGACGGTCTTAATGATTTCTGCCTCTGATCGAGCCTTCTCTGATCCATCTTGGACATGAAAAGTGTCTGCAGCCCACTCTACATCAATTCTCCGGCGGGATCGGTTGTTGGCAAGGAAGGAATTGATACAGAATAAATCACTACAAAAAACTTTACATTATAAGATTCCCCTCATATATATCTTGACTTTGATGCTGCTCAACGAGTGTTTGATGAAATAGCTGTAAAGTTTTGTTAACGTTTTATATTCTGTGAGAAATTGAAGATATTCTGTGTTTGAGAAAATGTTGCTTAGGTTCGAACTCGGCTTGAATTGCCCAAGCTGCTGACCAATCCGAGTTGATCCGAGCCGTTCCAAGCTCAACGAGTGTACAACTCTACGAATCTGATACACACTCTTCATCAAATTTTCCAAACTATTTTATGGAATGAGACAAAAAATGAGAGATTTATGACTTAAGTGGGCCACACTATTGAAACAATGGGAATTGGATGCTACTCTTGAAAACTTCTTAGGACCATGAGAGTCTCCAATGAAAACTTCTTAAGACCAAGGGGGGCTCTAATCAAGCTGACATTTATGTTTTCCCTTCATCCAGGTTTGTGTGACCTTCCAAAGAGGTTGGATGGTAAGAAGGTTTCAACGGTAGGTGTTCAATCTCTGCTGCTATCCATGATGCATGTAGTCCATTTGAGCTTTGATTGTGCCTCATTTTTGGGCTCAAGCTCTAGAATTATCTATAAAAATTGATGGACGGTGTGGATGTAAAACATAAATTATTGTTGGGCCAGAGAAACTCCACATATTAAAAGTGGGTTTGGGTATCACGCAATAGTTAGGAGAGAGAAACTGGGCATATCTTGTCACCTGGAGTTATGGTGATGAGGTGGGCCAATGAGAAGGAACTATTATGCATTCAACACAGATTATCTGTACTCTGAAAAAAAAAAAAAAAAAAAAAAAAGAAGAGAAGAGAAGAAAAAAGAAGAAAGTGGAACCACATCACCAATAACTTTATTAAGCAGTCAACACAAGCTGTACGCCTCTTTCAAGTGGGCAACACAAACGATGGACAGCCACAGAAAACAAATCCTCAAATCCCGAGAAACAAAACGGGCCCTTTCAAATGAAAGTGGCACCTTGAAGTCCTTTGAACGACCTTCCAACCCAATTGAAATGAATCCGGATCATGTGAGGGAAAATTATGCTTGTTGCAATGTAACTGGACCACATCACACTGCATTTAATCCGGCAGTTTTGACAATGTCAATTATGACATGGACTAATCATGATGCAGGAAAGCAAGATTTTTCTGCCTGTGGATATGAATTCAGCTGAAATATGCAACTCCCCGAAACAAACCATCAGCCCATACAAACCCGCATAGCTTCACAATGCAGCACAATGGGAAAATAGTGGCAGAAAACATCAAAACTTAATTACAGGAGGGTTTTTATTTGTTTAGATTAAACATTGTTTTTATTTGTTTCGATTAAACATAAAACTGTAAGAGATCATTCCCAAACACTCTTCAGGAGGATGAAGAAAATCACTTATGAATCAAGATTGATACTACAGTCTACAAGTAATTAAAACTTACACCGACTTTCATGAAAGACAACACCTTTTAGATAAAACACCAGCGCATTTAAAGAAAGCGTACAGATTCAGAAATGTTCGTGGATAGGTCGGAGATGGGAGAATGGGTATATCCATTTTCCCTTCGATCATCCAAATCACATTCTTCATGGAAGGACGAAGAGCCGTTTCATCTTGTATACACCACAATCCCACATCCCACCTTTACCATCCTATCCAAAATATTCCCTTCCACTTCTTCGCCCAAACGCTTATGCAACTCTCCAGCCACGAAGCAGCTATAAACCCATTCAGTGAGAACAATCTCATTATCTGCAGCCTCTAACTCAACATTCCTCCTGCAACAGATAATTTCCAATAACATGATCCCGTAGCTATAAACATCTGTCTTCACTGATATTGGTGTGTTCCTGTACCATTCAGGTGCCACGTACCCTCTCGTCCCTCTCACCCCAGTAAATGTTCTTGTTTGATCTGGCATAAGCAGCTTTGCCAACCCGAAATCGGATATCTTTGCAGTCCAAAAGCCATCCATGAGTATGTTTTGAGGTTTTATATCACAGTGGATGATATGGGGCTCGCATTCTTCATGTAGATAGAAGATTCCTCTGGCAACATCTAGTGCAATTCTCACCCTTTCTTGCCAATCAAGTCTTCTTTGGGCCTTGAATAGAAGGTTTGCAAGCGATCCGTTGCTCATGTAGTCGTAAACCAGAAGCCTGGCAGAACCCTCATCACAAAACCCAAGCAATCGCACTAAGTTCCTATGATGAGTTCTCCCTATTGCCCTCATCTCAGTACGGAACTCCCTTTCTCCTTCTTCAACCATTTTCTCAAGCCGCTTTACAGCAACCATTTTGTTGCTATTGTATAAGATCCCTTTATAAACTGTTCCAAAAGCACCCTTTCCCAACTCTTCCTTGAAATTGTCAGTTGCTTTTACGAGCTCGTCGTAAGAAAATGATCGCAGAAGAGGCTCCTCAGACAAGCCCAAATTGTTATTTTCTGTCATCTTCCTAATGTTTTGTGCTCGATTCCTGTAGATAAGAAAACCCGAAAAAACAAACATGGAAACTGAACACGTGGCAAGAATTATACCTGCGATTAAAATGTTCTTACGTGGCTCTTTCTGGCTCTCAGCATCTACCGTCCTCGTTGCATTTGGAAAAGGAGCAGCTGTTTCATTTCCGACCTTAACAAAAGTGGTAGTCGAGTCTGACATGTTTGCTATCCCATACCTCAACGGAAGCATAAGTTTCTTACACTTCCCATCTTGAAAATTTGCAGCCTCGCAAATACAATCGCTAAAACAAGCTTCTCTGCACTCGTCTGTTTCCATCGATGAAATAGAATAATAATAATCTCCGAAATACATATTCTTCATTGTAGAAATGGAATATGTAAAATTTTCATTCTTGCCTATGCAAACTTCCGCAGTGAAGTTTCTGCTGCAGCCTTTGAACGGTTGATCAGGATCGATAAAATTGTAACCAGGCAAACAAAGGCAATTGGATTGGTTACCCACCAAAGTGCAGTAACTGTTAAATCCGCAAATATTTTTCACTTCACGACATTTATCTGACAAGGCAGACCAATCCTTCGTCGTTGTTGAGCTACCGTTCCTTACGAAGTTGTGGGAATACAAACGGAAAATTCCATCAACGTCGATGGTTGCACGGTAGATGACAATTCCGTTGTTGGCAACGGCGCCTCTTGCCACGATACTTCTATTGGAGTCACTGCTATTGACAAGGAACATGAAGCCATCTTGGTAGAGTTGTAATCTCCAGTTATTTCCTTTGCCAAACGTACCTGTTGACCAATATGAATCGGCAGCCGTGTGACCAGTGTCTTTCGCATACAACACCAGGTTTGCGTCTGATTGCATGCTGAGCTGAAAGCGCCCGGTCGAGTGATCTGTTTCTGATGTGCTTGACAACAGTTCATTATCTGAGAGAAGGGATTGGCCTCCTAGGATAGTGTCAGTTGGGGAATTGAAGCTTTCCCAGATGATTTTGTAATCGAAATTGTAGAGAACCAGGTTGCCTGAATCAAGTATCGAGGCTAAGTAGCAGGAAGCAGATGGGACTCCGATGGAAATTATCTTATCTAGGGTTCGAGGGGTTCGTAGAAAGAGACCATCGTTCAGCAAAATCACTGTACTGGTGCTGGAAACAAGTGGGTCGTCTCGGTTTGCAGTCCAGACGATTGTCTTGTTTGGGCTTGTCTCCATCCATATTCCAATTCTGAAGCCAGTGCCTTCACGGTAGAAACCGAAAGCGAATAGGCCGGAAGGTGAGAGCAATGAAGTGGGGTCGGTGGTGGTAGAGAGAGAAGAACCGAGGGTTATGTTTGTAATTTTTGGTTGAGCTGTTGCAGTAGAAAATGTTGAGAGATAGAGGAGAAAGAGAAGGATTGCAGCCATGAGAGAGATATTGTATTGTCTATGTTCTTACCGCCTTCATGAGAAGGAAGGTGGGATTAAAAACCCATATTCCACATCAGATTTGATACACTGGTAGAGTATGGTGATCCAAACACCGGCACACAACTACTATGCCCATGGCATATACTGAATTAAATCCAAACCATCCAAATGAATGAGCCTGTCTTTTACACGTTGTACCCAATAATCACATTGGATGGATGATTTTGTTCGTCAATTAGTGGTTACAGAAAGAACGGTTAAAATGAAAGGAAAGACCAATGGTCCAAGTTCAACAAACGTATATTAAGTAGAGGAAGGTTAGGAGTATAGATATTGTGACTTTTCTTTTCCGGGAAAAAAATGCAAAAAAAAGAAGAAGAAATGGAATCTATCCTATCTTTTTCATACATTGAATGATTTATAAGACTTTTATTTGACAAAAATGTTATCCTTAGCCGACTTATTGGAAAGTAAATTCTATCTTTAACCTAGAATACGGACGCAAACATGAAATTACTGTTCGTTGTAATCTGATAACGTTAGTGATGATATGGACCAATTACAATGTAAATTATGTATTAAATTGTGATGGTCAGAACACTAGAAATTATATTGCTCATAGCTAGAAACGGGTTGGCTACCCCTGCCACCAGCCACGGTGGTAACTGTTTTGTGGGCTCCACCAGCACGATGTATGTGTTTCATCCATTTTAAAAGATCATTTTAGGGCTTGATCTAAAAAATTATAATTACATGTATATAAATCTCAGGTGAACTACACCAATGGAGAATAATAATTATTAAATATCCACCATTAAAATCCTCCTATGGCCCAATGTACTATTTATTTGACATCCAATGATTAGGTCATACAGACCCAAATGAAGGGAAAAAGCAAAGATCAGCTTAATCCAAAACTTTTATAAATCCCAAAAAGCTTTTAATGGTCCACGCTCATTTAATATTGTTTCCTATAATGTGGTCTAATTGAGATTGACATATACCTCATTTTTAGCATCATACTGTAAAATGATCTAGAAAAATAAATGGATGGCATGGATGAAACACATACATCATAGTGGGGCCTACAGAGCACCAACCACCGGATGGGCCGGTGGCGGGCGAGTAGGCTACTCCCCTGCTGCCAGGCTCTCACCAGCTGATTGGTGCTCTGTGGGCCCCACCATAATATATGTGTTTCATCTATGCTATTCATCCATTTTTACAGATTATTTTATGACCTTATCCTAAAAATAAGAGGGATATAAATCTAGGTGGAACACACCATAGGAAAACAATAGTAATTGGATATCCACCATTAAAATCCTCCTAAGGCCCACTGGTTATTTGACATCTAATTGGTTGATTAGGTCATACAGACCTAGATGAAAGGAAAAAACAAAGATCAGCTTAATCCAAAACTTTTATGCCCTCAAAAAGTTTTTAATGGTCTACGTTTATTTAACATGTTTCCTGTAATGTGGTCCGCTTGAGATTGGGATATACCTCATTTTTGGTCTCATATTTTAAAATGATCTTAAAAAAAATGGATGAACTGCATGGATGAAACACATACATCATAGTGCGGCCCACTGAGCACCGACCACCAGCCAATGGCCAGGGGCAGTAGCCAATCCGCTTCGGTTACATCGGTTCACCTTTTTTTTTTTACATTTTCGGTTAGCTTGCTAGTACACCCACTGTCAGTTCATACTTTACTGCTAGCCAACCCCACGGGAATCGATACCAAGCGAGGTTCACTTGGACAGTCCAATTAATGGATCTGAACCGCCAGTTAAATTTAAAACACATTGCATGGGTTACCATGGAAACAATCACACTGACCAGATGATCCAGCTATCCTTGATTTGGTCTTTTTTTCTATAGCCATCCTTTTCCCAAGCCATGGAGGGGATGGTAACCATTGCCTAAGAAAGGTTGTTCTTTAAAATCATTGAAAGTAGCCCATTAGCTTCCTGACAAATTGATGGATGAGATTGTTGCTTAAACCTATTTTTGTGTAAATGATCTTGATCATCTGAGTTTAAAGCCACTATTCAGAAGGCTAATATTTGTAAGATTAGTATAATATTTTCATGGTAGCCCATGAAATATGCGTTGGACCTAATGAACAATCTATAGATTAATGGATTGGACTTTTTAAATGTCCCAATGCAACTAGGAGGACTGTAACTTATGGTGCTCTAAGAGCACTAGAGCATATTTTATACATTATTACCATTTAAAAAATGAAATGAACTCATTTTTAGGGGTATAACTTTTAAAGGGGCTCATTTTTTACTAGATTCATTTATTTCATAATTAAGATTGGCAAATAGGCTTGAGAAGGCAGGCAAAGTAGAGCCCATGGCCAGATTTTGAATGGGCATGCACTACAACAAAAATGGGAAAAAGCGGCACATTGGTGCATCATGCACTGGCGCTATTTAAAAGCGGCCCACGGATGTTTCTGGATTAAAAAAAAAAAAACAGGATGCGATTTTCATTTTGCCCATCCTCTCTCTCTCTTCTCTCTCTCTCTCTCTCCCCCTCTCGCTCTCCCTCTCTCTCTCTCTCTCTCTCTCTCTCCTCTCCCGTGACTCTCTCTCTAACCCATTACTCTCTCTCTACTTCTCTTCTCTCTCCTCATCTCTCCCCTCCCCGACTCTCTCTACCTATTCTCGTCTCTAATCCTCTCTCGTTCTCCCCGTCCTCTCTCTTCCTCCTCTCTTTCTCCTCTCTTCTTCCTCTCCATCTCCACTCTTTCCTCTCTCTCAGCTTCTTCCTAACCCCCGACTCTCCCTCTCTCGCGCGAGCCTTCCATTAATTTCAAGGGCTTAGATAAGATCTGAAACAGGTAAGAGTCTAGATTTCATCAATTTCAACCTTAGTGATTTCCTAATTAGGGATTTACAATGTTGAAACCCTAATTAGGGATTTTCTGGTTTTTGAGTCGAGGAATGGTCGAATTAGGGTTTCGAAGAGCTACATTCCTGTGGTAAGCTTCAGATCTCCGAGGATCTCTCCTCTCTCTCTCTCTCTCTCTCTCTCTCTCTTATTTTTAGAAGATCGTGGCAGGTTTTCGGTTTTGTTTGCTGGCTTTCTTTCTAGTGTTTATGCTTTGATTACGCGGCGTTCATCACTCTCTCTCTCTTCCTTGATTCTCTGATACTTCATTGGAGAGGTGAATTTTGGTGGGTTTTTTTTTTTTTCTCTCTGATTAGGGGATTTTAGCGATCTGGTGGATCGAAATTGTTCTGAACAAATGCCACTGAATCATTATAAGGTTAGGGTTTTTTTATTTTTATTTTTATTTTATTTTAAATTTTTAATTAATATTTTGGTGGGATTTGTGGGTTTTTTGTTTTTTTTTTTATAAATTTTTTAAAATGTTTTTTTTCTAGTTAGGGTTTTGGATCCTCTGATTTTATTCTCATGTGACGGTAAAGTGGTAAATAGTGTTGGAATGGTCTGGTGGCATTTGTGCTTGTATGGCATCTACGAAGAATTTGAATACTCTAGCAATGTGCGATGGATGATACACATGCACTTAAAATTTTAAAATATGTGTCATACAAGTAATTTAGATTAAACAGTAAATCAATACAAATGTGTACTTTGTCTGTGCAACATTATATGAGAAATCAGGATTCCGTTTACCATTGCGAGTGCCATATAGGTTAGTAGGACTCTCAAACTCCCTCTTTTTTTCTTTTTTTCCTTTCAAATGGTCTGATTTTCATATGAAACTTCTCCTGGTATTGATGTGCCAGCTTGTTCCCAACTTGGGTAAAGGAGGGAGGTTGATGTTAAATAGGCAGCTTATTTTTGGACTTGTGCCAAGTAATCATGAGAATTCCCATTTTGAATCTAGATTGGTGAAGCAAGATTCGTAAAGCCAAAGTCCAAATAGCAAGGCAAGACTGATGAGGATGATGAAATGGTTTTGTTACGTTTCATCATTACTACTGCCAAATCTCAATTAGGGCAATGGTACAAGGGATGTGCAGGAGCTCTTCAAGTTGGAAAAGAGTAGAGATCATCTTAGTTGCAGGTTCTACTATGTTCTGCTCATGCTTTGAACTTGTGCTATGGACTTATTTTCTGGCTCCCTGCTTCATCTCGCCATTTATACTTGCTGATATTTGAGATAGATGCTGCTTCGCTTCTGCACGTGAATCTGTTAGCGCTTCCTTTCTTTCTTCATGCAACTATAGGCCATGTCTAACTTTGTTTTTTGGAGTTCTAAGTGTATATTTCTCCTCAAAATTGCAGGGCTAAGGATTATACTGCAGTAGAACAACCTGTGGAAGCATTCATGAATATCCTTTTCTCATATGGAACTACAGGTAACTTGAAACCTTAATTTTAACTGAAACATCTCAAAGATCTTGATGCTTCATCTTGCATATTTCATGCAAATCACTGGTATTAAAGACCACTACAGGATTTGTCAAAGGTAGTGACAGCTCATCTTTTTGAAATAGACGCACATCTCCACCTGCACCTGAATATTTTGCTACTTTGCTTCATGCTTCATGCCACTATAAATCAACCAGTGAGCCCCACTTGTACAAGCTATGACTGGAGGATCATATAATGCCCCTTTAGTTCATTAAGTGCGCTTACATGTAAGTTGGATTTGGACCATTGGTCCTAATTGTTTACGTTCATTCTTTTACTGATATATTTCTTTTATACAAATTGTACTTTGTCTAATTTCTACAAGTGAGGGGAAGTGATTATTTATAATTCATTTGACCCATTGTGTGCAATGACACTAGGTCAGGCCAGTTGCATGGCTTTCCTTGGTCTTGTATCCTGTGGGAAGAGTTGTCACTTTTCTCTCAATGGGGATGCCGAAAGATGCTAGGTTTGAAAGGTATAAGGTAAGTTTGTCTTACCCATATTGTTGACTGGTCTGGTTCACTCTATGTTGTTGCATCTACTTTCATTTGTGTGCTTATTTTTTGTCGTTCATGTTTGGTTTTTACATGAAATGGCTGATTCCAGCTTTGGACTAAAAATTGATTCTGGATCAAGCATCCATATTTAATCTCCATCGCTTGTGTATTCATGTAAATGTAAAAAGGACACTTCTCCTATTTGTTATTAAAAATTCTGAGCATGTCACAGTGAGACATTTCTATGCATCATAACAACACTTCTCCAATCCACTAGCCTGTAATATATGTTTTATGATCTGTTACAAACACACATTTTCCTATCAGTTTTTTTGCGGCTTCTCATTGAAAAACTGTGCCTACCTGCCTATTACTTGGTAGATTGTGATCCTTATGGACTTAACATTAGAGTGCTCACCTGATGTGGTGATTGGATGTCAAACATTGGAGTCCCCAAGTATTCATTTGAATAATAGTACCATTCAAATACTCCTCTGTGTAGAATATGCTGAGATATCTTTTCTCCTTAAAGTCCTTCCAGGTGAGATCCTAGCCATATGGGTTCTAAATCAGTTGAAGATTTGCTAGAAGCTTCGATATGATTTCATTTTTCAGGATTTCACTTGCATGACTTGGAGCTACGAAATTCAGAGGTCGAGCAACCAAGGACCTCATGCATAAGCAACCTTTTGTAATTTGTAAGTAATTGTCACATAATTTTAACTCATTTATGTGCATCCTATTCTCAACAAATATCCTTAATGACAAGCAATGAATATCTGGGTATGCTGTTTGGAAAATGTATATTTCTTTGATTTCTTTGTTTTTTCAATAGTGCTACTGATGTGTGTTCTGAAGTAACCACAGTTTTCAAATATGATACCTGGATACAAAGAAAATGGATTTAAACCTGAATTCCTTAATCATGTTTGGATTTGAGTATGCTGTTTGGAACTGATTGTTGTTTGGAAGACCATATGGTTATTTCAAATGCATGTTTTGCTGCATTTAAGTAGTTGTAACTTGGACGTAGATGAAAGAAGGTATATGGGGAATATTAAATGCCAAACCTACATATACACCTACCAGCACATATTCAGATTATATATTAATTATTATTCTGGTAATTATTTTTGTGGGTGTGCAGTTGTGCAATGTGTAAAATTTGATGGAGTACTTGAACTGAACATTATTTGGGCAATATGGTTGTATGCTTTACTAGATATGAGCAAACATAAATCTGAACCAGATGGGTTCAAGCCTGATGCATGATAAACCTAGCATGTTGCTATCCTTGTAGGCCCTTAGTGAGATTTTTTTTACATGTATTCTTAATTAGTAACATTATTTGGTATGATTAAATTTTGTTTAGTTCATCATAGGAGTTTTCAGAAAAAAACTTAGGAAAAGTCTAAATGTTTATTTAAATTCTTTATGTTTTTCATTCCCCGTGTTTGGTTCATACATCAAGATTTTTAGAGAAACTTAGGAAAAGTCAAACTTTCTGTTTAAATTCTTTTTGTTTTCTAATTTTCATCCAAAAGCTAGAGTAAATTTTGAGTAAAAGGTAAAAATGTTAAAAGAAGGTCATGCTTACAAACTTGGTGAAAAAGAAGGTCATGCTTACAAACTTGGTGAGTTACCCTTTAGAGTTTCTTTTCATGACATTTTCTTGCATCATTTGAATCCCATATATAGAGCAGTCACTGTAGTTAGAAAGATGGATTTGGAGCTATATATTTGAGTCTCACTTGTGTCTCTCTCTTCCAGATGTTTTATTAAGAGTGCTGCTGATCATTCAGCAACTGTTGCAGGAAAAGAAGCACATATCAAAGAGAGACATATACTATATGCATCCATCAGTATTTTCAGGTAATTCCGTTGGTTGTTAAGGTTGTTCTGAAGCACTCATGTGTATCAACAAAGAATGTGCAACTTCAACTAAGGGGGTGTTTGGTTTTCCAATTTTTGTGTATACAAAGTAGATGAGCCACCATTACCAATTTTTTAAAGACAAATAGATAGCACTTTCGTTGTTGTTTTTTTTTAATTTTATTTTTAAGATCTTGATTTGTTTTTGTTGGATTTTCAGTTCCTTGGAGAGCATTTAAATGTGGAGTGCTTGGACCAAAGCAATGCATTGGATTTTAGCTATGGGCCATTTCTCAATACAGATAGCTTGAGATTTAAATGTGGACACTCAAAGAGATGGAGGAGAGTACATCATCACTCCTTGCCTTGAGAGTACAAACCCTGTGAAATCCACATACAAACCCTCATGCATGAAATCCACCAGTGCATATGGTCAGTAACTATTTCTTTCTTTTTTCTTTTTTTCTTTTTATGAAAGACAATTCAAGAAGTTAATATATATAGTGACAAATGCATGACTGTTTGTGGCTGATTAGCATGCCAGATTGCTAATATTCCTTTATACAAATCATGCAGTCCCTGTATTTCTATATGGAGCAGCAGATGAGCAAGCAAGGACCCTTGATTCAACTAGTAGAATTGCTAGATAGGTGAGTATGTATCTACTCTCCTTGTCACTGGTGGAGTATCATCCAAATTCTCCTTTTGGTTATGGCTTGTGTTTTTTGAACTTAGCAATGGATGGATTCACGAATGCAACTCAGGATTCCATAACTGCAAGGTTTGTCAGTTCATGAGTTGACTGTTTCTCCTCTTGTTGGTGAACTCGTACTTTCTGAAAATATTATCTTTTTGAAACAGAACATTATTTACTTCGATCTTGCATCTAACTTCAAAATTTCTCTCCTTTTCTTGTTACTATCAGAATTTTCTATTCATACTATCAAAGGAAAATAAAAATATTTTTTATTTCAGAGATTGATGATGAAGCTCTTTAATGTTGCATACCATTCCTAAATGGCACATGACGCATACCATTACTATCAGAATTTGTTTTTATTGCTGAACTTCATCTTGCAGTTTTTGGAATGGGTTGATGAAGTAGCAAACGGATGACAAAAAAACATCACTATGGGGCCTTGGTAGGTTTCCACACCGACTGTAAGCACACCGTCCATCACGAAAAGGATCTCGGCCCCCCTTGGGTGCGTGTGGGTGCATTCACAGAACCTGCTGGAAACTCGAGTAGCTCCAACCACGAATGTTGCAGAGGCACCCGAACCAATGGAAAGAGATTTCATGTCCCAAATCATAGTATCGTTTTTTTCTCTTGACCATTCAATTTCTTTGGTACAATGTTCCTAATACTCCAATATATGTTTATTTATTTATTTTGTTCTTTTTGGTAGCAGAGATACTTGTTGGATTCTTTTGATTACACAACTGGCTCAAAGTATTTGTTGAAGTCAACCTACATCTAGATTTGGAGGTGTGGAGAAAGCATGTGCTGCTCTCCATAAGTAACCATGCTGGCAGATGTCTGACATGTACATGAGCTGCCTTGTGCATATGCCACTAGTCAAGGTCATACCATGGGGGCGTTCTTCACATACATGAGATTGAGGGAGCAAGAAATTAGAAATCTGATTTAGTAATGTGTGGCACAGAACCTGAAATCTGATATACCATGGGGCGTTCTTCACATACATGATATTTGTTCCATCATTCCTTGACTTCCTTTGTTATGAGATTATAAAGATGAAAAGAGAATTGCTTCTTCACTGGCTATGTAGATCTATAGATCTGCTTGTATTGTAGCATGGTGCAAAACACACATGCTAGATTAACACTTTTGTTTATTGCTTTTTCTCTCTGTCCTCCTTGTTCTTTTTATTATTATTTTTCTCACTTTCTAGCCTGTTTCCAATGATGTGCATGATTTTTAATGTTTTTTTAATTGAAGGTCGTTAATGAAGCTCTCAGATGTGGGAACATAGCCAAGTTTGTGCACCGAAAGGCCCTCAAGGATGTCAGATTTAAAGGTACACCATCCACTTATGGTGGACCTTTTTTTGTATATATGTTTATAAAATCATGCATGTAAGAGCACATTTATTATAATGTTCCTACAATTTGTATTAAGAAACTAAATTTCTGTGGTCCAGATTATTCAATTCCATGTGGATGGAAGGTCCTCCCAGTTTTCATTGCTGTACATCTAGACAGGAGCTTGAAAGTCCAGGAGAGGGCAAATGGATGGATTAGTTTTTATTTATTTATTTATATATATTCAAAATCATTTTCAATTTATTGTAATAAATATTATATATATATTTTTTATTGTCTAGTAATAAAATATTGTTTAATATGATGTTTTATTTGTGTAACATCATTTTTATGTTTCAAATATTTAAAAAATACAGGTTTCGATTGAATTATATATAATAATAATAAATTACTGGAATGCCAGGGCCTTTCAAATCTATACAAAAGATTTTAGCGGCGCTTCTGTAGAAAATATCGGCGCTTTTTCATGAGAAAAAGTATTCATAAGCACTTCTTCTCTCGGCGCTCGAATCGAATTTAGCGGCGCTTATTCGCGTCGATAGAAACTATAATCATTGGCGCTTAGACAAGCGCCACTAAAACTTGCCTAGCACCGCCAATACTTTTCCCGACATACCCATCTATCGGCGCTTGGTTAGCGCCACTATTACTTTTAGTGGCGCTTTTAGTGGATTTTAGCGGCGCTTTCGAGCGCCGCTAAAAATGCCATTTATTGTTGTTGTCGTCTGTGGTTGCGTTTATCTTTGGGGTTTGAAGCTGTGGAGAATAGAATCAGCATTCATCTTTCAACAACCATCGGTATTCATGGCAGTTACAGTCTTTAAGGCTAAGTCATCAAGATCAACGGTGGGCCTGCCCGAATAACTTACAATTAATGAGTCACATGGGTGTAGGCCCACCATGAAGTGCAACCATTGAAACTAGACATCAAAGGTTTATTTGGATTGGAAATTTTAGTCATTGAAAGGGATGTTTTAGCTGTAGTACTGACAAGACTACCAGATGTACGTATTGATAATTGAGTGTAAGACTCAAGATGTGCATTTGTATTAATAATTGCATTATATATATTGTATTGGCTTTCCTTTTTTTGTTTTGTTTTTTTTTTTTTTTTGTTTTTTTTTAAGAAAGTGTCATCCAAACCCGAGTTTCCAAACCAGGCGGGTCAACCCAGGACTCGGCCCAGTCAATCTAGCCTGGTCATTGGTCTGGGAAATACACCTGGTTTCTAGGTAAGACAATCCAGATTTCCAAGTAAACTTGGGACTTGGTTAACTCGTCCAAGCCAAAACGTGTTAACTGAGTCTTACAGGGGCAATTTGTCATTTTAAAGAAGAAAAAAGAAGTAAGAGAAAGAATTGGGATTGAAACAAGTCATGCATCTTCCTTTCTCTGCATATTTCTCTATTGAAATTTTGAGCCCTTAATAAACCTAGATCAACTCTAGGTATTAGAAATTTGGATCAAATACTACTGTTAATCTATGCACTTTGCGAAAATGTGTCAACAAAGATAGAACAATCAAATAAACGATAACCAACGAAAGCACAAACACAAGATATTTAACATGAAAAACTCTTGTCAGAAAAAAACCATGACACAAAGTGATAGAAATCTAGTATAATTAAAGTCTTAAAGATTACACTACTCACCTCCTTCGATTACAGATGAAACCCGAATCTCTCATTGTGATCCGTAAAGAGAAAAACCTAGTCCCTTGACAAAAATCCATTCCAAGCCTTTATAAGCATTTAGAACCCTCTCAGCTCGCAAATTGCCTGCCCTTAAGAGAGAAAATCGTATTAACAAGCCCTAATTGTGATCGGACTTAAATACTCTGATTTGTGCTAACTCGCGTAACTTGTTTAGTCAGACTGATTGGGACCTTTGGTCGGACTGAACCAAACCTACTACACTTTTTGGTTGAACAAAAAAAATGTGCAAATCTTCACAGTGTGTAAACTGAGAATCCATTCAATTTTCAGTGGGATTGAATTAAACATCGGTTGATCTAAGAGAGGGCTTCTCAGCATAGTGATTGACAAAATCCAAGGCATCTTGCACAATACTCTCCTAAAATTTTTTTACTGATTCCGTTTACGTAGAAATATTTCTAGAACTTTTCTCTTTTTTGTGTCATTTCATGCTTAGTTGCTTAAATTTTTTTTAATGGTAGGTATGAGCTTGAACCCGAGACCTCAATGTTGAATTGCACTCACCTACCATTGAAATACATGGTCAAACCCGTCACATGAAATTCATTTTAGGAAAGTAGGATTCAAATAGAGAAGCATAAATATTAGAGTCTGTTTAATAGACATCTAAACTATGTCTCATTTTAATTAATGATAATGATGTATTAGAGCATGATTATTGGTTAATAAGATTATTTTCAATTCCTTATAAAAAAAAAGGAATACAATATCTAAGTACATAATGAGAAATGCTCTAGCTTTCTTAGAGTATTAGAAGTAATAGTTGATGTAAAGCAGGCTGCGGACAATTTCATGTCCAAGATGGACTAGAGAAGGTCCGATCGGAGGCGGAAGTGATCGAGACCGTCAAATCCTTAAAATAGGTGTATCTTGCAAACCGAAATGAGTTATTCGACGTGCCATATATGATTTTGGGGTAGGAGAAGTTACTTTAGCCACCCAACCATACTATGTCAAGTTGCCCACGCCAAATTTGCGAGATTCTATTACATCGATGGTCGAAAGTCCTTTTTAATTCTGCTTTTACTATTTATAGTAAGTTTTAGTTCGATCATAACTTTTAATCCATTGAGTTTTAAGAGTTGTGTCCAACATGAAAAGTGCTTAGAAAAATTAGGAGAATAACATGATTAAGCTAAACGGGACATTACTATTTTTGGCCGAAAACAATGAGGTTTTAAGGAGTTTGAGTTGTAGTTTGATTCTGAAACTTCTTCCAAGGTTTGGTATCACTATTTAAAGGGTTGTAACTCGTTTTTTAATTACCAATCAATTTATTTCTAATTTATTTAGAATTTATTTCTATTTTTATCTCTCCTCGTGGATTCGAGGAATCTCTGTGAGGAGTCTAGAGAAGCTCTGTGGATTCAGAGTAGTTATCCCTTTGAGGAAGACGATGATCGACCTCATCGAGCCCATCCCTGCGTCAATTGGTATCAGAGCGAGGACTCCACTCGAACTGATAGCAAATAATGACAGTACGGAGCAAAATCTCATGGACAGTGATCCAGGGAATCGTTATCTTTTGAAAAGAATGAGGCTTTCCACTAGGAGAGTCGGTTCCATGAAGGGTTGCAGGCAACCCTCGACCGTCTTGCGGATACGCTAATTCCACCCCAAGCCCAAGGCACTGCTCAACCGCCCGTGGTGTTGTACGACACAATCCTGATTTCCATAAAGCACTACATGGTGAATTGTAGGGCCACCCCAAACGATTCGAGCTCTAGCGACGAGGACCTCGATGACGGCTTTACTCGACGACCAATCCATGGAGGTGATCGCCAATTGTACTGAAAGAGATTATTGAGGTAAGGTCGAACTTCATAGTTTTAATGGCTTATTACGATGTCGACTTTAGCAAGATTTTTGCACCTGTGCTTAAGCAGGTATCTATCAGATTTATGTTGGCGCTTGTTGCCCAATATAATCTGGAATTTGAACAAACATGTGTAAAAACTATTTTCCTTCATGGTGAATTAAAAGAGTAGATTTACATGAAGCGAGCATAAGGGTTCGAAATACAGGGGTCAGAGAATAAGGTTTGCAGCTTTAGGAGGACATTGTTCGACCTGAAACAGTCACTTAGGCAGTGGTATAAAAGATTTGATTCTTTCATGGTGAGTTAGCGGTTTACCAAAAGCGAGTATGATCATTCTGTCTACTTTAAGGCACTGAGTGATGAAAAATTCATTGTCCTGGTATTATATGTTGATGATATGCTTATCGCTAGCCATAACATGTTTAAAATTAATATATTGAAGAATAAATTATCAATGATATTCGAGATGAAAGATTTGGGGGCTACAAAGATTATTCTCGGCATTGATATACATAGATATAAGGAGAGAAGATGGTTACGGTTGTCTCATGCAGAATACCTTGAGAAGGTATTGGTCAAGTTTGAGATGGATAAGGCTAAACCGGTTAACAAACCCCATGATGCTCACTTTCGGCTTTCTTCAGAGTAATGTACTACTACAAATAAATAAAAATAGTTTGTCTCGTGTGCCCTACTCGACTGCGTTTGGTAGTTTGATGTATGCCATGGTCTGTAGGAGACCAGATATTTCACATGCAGTCAGTGTTGTGAGCAGATATATATCAAACATTAGTAAGCAACATTGAGAGGCAGTGAAATGAATATTTCGTTACATATGAGGTACAACGGACTACATCTTGACATTTAAGAAATCTAAGGAGAAACTGGTAAGCTATGTGGACGTCGATTACGTGAGAAATGTGGACAATAGAAGGTCGACTTCCATATACTCATTTGTGTTAGTGGGTGAAGCGATCAATTGAATGTTGAAGCTTCAGTCTATGGTTGCTCTTTCTACAATCGAAGTTGAGTATATAGTAGTGACAAATGTATTCAAGGAAGGTGTTTAGTTGATATAGGAATGATGAACGAGCTTAGGCTTTAGTAGAAGGCCATGTAGGTTAATTGTGACAGTGAAAGTGTGATCAATTTGACAAAAAATTTAATAGCTCATCCTCATACTAAGCATATTGATGTTCATCATCATTTTATCTGATAGGTGCTTGGGGAAGGCAGTGTCACTCTTGAGAAGATCTACACGAGCATGAATCCGACGGATATGCTTACGAATGTAGTTCCTGTAGAAAAGTTCAGATTATGTTCTACTTTTCTGGGCTTAGCAAATGTTTGATGAAGTCAGAGTGTGCATGAGAAGCAATGATAGTGTTGTTACTATGATGGAGATGATTAGATATGGAGGAGGAAGCTTGGAGTAGTGGAGTATGGATATATATATCAAAGCCACAATGGAGATTGCTGAAATCAAATGCCTTTAATTTATGCTGAAAAAGGGGTCCTCGATCGATCAACCACCTAGTTTGATTGATCGAAATTTCTCAAAATTTCTAGTTTGATCGTTGGACACTTTTTAGCGTGTTTGATTGATTGAACATGAAGGCTCGATTGATAGAGGGTTGCTTGATCGATCGATGGTTAGATCAACGACGCATGTGAATTTGCATAATTGCGCATTTTGTTTCCTATTTTGTGTGTGTAGGTGGGTGGGTGTAATACGAGATTAGGGTAAAATAAGGAGTGCATAATCATTTTTAAGGTTTAGAAGGAAGAAACTATTGAGCACAGACTGCGTCAATGGTGGCGTGCTCGATCGAATGGGGGTAGCGTTGTAGCTCTGCAAAACCTCATGCCTGGCCCCATCCTCTGGGAAATTTGGAAGGCCAGAAATTCGTCCAGATTTGATGGGAAGTCCCTTAGTGCTATCGCAGTCATCAAGAGAGTCAAGTGGTGGTGTTTTTATATCTGGGAGATGTTTTCGGGGTCCTCTTCTCTGTCCAGGGCCAACCGCTGGACTCTATCAGCGTTAGGATGGCAAGAGAGGAGCCTTCATTCTTCGAGAGTGCACGTTGTGAGATGGCTTAAGCCGAGCACTGGTTAGGTTAAAATGAACGTGGACGGATCTTCTAGGGGCAACCCGGGTCGTTCTGGTGGAGGTGGTGTGTGCAGAGGTGATAGTGGGGAATTCATTTTCTCTTTTTCGATGGGCTATGGGAACGGCTCCAACTCTAGAGCAGAGGTTCGAGCGGCCCACGACAGTCTCTCCTTCTGTCTCAATTTGGGTCTCTCTAAAATTGTCGTGAAATCTGATTCCAGGCTGGTGGTGGCTCTTCTTAATGGGTCGTCTAGTCCAAGCTGGAAATGGAAGGTCTGAATGTCGAGGATTGAGAGGCTCAAAAGTAGAGGGTAGGTGAAGTTTGAGCATGTGTTTAGGAAAGAAAATGCGTCGGCTGACGGAATGGCCTGTTTGGGTAGCGAGCTCCAGGGCTCCTCCGTGTTCCGTCAGCGATCGGATCTTCCGCTGAAGTTAGAGGTCTTCTTTTCCTGGATAAAGTGGGGTTGGGGACCATTAGAAAGTCTCCCAAGGGTCCCGTCCAGTGAGCCCTGTTTTTTGTTGTGTTTTTTTTAAAAAAAAAAAAAAATAATTTATTATTATTTTTTTATTTTTTAAATGTAGTTTTTCTGGCTTATGTCTGTCCTTGTTGCTGTGGTTTTCTTTTTGTGGTTAGTTTATGATAGGAGTCGTCCAGGTCCTTTTTCTTTTGTGCAAGCCAGAATGCCATTTGAGTTGTAAATTCTGTTTATTTGAATTAGAAAGCTGATACTTTAAAAAATAATAAAAAATAAATAAATAAATAAAAACTAGGATTTTCACATATGTAATTTGATCTTAACCTCTTGAACTTTCATTTTCATAGTGGATTGTTTGTCACTTTGTGCCATGGTTTTTTTCCTGCAAGGATTTTTCCATGTAAAATTGTGTGTTGCTTTGTTCATATTTATTTTTCGCTTGTGTAATTCTAATTGGGGTTTGCTTCCGCGGCTCCCAACATAGAGGATATTCAGGTTTCCGGTTTGAGCAACTGGGGTAAATGCTCCTATATATAGTGTAAACCACTAGCCTATCCATGCCCACTCTAGATGGATTAGCACAAAAAGAAGGGGGTCCTCACATAAGGAGTATAGGTCTAAACAGAAAAAAAAAAAAAAAAATCTATACATAGTAGTAAAATAGAGAAAAAAATATTTGGGTGGGGGGGGGGCATCCGGAGGCACAAAAAACAGGCTGCACACCGACATGGACCACAATAAACAGCTCTGCTTGGGCCTGACAATACCACACAGCCCTTGGAGAACATACAACAGATGGATTCACATCACCCTAACATCCCAAACGACACAAGACACCACACTAGTAAACCATCTCCAAATAGACAACATACAGCCTAACCAGCAACTCTGATCCGGTCCAAGACACGCATTATGGCATCCTTACAATCAAACGAGCCTCTTTCGAATAAACCACCGGGACCGGACAGCAGCTCTGCGCTAGCTGCGTCTCTCTCTCTCTAGTCAATAATACCTGCCCATTTGATGCGGCAGCGAGCAGGCCTCGAGCCAACCGACTGTCTTAGTACAGGCCCAAATCTGCAGAGCAGAGACTCTGGAGAGAGCAGCACAGCCCAACATCAACCAGTTCCCACACAAACAATTAATGCAGACGTGCTGCTGGGCAGAGAGCACAATGGGGGAGCTGCCATCACCTTCAACTGCCGAGGACCATCTCAAACGGACAACAGCCGGCCTTCCACAGTCCATAAAACCTGCCTTAACTGAGGCCCATCCTGGAGAAATGCTCAGTGCTTTCAGACCACTGAGCATTTCTATAGTGCTCGTAGCTGTATCAGTTCACTTGGACAGTCCAATCAATCGATGCGAACTGCCCACTAAGTTTAGAACATATTGCGTGGGGCTACCATGCAAAAATCACACTTATTGGATGATCCAATTGTCCTTAATTTGACATTATTTTCTATAGCCAGCCTTTTTCCCAAACCATATGGAGGATGGTTACAATTGCCTAAGAAGGTGGTTCTTTAGAATCACCAAAAGCAATCCATGATGGTACCTAAGATGGATTAAAAGTTGTTCCTTAAACCTACTTTGTGTAAATGTTCTTGATCGTCCATGTTTAGGGCCGCTAAACGAAAGGTTAATATTTGTCAGTTCGGTGTGATATTTTCATGGTAGCCCTTGAAATGTGCATTGGACCCAATGAACATTCTAGATCATTGTAAAAACTGTCCCAATGAAACTAGGAGCACTATAGTTTATGGTGCTTTGAGAGCATTGGAGCATTTTTCATACATAATTACAATTAACTAAAATGAAATGAACTTATTTTTAGGCGTCTATCAAAAGTGCTCTTAATTGTTGTTTAGATTCATTTATTTTATATTCTTGGCAATCTAGCTTTCATTTGGATCCAGGACCCCACCACACACCATAGAATGTACACTTTTTGCTTTAGCTCATTTAGCGGATGCGATAGAAATTAAGCTGGTAGTTAAAATTGGTTAGGAACATATGACAGCCTCAGCCAAACACTCTAAAAGTTCGTTTTTAGGATGAAAATGCACTTCAATGGCGCATTTTATGCATTGCCCAAACAGGCCAGCAGTTATTTTTGAAGCAGATTGTTGCAGAGGATTTTCGGGAGTAAATGGTCCTGTAATCTAAACCTCTGGCCTGTGCATGCCCACTCTAGATGGATTATATGAAGCATAAATCTTCCAGGCTGGAGATCCTAAATGACCACATTGGGCATTTTTCTCAGTAAAATGTGGAGCTTTTGTGTATCTTTTCTTGACCATCTAACTGCAGGACACAAATTGAAAGGTTATGACTGTCCCACGGAGGAGAATTTCTAGGACTGAACCACGCTTGTTGTGGTTTTGTGGAATTCAAATCAGAAAAAGCAGCTTTTTTGTTGTTGAATGGTTACAAGAGATGACTTTGTCTCACATGGAATAGCCAATGCATCTTTTGTCGTTATAAGGTGCTTCTCTGTTACTATGAGCCCTTTTTAGAGACTGCATTAAAGAGCATGGGATGTGCGCCATAAGCAATTCTTCACAAGTGCACAGGCATGGATGGGGCTTGGAAGTTAGCTCCTTTAATCCATGCTGTATCCTTTTTCAATATATATATATTCAAAGAATTTCAATGGTCGTATTAACCAGGGTTTTGCAACTAAAGAACATTGGTTCTGTTTAAACCCAACAACTCCTCAGGAGGAGGGTCTCCATTCATGACTCAGTGGTAGAGTCGCAAGAGTTTTAACACAGAGACCAGGATCAAGTGCCCATGTGGTGTGTGTGGGTGTGTGAGTGTGGGGTGTGGGTGCGTGCGTCTAAAAAAAAAAAAAAAAAAAAAAACACCCTCTTCAGGAGGATAAAGAAAATCACATGAGAAACAACATTGAAACTGCAAGTATAATTAGAACTTACATTGATTTTAATGAAAGACAACACCTTTTTGATAAAAACACCAACGCATTTTTTAAGGAAGCATACATATTAAGAAATGTTCGTGGATGAAATCAGAGATGGGGGAATAGGTATATCCATGTTCCCTTCCATCATCAAAATCACGTTCTTCATGGAAGGACGAAGAGTCGGTTCATCTTGTATACACCACAACCCCACCTTTACCATCCTATCCAAAATCTTCCCTTCCACTTCTCCTACCAAAAGCTTATGCAACTCTCCAGCCATGAAGCAGCTATAAACCCATTCAGTGAGAACAATCTCATTATCTGGAACTTCTAACTCAATATACCTCCTGCAACATATAATTTCCAGTAACACAATCCCATAGCTATAAACATCTGTCTTCACTGATATCGGTATGTTCTTGTACCATTCAGGTGCCAAGTACCCTCTCGTCCCTCTCACACCAGTAAAAAGGTTCTTGTTTGATCTGGCATTATTAGCTTTGCCAACCCGAAATCAGATATCTTTGCATTCCAAAAACCATCCATTAGTATATTTTGAGGCTTTATATCACAATGGATGATATGGGGCTCGCAGTCTTCATGTAGATAGAAGATCCCTCTAGCAACATCTAATGCAATTTTCACTCTTTCTTTCCAAACGGGTTGGCTTTCGGCTTTCGGCCTTGAATATATGGTTTGCAAGCGATCCGTTGCTCATGTATTCATAAACCAGAAGCCTTGCAGAACCCTCATCACAAACCCAAGCAATCGCACCAAATTCCTGTGGTGAGTTCTCCCTATTGCCCTCATTTCAGTACGGAACTCCCTTTCTCCTTCTTCAATCACTTTCTCAAGTCGCTTAACAGCAACCGTTCTGTTGCTGTTGTATAAGGCACCTTTATAAACTGTTCCAAAAGAACCTTTTCCCAACTCTTCCTTGAAATTGTCAGTTGCTTTCACGAGCTCATTGTAAGAAAATGATCGGAGAACAATCTCCTCAGACAAGCTCAAATTGTTATCTTCTGGAATCTTTCTATATCTGCGTCTTCGATTCCTGTAGATAAGAAAACATGAAAAAGCAATGCTGGCAACTAAACAAGTAGCAAGAACTATACCTGTGATTAAAATCTCCTTACGTAGCTCGTTCTTATTTTCACCATCGACGGTACTTTCGACGCCCACCTTAATGAAAGTCGTAATTGAGTCTGATCCATTTACTCTCCCATATCTCAATGGAAGCATAAGTTTCTTGCACGTCCCATTCTGAAAATTTGCAGCGTCGCAACTGCAGTCACTAAAACAAGCTTTTTCGCACTCGTCTTTCCCCATCGATAAACTAGTATAATAATATTCTGCGAAGTACATATTTTCCATTATAGAAATGGAATATGTAAAATTTTCTTTCTTGCCCATGCAACCTTCCTCACTGACATTCTACTGCAGCCCTTGAACTGTTGATCAAGATCAATGAAATTGTAACCAGGAAGACAAAGGCAATTTGGTTGGTTATCCACCAAAGTGCAGTAGCTGTTAATTCCGCAGATATTTTTCACTAGACATTTATCTGACAAAGCAGACCAATCGGAAGTCATTGTAGAGCTATGGGAATCTATGGGAATACAAGCGGAAAATTCCATCAACATCGAGGGTGGCACGATAGATGATAGTTCCGTTGTTAGCAACTGCGCCTCTTGCCAGAATACTTGTATTGTAGTCACTGCCATTGACTAGGTACATGAAGCCATCTTGACAGAGTTGCAGTCTCAGAACGTTTGCTGGATTGAAAGTGTCTGATTTCCAGTATGAATCTGTAGAAGTGAGGCTAGTATATGTTGGGTACAACACGAGATTTGCATCCCATTGCATGAGAAGCTGAAATCGCCCGTCGGAGTGGTCAGTTTCTGATGAGCTTGACAAGAGTTTATTATCCTTCTGAAGGGATTGGCCGCCTAAGATGGTGTCGGTAGGATAATTGAAGCTTTCCCAGATGCTTTTGTAATCGGAATTGTAGAGAACCAAGTTGCCTGAATCAAGCATTGAAGCTGAGGATAAGGAATCGGATGAGATTTCACCTGAAATGATCTTATCTTGGCTCCATTAGTTTTTAGAAAGAGACCATTGTTGTTTAAGACAATGTACTGTTGTAAAACAGGAGGGTCGTTGCGGTTGGCTGTCACCACGATTGTCTTGTTTGGGGTTGTCTCTACCATATTCCGACTTTGAAAAGCCGGTGCCTCACGGTGAAACCAAAAGCAAAAGCGAATAGCCGAGAATTGAGAGGACTGAAGTGGGGTTGGTGGTGGCAAAGAGAAGATGAACCTAGTGATGTAGAGCGGGTCGCGAACAGTTACATGGCCAAGATGGATCAGAAAAGGCCCGGTCGGCGACAGAAGTGATCTGGACCATCAGACCTTAAATCAGGCGTATCTCGCAATCCGGGATGAGTTAGCGGACGAAAAATATATGATTTTGGGGTAGAACGAGCTACTTTAGCCAACCAACCCATTACGCCGGGTTGCGACGCCCGGAATTGCGAAAAACCCCTGGATTGACGGTCGTTTCCCTGTTTTAATTTCAATTTTACTATAAATAGTAAGTTTTAGTTTGATTATAACTCTTCATCCGTTGGGCTTTAGGAGTTGCGCCCAACGTGAAAAGAGCTTAGAATAATTAGGAGAACGGTTTGGTGAAGCCAAATAGGACACTTACTATTTTTGGCCGAAAACCTTGCGCACTAGTAGACATCAC
Organism: Magnolia officinalis; assembly: GCA_021015155.1. Classification (NCBI taxonomy): domain Eukaryota; kingdom Viridiplantae; phylum Streptophyta; class Magnoliopsida; order Magnoliales; family Magnoliaceae; genus Magnolia; species Magnolia officinalis. The sequence goes on along the minus strand of JAJHSJ010000006.1, from coordinate 87,394,145 downwards.
GACCGTCTATAAATAGTAAGTTTACTATTTATAGTAAGTCGCGAATTCTAGGAGTTGTAGTTGTAGTTTGATTCTGATTTCTTTCCCATTGCTTGGTACCCCTATTTAAAGGGCTGTGAACTCGTTTTTATGAATTAATTAATCAGTTTCGAAATTATTAGAAATTATTTCTGTTTTCTGCTTTCTTTCCTCGTGGATTCGAGAAGTCTCTGTGAGGAGTCCAGAGAAGCTCCGTGGATTCGGAGTATTTATCCTCATCACGTTCATCCCTGCGTCAATTGGTATCAAGCGAGGATTTCCCTCGGGCCGATGGCAAACAACGAAGGTATGAATCAAAATCCTGTGGACGGTGATCCAGGGATTCGTTATCTTTCGGAAAGAATGGAAGCTTTCCACCGGGAGAGTCAGTTGACCATGCAAGGGCTGCAGGTAACGCTCGACCGTCTTGCGGATGCGCTACTTCCGCCCCGAGCCCTAGGCGGTGCTCCACCACCTATGGTGGCTCCACCACCCATGGTTGCTGTACGACGCAACCCCGATTTCCGTAGAGCACTACCAGTGGCAAACCGTAGGGCTACACCAGATGATTCAAGTTCTAGCGATGAAGACCTTAATGAGGGTTTTGCCCGACGACCAATCCATGGAGGTGATCATCTAGATCGTGCTGAAAGAGACTACCGAGGTAAGGCTGAACTTCCTAGTTTTAATGGTTTATTACGTATAGAAGATTTCCTCGATTGGCTAGCCGAAGTAGAGAGATATTTTGATTACATGGACGTGCCAGATCATAAAAGGGTAAAATTGGTAGCGTTTAAATTAAAATCTGGTGCTTCTGCATGGTGGGAACAATTACAACTCTCACGAGCCCGTCAGAACAAGGCGCCTATCTCATCATGGCCACGGATGAGACGTCTTCTTCGATCACGATTTCTCCCAGTGATGATTATGATCCACATCATCAAAATCCGAATATCCCAGATCAAGATCACAGATTCTACACCAGAATATCAATTGCCGACAAGTCGAACCGTCACAGATTACACAGAAGAATTCCATGGTTGGCTACACGAAACGATCTGTCAGAATCTGAGTCACAGAAAGTGGCACGATTTATAGGTGGGTTGCGGCCGATAATTCAGGACCGAGTTCAGATGTACCCAGTCGGGACCGTGGATGAAGCAGTTCAATTGGCGAGTAGGGCAGAAACACAACTTGCAAGAGCTCCTGCTCGTCCATATCCTTCAACACGACCCCCCATGACAGGTCCCACGCAGGATCCAGTGCTGGCACGAGGAAAAGATCCAGTAGGAGAACGTCCTCAACTTCCTACAACCGCAAACCGTGATACGGGGAGCGGCTCATCTAGACCTCAACGTACAACACCCACAACAGCGGGCCCGAGTAGGGTTCCAAATCCTTATGCTCGGCCAAGGTCGAACAATTGTTACCGATGTGGCCAGCCAGGCCACTTATCAAACACTTGCCCTCAACGTCCCGCACACTTGACTATAAACGAAGGAGGCACTGAAGATGAGGCCGCAGAAGAAGACCATGGCTTTGATGAACATGAACAAACCACTGAAGAAATAGCAGGTGGAGATGAAGTGACGGGCGAGGATCGTGGCGAATTTCTAGTTGTGAGGCGATTACTGTATGCCCCACGAAAGGAATTACATCCACAGCGACACAATATATTTCGTACTCGGTGCACTGTCCATGGAAAGGTCTGTGATGTGATCATAGACAGCGGTAGTAGCGAGAACATCGTCTCAAGAGTGATGGTGAACAAGTTGCGGCTACCAACGACGAAACATCCTTCCCCGTACTCAATTGGCTGGATAAAAAGGTGAATGAGACCAAGGTAACTGAACAATGCACTATCTCGTTTTCAATTGGCAAAATTATAAGGATCAAATACTTTGTGATGTGGTCGACATGGAAGCTTGTCATATGCTACTCGATCGACCCTGGCAGTCGGACCATGATGCGACCCATCGGGACGAGATAATGTCTACATATTCGTCAAGGATAGTCGAAAAATAATCCTTACCCCTATGGCACCAGAGAACCACCCTGAAGCTTCTAAAGTGGAGGGGAGTTCTCTCTTGACCATTCGGGATTTCATGGAGGAATCCAAGGAAACCAGCGAGGTATACGCCGTAGTGGTGAAGGGCGAGGAAGAGGAACCCTCAAACATCCCTCCAAGCTTAAGGCTGTTGCTAAACGAATTCAAAGAAGTCTGGCCTGAGGATTTACCTGATGGATTGCCCCCCATGAGGGACATCCAACATCACATAGACCTCGTCCCTGGGGCTAGCCTGCCCAACCGCCCTCATTATCGGATGAGTCCGAAGGAGTGTGAGATACTTCAGGGGCAAGTGGAGGAATTGATCCGTAAGGGTCTCTTGAGAGAGAGCATGAGCCCATGTGCCGTACCAGCATTATTAACGCCAAAAAAAGATGGAAGCTGGCGCATGTGTGTCGACAGCCGGGCAATCAACAAAATCACTATCAAATATCGGTTCCCAATACCACGGTTGGACGACATGCTCGATATGCTAGAAGGGGCCAAGGTGTTCTCTAAACTTGATCTAAGGAGCGGGTACCATCAGATTCGTATCCGACCCGGTGATGAGTGGAAAACGGCGTTCAAGACCAAGGAAGGGTTGTATGAGTGGCTGGTCATGCCCTTCGGCCTATCGAACGCACCAAGTACTTTTATGCGTTTGATGAATCAAGTTCTAAAACCGTTCACTGGCCGATTTGTGGTAGTATATTTTGATGACATATTGATATATAGCCAGGATGAGGCGGAGCACAGGAAACATCTCAGGCAGGTGCTGCAGGTCCTACAAATTAACAAGTTGTACCTCAACTTGAAGAAGTGTAGTTTTTTAACTAACAGCCTATTGTTTCTAGGATTTGTTGTAATCGTCCACAGGCATTCGTGTGGACGATGAAAAGGTGCGAGCTATTAGGGAATGGCCGATCCCGACAAACATTCATGAGGTGAGGAGTTTTCACGGGTTGGCGACTTTCTATCATCTTTCTGTTTGTGCGAGATTTTAGCACCATAGTCGCGCCCATAACAGATTGCATGAAAAAGGGACCGTTCCAGTGGACCGATAAAGCTGACAAGAGCTTTCATGAGATCAAGCATCGTTTATCTACAACACCGGTCTTAGTGCTTCCTAATTTTGACAAATTGTTTGAGGTTGAGTGTGACGCTTCATACATCGGAATTGGAGGAGTATTATCACAGGAAGGCAGGCCGGTAGCCTTCTACAGCGAGAAGCTCAGCGAAGCCCGAAAGAAGTGGTCGACTTATGAGCTTGAGTTGTACGCAGTTGTTCAAGCGCTGCGACATTGGCGACATTATCTGATTCAAAGAGAGTTTGTTCTGTACACTGACCATCAAGCATTAAAGTTTATTAATAGTCAGACTAATGTGAATCGTGTGCATGCTAGATGGGTTGCGTTTTTACAGGAATTCACGTTCGTTCTGAAGCACAAGTCAGGGAAGCAGAACAAGGTGGCTGATGCACTTAGCCGTCGTGCATCATTACTGGTTACAATGAGCAACGAGGTGGTCGGCTTCGACTGTCTCAAGGAGCTGTATGCCGAGGATGAAGACTTCAAAGATTCTTGGATGAAGTGCCAAGAAGGTCACCCCAGCGACCTTCATATACAGGACGATTTTCTCTTCAAAGGGAATCGATTGTGCATCCCCCAAAGTTCCCTGAGGGAGCAGATTATTCAGGAGCTACATGGAGGTGGCCTCGGTGGACACCTTGGGCGAGACAAGACGCGAGCTCTTGTGGAAGAGCGGTATTACTGGCCGCAATTAGTACGTGATGTGGGGAAAGCCGTACAACGTTGTCATGTTTGTCAGACCTCTAAGGGGCAATCTCAGAATACGGGCCTCTACATCCCGTTACCTGTGCCTGACGGTCCTTGGGAGGATTTATCAATGGACTTCGTGCTTGGTCTGCCACGAACACAACGCGGCATGGATTCAGTGTTCGTGGTAGTAGATCGTTTCTCTCAAGATGGCGCACTTTATTCCATGCAAGAAGACTCTCGATGCAACACACGTGGCAAATCTATTCTTCAGAGAAATTGTGCGGCGCTACACGGGGTTCCCAAGACTATTACTTCTGACTTCGACCGACACGAAGTTCATAAGCCACTTTTGGCGGACTTTGTGGACTCGATTCGATACACGACTTCAGTTCAGCAGCGCCTACCACCCACAAACTGACGGTCAAACTGAGGTTGTGAATCGCACGTTGGGAAACCTCCTTCGATGTATTTCAGGAGAAAACCGAAGCAGTGGGATTTGGCTTTGTCTCAAGCGGAGTTTGCATTCAACAACATGGTAAACCGCTCGACAGGAAAATCCCCGTTCCAGGTTATTTACGGACGAGTACCTCGCCACACACTAGACTTGGTCCCTCTGCCCAAGCTCCCAGGCATGAGCATTGCAGCAGAACATATGGCAGACAAGTTCATGAGCATTCATGCGGAGGTACAAACCAAGTTACATGCCTCGAACGAGAAGTATAAGGAGCAAGCGGACAAGCATCGGCGACGAAAAGTGTTCGAGGTGGGCGACCAAGTAATGGTCCATCTGCGCAAAGAAAGATTTCCGACCGGAACGTACAACAAGTTGAAGAATAAAAAGATTGGACCGGTACCAATCATTCGAAAGATCAATGACAACGCCTATGTTGTTGATCTTCCAGATGACATGGCGATCTCACGGACTTTCAATGTCGCGGACCTGACCGAGTATCATGAACCAGAGCATGACGAGAACTCGAGGACGAGTTCTTTTGAAGTGGAGGAGACTGATGTAGAGCGGGTCGCGAACAGTTACATGGCCAAGATGGATCAGAAAAGGCCCGGTCGGCGACAGAAGTGATCTGGACCATCAGACCTTAAATCAGGCGTATCTCGCAATCCGGGATGAGTTAGCGGACGAAAAATATATGATTTTGGGGTAGAACGAGCTACTTTAGCCAACCAACCCCGCTATGCCGGGTTGCGACGCCCGAAATTGCGAAAAACCCCTGGATTGACGGTCGTTTCCCTGTTTTAATTTCAATTTTACTATAAATAGTAAGTTTTAGTTTGATTATAACTCTTCATCCGTTGGGCTTTAGGAGTTGCGCCCAACGTGAAAAGAGCTTAGAATAATTAGGAGAACGGTTTGGTGAAGCCAAATAGGACACTTACTATTTTTGGCCGAAAACCTTGCGCACTAGTAGACATCACGACCGTCTATAAATAGTAAGTTTACTATTTATAGTAAGTCGCGAATTCTAGGAGTTGTAGTTGTAGTTTGATTCTGATTTCTTTCCCACTGCTTGGTACCCCTATTTAAAGGGCTGTGAACTTAATTAATCAGTTTTCAAAATTATTAGAAATTATTTCTGTTTTCTGCTTTCTTTCCTCGTGGATTCGAGAAGTCTCTGTGAGGAGTCCAGAGAAGCTCCGTGGATTCGGAGTATTTATCCTCATCAC